>CM054062.1:203749147-204227563 GCA_028641055.1 Alopecurus myosuroides | reverse complement strand
TCGGAACCCGGCTTATACAACTTTAGGTATTGTGGTGGCCTGCAGAAGAGCAATTGGAGGGCCGAGATGGATCCACGTTGTCCTATGTCTATGGCGGACAATGGCTACCTACTGTTCCCCGTTAGGACATCTCCTGCGGGGCTGCTCAATTGCCCCGGACATGCCGGATTTGAGCAGCCCCGGATAAAACAAGGCCCCTGCGGGGCTGCTCATACGGACAACTGTCCGTTTTTTTTGTCCGTGGATGCTCAAATCCAGACCAAATTTGGTCTGGATTTGAGCAGTCCGCGGACACGGGCGGTGGCTGTTCTGTCAGTGCCAACCCCACACAAATATAAACCAACCCCACATGTCATCCTCTCTCCCCACCTACCCACTTTCTCTCTCTCCCTTTCCCTGCCCAACCTGCGCCGCCCGCGCGCCCACCCGGCGACGGAGCTCGGCCATGGCGGCCTTCCCCTGGCCCCTCTCCTCCCGCAACCCCTCTCCTTCTTCGGCGAGCTGGAGCGGCCGCGTCACGCGGCGAGCGCAGACCGGCAAGAAGCGCAGACCGGCAAGGAGACGCCCGCCGGGACGGATGTGTACAGGCGGAGGGTCTCCGACAACGCCGCCTTGAGGTAGACGAGGCGGTCGAGCTCCTCGTAGTCGAACGGGGTGGCGAGCCACAATGCCGGGTCGTCGGCGCCGCGGGACGCGGCCAGGACGGTGCAGAGCTCGCGCACGATCTCGCGCTCGACGGCCGGGTGGGTGGAGACGAGCCAGAAGAACCAGGAGAGCGCGGCGGTGGAGACGAGCTTGCGCGTGTTGATGACGGCGGCGAGGTAGTGGTCGACGTGCGCCATGCTGCGGGCGAGCGTGGTCTCCATGCCGAGCCCGAGCCACTTCTTGCAGCGCCAGATGACGACGACGCGGGCGCCAGCGAGGATGGGGAGGAGCTCGCCCGCTCGCGCCCACCCTGCGCCGCCCGCGCGCCGCCCGCTCGCGTCCCGCTAGCCTACTGGAGGTTACATATTGTGGTGGCCTGCAGAAGAGCAATTGGAGGGACAAGATTGATCCACGTCGTTCTAGGGTTACGGCGGACAACGGCTACCTACTGTTCCCCGCAAGCCGATAGTTCACACTGAGCTGCAACTTTTTTTTTCTCTTTTTATTTTTTGAGGGGACTGAGCTGCGTCTCATTTTAGCCTAGCTACAAATCCAAGGAAGTTTCAACCGTAGCGACAAGAAACGAGGAAACAGTGAAATGGAGGAAATATATAAGGTGGATGGATCGACGAATACTCGATATATAGCTCAATGCATTCACGATCTTGTACAGGTGATCACCCCCTGCCACTTGCCAGCTCGGACTGCTGGCTCTCTCGCTCGCTCAGAACACACACATACACGCGCACACACACGTAAGAAACGTACAACACGTACTAGTAGGTCTAGTACACAACAACAGCACCGGCCGCCGTGCCAATGGCATGGGCCGTCGGTGGAATCCTAGAAGGATACGCACACACACGTAGTACTATTCATATATCCTCTAGCGTACACCACGGCTGGCCCTCGACGACGACTAGCACGGGTCCCGGCCCGCCGGCCGCGACGGTGTTATTCCAGAGTCCCGTTGGCTTTCCCGTTCGCCGGGACTTTGCCGTTGCCGTTCACGTGTCCATTACCGTTCTCCGCCACACCGTTGCCGTTCTGGACCGCCCCGTGGCCGTTGGCGTGGATGTCGGAGCGGCGGCTCCGGAAGGCTTGCGTTGAGCTCAGCTCCGCCGTGTTTAGTGTCGGCCTTGGTTGCTAGGGCGACTTGGCCGTCGGCTAGTTTAGGGGCGTGGCCTTGGGGCCGGCGTGGAAGTCGGAGCGGCGGCTCAGGGTTTGGTTTTGCGTTGAGCTTGTCTCCGCCGTGTGTAGTGTCAGCTTTGGTTGCTTGGGCGACATGGCTGACGGCTAGGTTGGGGGCGCGGCCTCGGGGCCGACGTGGATGTCGGAGCGGCGGCTCCGTCCTGCGTGAGGTTGCCTCCGCCGTGGTAGTGTCGGTTTTGGTTGCTAGGACAACATGACCGTCGAATCGTGTTGTATCTTTTTTCTTTTTAGGCCTCGTCCTTCCTGTTTGCTCCTTCTATATCAATATAAAGGCAAAGCTTTTGCCTCGTTTCAAAAAAAAAACAAAGTGCTGGCACAGGCCACAGCTGGTCCTGGATGTTCACATTTCTGGCAAGGCCTAATGAAAACTAATTCCATGTTTCAACAGTATGCTTAGAGGGTTACTAACAATGGAGATAAAACACTATTCCGGTTGGACTGCTGGGTGAACAATGCACCACTTAAAATGCAGTTCCCTTGACTTTTTAACATATGCTTTGAGAAAAACATCTCAGTAATCTCAGTTAAGAGTGGATGCTGGAGGATGCTGAGGTTTATAAGAACTCTATGGGGGTAGTTACTGACTCAGTTTGAAGATATGAAGCAGATAGTGGATGAAGTCCATCTAAACGAGAAACGAGGAAAGAGCGAAATGGAGGAAATATATAAGGTGGATGGATCGACGAATACTCGATATATAGCCCAATGCATTCACGATCTTGTACAGGTGATCACCCCCTGCCACTTGCCAGCTCGGACTGCTGGCTCTCTCGCTCGCTCAGAGCACACACATACACGCGCACGCACACGTAAGAAACGTACAACACGTACTAGTAGGTCTAGTACACAACAACAGCACCGGCCGCCGCGCCAATGGCATGGGCCGTCGGTGGAATCCTAGGAGGATAGGCACACACACGTAGTGCTATTCATATATCCTCTAGTGTACACCACGGCTGGCCCTCGACGACGGCTAGCACGGGTCCCGGCCCGCCGGCCGCGACTGTGTTATTCCAGAGTCCCGTTGGCTTTCCCGTTCGCCGGGACTTTGCTGTTGCCATTCACGTGTCCATTACTGTTCTGGACCGCCCCGTTGCCGTTCTGGACCGCCCCGTTGCCGTTGGCGTGGCCGGCGTCGCCGTGCGCTGGCGCGGCAGAGTTGTGGGAGGCGATCAGCCGGCCGGAGGGGTCGTTGGAGGCCTTCCACTGCGCCACCCACTCGATGGCTGCCGGCGTGCTGCACGCGATGCTGGGGCCCCACGGCACCGTCTCCCTCGCCGACTCCTGCATCAGTTCAAGGTTCGCAACACGCTGTCAGTAAATCATTCCAACTAAAACCCGTCAGTGCAGCTATTCAGCGCTGTCTGAGCTACTAGTAATTTACCTGAGGGTAGAGCCTCTCGAATATCGAGCGGTAGTAGTACGCCTCCTTGTTGACGGGCGTGTTGTACGGGAACTCTTCTGCAGCGTTCTTCATCATCTCATCGGTCACCTGCAGAAACAGAGGATAGCAGAGGGGTGAATAAAACAGAGGAAGAGAAATTCAAGTCTTACTACTCAGTTCAACTGATTTATGTGACAATGCTAGCAAATCACCTGCTGCTCGGTGAAAGCCTTGAGGCCATCGATCCAGTTGTAGCCCACACCGTCGCTGAACTGCTCCTTCTGCCTGTAGAGAATGTGCTGCGGAGGGGAACATTGCAGAGAGCATTAGTCAGAGTTCAGAACACTCTGTTGTGCATATATTTTGCGCTGGATATCTGGAAAAAACTCTGGGATCGAGCTGGCGTGTCTACCTTTGGCAGGTAGGGCTCCTCCTCGTCGTCGAACGCCTTCCTCATCACCCACTTCTCGATGCGGCCCTGCTCAGGATCGTACTGCAACAACAAGAGACGTAATGCCAGTCAGAAAATTCAGAGCAAAAACAAAGCAGACAGAGATGAGATGAGATGAGATGAGATTCAGTAGTGGAGTACCAGCTTCCATTCCGGGTCCATGCTCATGGCGACGTCGATGAAGTCCTTGTCCAGGAACGGCACGCGGACCTCCAGGCCCCAGGCCGACGTGGCCTTGTTGGCGCGTAGGCAGTCGTACTGGTGCAGCGCCTTCACCTTGCGGCAGGTCTCCCTGTGGAACTCCTCCTTGTTTGGGGCGAAGTGGAAGTAGAGGTAGCCGCCCAGGAGCTCGTCGGAGCCTTCCCCGGACAGCACCATCTTCACCCCGAGCGCCTTGATCTTGCGCGCCATCAGGAACATGGGCGTGCTCGCGCGGATCGTCGTCACGTCGTATGTCTCGTTGTGGTAGATCACCTCCTCGATGGCGTCGATACCATCCTAGAAAGCCCAAATGACTCGTCAGGTTTTAATCTCCAGTTTATGTAAGTGCGAGTCTTGTGAAATTGTTCTGTTCTGTTATTTTTATGGCTTGTCTGAAGCGTCCATTTCGTTTGCTTTTCCTTTACCTGGACAGTGAAATGGAACTCGTGATGGATGGTTCCAAGGAAGTCAGCAACCTCCCTAGCGGCCTTCAGATCAGGCGAGTTCTGCAGCAGAACATAGCAAAATCGTCAGCTTCTCATGCTTCCCGGGCGCACAAGAATGAGTAGGACAAAATCGTCTGGGATTTTTATGAGCAGAAGTTAAAAACTACAGAACTAACCTCTAGGCCAACGACAAAGGAGTGGAGCTCCGTTCCGAACTTCTCGGCGGCTTCGGTCTCGATGAGATGGCGCTTGGTCACAGAGGCGACGAGCGACGAGTCGAGGCCACCGGAGAGTAGGACGCCGAAGGGCACGTCGGTCATGAGCCTCTTGATGACAGCCTGCAGAAAAATGGAGCAGAGCACATGTTCGTTCTTGTCAGTTCCACTGAGTCGGTCACCGTCACACTAAAGTAAAGGCAAGGCGTAGCCATAGACAAAGCAATTATCACGTGGTGCTCCGGTGAGTGTGGCATGTATGCACCGTACCTTCTCGAACGCCTCCCTGAGGACGAGCGGCTCGTACGGCGTCGCCGGGACAAGCTCGGCGAACCACCCCGGGTTGTACCACCGCCGGAACCCGCCGCCGGCGCTCGAGTAGAGGTGCCCCGGAGGGAAGAGCTCGAACTTGGGGCAGTCGTCGTGGAGCGCCTTCATCTCGGACGCGATCCAGACGGCGCCTGCGTACAGCACAGCGACGAAATGAATGAAGATGAAGTGGTGATATATAGGGGTTAGGGATACGGATTGGCAGTTTGACATGAGTAGCAGTACCGTCGCTGCCCCAGCCGATGTAGAGGGGGTTGACGCCGACGGCGTCGCGGGCGGCCATGTAGGTGTTGTTGCGGGTGTCGTAGAGGACGAAGGCGAACACCCCGTCCAGCATGTTGACGAAGTTCTCGCCGTACTCCTCATACTTTGGTGGAGACAGCAACAGAGACGGAGGCAGTAAGAACATTTGAGTGTGTTTTTTGCCCTTTTTTCGGCAGAATTGCGAGGCTAATGAGTGTTACCAGCGGGATGATGACCTCGCAGTCGCTGCCGGTGCTGAAGGTGTGCTTCCCGGCGAACTGCTTCCGGATCTTCTTGTGGTTGTAGATCTCCCCATTGGCCTTTTTCATTTGATCAACAGCGACGCAGTTAGAAAACGATAGGCGATGGCGAACAACGGTCCGCTGACAGACACGACGTACGTGGCATACAGACCACGTACGCGCAGAAGCAAGCGAGCAAGCAAAAAAATAAAATAACATGCGTACCACGACGACGACGGTCCTGTCCTGGTTGTAGAGGGGCTGGTCGCCGGAGAGCGGGGAGACGACGGCGAGCCGCTGCTGCGCCAGGAAGTTGCCCTCGCACTGGTACAGCCCGGACCAGTCGGGTCCACGGTGCATGAGCCATCGACATGGTTGATCATGTCGACGACGACATGTGCATGACATTTGGGGAAGAAGGAGATGGGTAGTGTGTAGGGCGGGTGTGCTTGCCTACGGGAGCAGGCGAGGACGCGAGCCCTGTTGGCCTGCGACCAGTCGGCGCAGCCGAGGACGGCGAGGATGCCACACATGGTGGAGGATGGCGACGAGGCGCGAGTCTCGGGGCGGATGAGGCCGAGAGAGTGAATGCTGGTGTGGAGGAGGAGATGGTGAGAGAGAGATGCGGAGATTAGCGGATGAGCGCGCCGTATTTATAGCCGATCCGCGCGGCTCCGGGGCCTCGCGTCTGCGAGCAAGCTCGAGGGCCAGCGGGGACACGTGGCGGCTGTCGGTTGGGAGGGTTCCGTGCGCGGCGGGAGTTTATCCCCTCCCGATGCCGCACCGCCGAGTCAGCGTGGGCCCCCTGCGCTCGTCAGCTCCGGATCGGGGTCGCCGGAGCCGTCCGATCCTGGATCGACGCTGAACCGAGAGCGTTGGAGGTGCGCCCCCCCGGATGCTAGTTGGTGGGGATGGATGGGCGGACGGGGCCCGCCGGATTCACCAATGGCCGGCTCGCTGCTCTGCTGACGTGCTTGCTTTAGGCGTTTTCCTTGAGGATATTTGGCGTTGCGGATGCTCGATGATGCGAACCAAGCTATTATTGGGAGCATCTTGGATATGATTAACTTATTATAGAGGCAACTTCGTTTCTTCTAATGAACGCGGACGTTATCCTGATGCAGGAAAGATTCGATGAATCCGTCCTCTCTCTCTTTTTTTTAGCTAGCGATCATCATGATTGAAGTCGCCATGTTAATGTGGGGATGAATCATGATCCTAAAGTCATTCTACTGACTACCGTAATCTTCTTATTTAGTAGGAGTATACGTCGCTAGCTGATGTATATTTATTTTCCGCATATTAGAATACTGCTGCTCTAAAAAAAACTCATCAATATTTCGAGCTTTTACGTCGATGGTACTTCGTATGATTGGGGTTGAATTTTTTCACACCCCAGTTTACCTCTGCTTTATCCGGGTCCGAGACCTGGTATAGTCTTTGGCGCCATGAATGAAATCAGATCTGTACATAAAAAGTACTACCTCCGTTATAATGAGTAGAACGTATTAGTAGGCTAATTTCGCCTATCAAAAGAGCCAAAAGAGAAGCAAACTGCTCTTGAGTTCACAATTATTTTCTTGGATTTTTTGCTGGGCTTTAGAATTTGCCTTTTTCTCTATGGAAGTTTTAGAAAAAAAATTCCGATAAAGGGAGATTTTATTACTTAGCGTAAGTATTACACCCAGCCCCTATATATCGAAGATGCACACAGCCGAAAAAACCAATCACGAGTAATAAGGCGAATTACAAAAGAAAATAAAAATGCCTAAGATGCTAGGGTCCAATTCGTAAATTATGCTTCCACCCATGCTGGGATAAAAAGTATCTCGCCGTATACTACGCACCTCCAATAAAAGATCCCGGTGCTCCATACGCTGAAAGTTTTAGAATTTACCGGGGTACAAAGCAGGAGTGGGAATATCTCTAAGGCCTTGTTCGTTTTATCCATTGCCTGAGTGGATTGAATTGGGTTGGGATAGATTGGAGTGGAACTCGACTTGTTAGGAATTTAGTTCACCTCAATCCCTCTTAATCTTCTTCAAATTTTAGGAAAGCGAACAAGCCCTAAAACCGCGAAAAGAACCAGTGTTATGCGATGACCAGACAACGGCAGAGAGTCTATACAAGAGCAGCTCTCGCGCAAGACAGCAACGAGTAGCTGCGTGCTTACGTCCCCTCCTATTTAGACTTCTTTTTCCTGTCATGTTCAACACCAGCTGATGCAATATCGACCTTTGGAACCCAAGGCTAGTTAAACTCATGAAAGTTTGGTCGTACCTTACCATTTGTCGCTTGCTTTTAACGTTCTAGGGAACCTATGCGCCATCACGATCATCGTGTATATAGTACATACATGCATGTTTGGATAAATAGAAGTCATCTATTTTGAAACGGAGAGAGTATATATACTCTAAATATCAGGATTTGCCTCTTATGTTTTGGCGGGCAAGATAAATTGATCGTATACAAAATTGGGTAGCCCATCAAACGCAAATTATATACCGGGTATCTCAATTTTTAATACCCATGTACCCCCTCCGTCTCAAATTAATTGTCATAAAGATGAAAAAAAATGACGTATCTAGACATAATTTAGTGTTCTATCTTTGTGACAATTAATTTGAGACGGAGAGAGTACATGCATCGTGCATACACCCCGGTTATGTTTGATTAATTTTTTCTTATAAAACTAGCATGGGGATCCTCCCAAATGTAAGGTAATTATCTTATACTTCCTCCATTACAAAATATTTAATTTTTATTTGTCTAAATATAGATGTATTTAGACATGTTTTAGTCTATACATACATCCATATTTAAACAATGGAAGTCATGTATTTTAGGACGGAGGAAGTACTAAGCATGTCAGCAGAGCACATAGGCGCCCATTAATTTTATTAACTTTTTCATACAAGACTAGCATGGGGACCTTCCGTGGTGATATTTTTTCATACAAATTTTCTCGTACTAATCTTGAACGTGTTGTACTTCCACATTCAGTATATCTCACATATGGCAGTATTATCTTTATTAATTTTACTATACATGACTAATTATTCTAAGATATTTCAGTATATTTTATATGAAAAAATATCACCGGAGTATCTAATGGAGGTTTTCTTTTGCGATATAATCATGAAGATCAAATATTTTTCTTTGCTGGTGTGACATAGATCTAAAGGTTCTGACAAAATATTAAAGAGATGATCCATCCCACTGACGAGGGGATGTTTTATTTATTTATGTTCCGTTTGGATGTACAAAAACTGCTTGGAATGAAATTGGACAGGAAATTCCAAATCCAAGATGAAAAGGAAATGGGCTCCGATTCGAATTCTGTTGTTTGATTTTGCGTAGAATTTACGCATGAAATCAAAGTGTATCACCCAATCCTATTCCTGTTTGGATGTATAAACCATGAAATTTGATGCTTGTTGAGTTTGGAAATATAAACATATATACATGTATGAAAAATAGTATGTGTATATTTGATATATTTATGTATTATTTTGCACACATAATAACATAAAAATATTTTGAATAAAGTCACAACAACAACATATTACAGACAATTATGCAAAACATGTCCGGAAGGAATGACATAAAATTGTTTAGAAGTACCAACACACAACATGGATTATAATTGTGTCTCTAAGAAATAGCACAATTGGGCAGTTTATGTATCTTACACACAGCACAAGCGAACAATTCACAAACATCAAGGCACATATCAGTTCATACATCAACCAAACACGATAGCAACCATCAATCCAAGGTCAAGAGCCATGGCTTCACTAAATCTTCAGGGAGTGTCATGAGTGCTTCAAACATGCGCTCATCTTTGATCAAATTTCCATAAGCTCTCATCATATCTTTAACATCCAAATCCTGCATCTTATTTAGTGCATCAAGGATTGCACCTGGAGGAGTAACCTTTGGCAAAGGAAGTGGCTTGGTTGTCTTCAAAACATCATCAAAAGACATATGCATATTTCCCATCATGCACAAGATATCATCCCCTATGTGGTGCCTCTTCTGAGACACCTCAGAAGATTCTTCAACAACAGCTTTGTCTTCTTGAACACACTCAGCTCCTATCCTAGCACATGCACCGGTCGCATTATCTTTTTAATATATGGTTTTGATAGACTCCCAATTTTGCACTAATTTGTTTCTATAGCCACGTGCTTCCTTGTTAGACTACACAATCCACACAAATCTATACTTCTTATACAACAAAACTCCACTAACATGCATTTATTATTTTTCTATCTCAACATGCAAGCTATCCACATCATCCATTGTCTTAACCAATCAATTGTCCATGTCATCTCCACTTATATTTATTAATCATTGCATGCATTATTTATTAAATCATCCAATTATTCATATTAACAATTTAAAATATATCTATGATCAATTGAATTTTTCATATTCACTTAGAAAACATAATTTATTACATCTCTCATAACCTTTTTTTTATGCAATACTGTAGTTTCTAAAGCGATCCCCGCATCAACGCGCGGGGTATACTTCTAGTATTAGAGATGAGAGTGAAGTTGCATAAATAATCACAAAAAATAAATTTAGTGTTAAGTATTCCACATATCGAGCCACTGTGCTATTTTCCCAATCTCATCCAAAGCCACTCTAAGCAAGCATTTTCATAATGATCGCATAATGCTTGTCAAATGTTTAATTCTTCCTGTTATGTTTTCCTTCATGATGTACCACATGTATCCTTGACATTCTTAATGCAAACATTGTACACATGTGGCTTTCAACCATTTTGAGCACGGTCACCATTTTTGTGATGCTCAACAAGGACAGCAAACAATGTCATGTCCATATCACGAGTCCATGTTGTGTAAACTCTATTTTTCTTTACCGTTGTTTCGGCCATACTTCTAAAAGTAAAATAAATGGATGTGCATAAAATTTAAAAGTAAGGGTAAAAGAGCAAGTTATAGTAAGGTAAAACATATATATTAGTTACAAGATGACGCATGTGCAAAATAACACACACAAGGCAGCATCACAATCAGCATGCTACCACACAAAAAGGGCACCATCATCAAGCTAGCACAAAAAAAAGCACCATCAGCTAGATATTCCATCACTACTTGCTCTCTAGTTCTCCATGTGCCACAAGATACTCAGCAAACATAGTGTCCGCAAATTGCTGCCTAAAATTGGACCATGCATTTGTTCGTTGGATACTTATAATTAAAGTAGCATCATCTACAGGTTCAAGACTCATAGCAGCTAGCCCAGCATCGACAGTGTGGGTACTGTATGAATATGGCTCGAAAGGAAGGTGGAGCAAAGTTCTCACTGATGTGATAGTTTAGTAGGAGACCAAGAATTTGAGGAGAAAATAAGGACACAATGATTTAGTAGAGAAAATAATTTCAAACAGTTGTGTACTTCTAACTGTGCAGAGTTTGGGTGTGAACCGTTGTGCCTTGTATAGCCTTGATGCACACATTTGAGTTCAATAAGGCCCCTTTATCATAAAATAAAATTCATGCTCCATTTTTATCACCAACAAACGAATTTGACGTTCGACAGACGAGGATGAAGATGACATTATCTTTCATTTTGAAGCCAAATATTAAGGTTATATTTCTTATTTCTATTAATCTGCTCAACTAGAATAACAATATTTCACATATAATGAAAGAAGGAACAAGCGAGTTTGGGCATGACCATCTTGTTTATGCTATTGAAAAACCATTTAAGATTTTAATCTCATGTAATTACGCGACGATAAAACGGTCTTCATCAGCTTCCTCCATTTCCAAAACAAAAGATTCTTGATCAAAAAACTAATCTTCAACCTTCATGAGATCCTTCCAAAAGGGGGAGTCTGACAGTTTAACTTTTACTCTGGACAAAGGTTTAGATTGCAAGTATTTATATTGAATCAATGGATGCCAAACTTCATCTTTGGATAAAAGCTTAAAAGGCCATTTGCATAATAAACATATGAGGTCTATCGGGGCGCGTGATGTGGTCTCCCTTCATTGGAGTGGAAGTGTGGATTTTGGGGGGCAATATCCCTATTTAAAGAGAGTTACAAAAATTTAAGAGTTAAAGGGCGCCAAGTCCAAAGAAAAAACCCAGGTTTTGGGAGATATACTAAATGGATTGAGAGGGTTACCTAGGGGGGGGGGGTGAATAGGTTAACTACTTATTTTTCTATTAAGGATAATTGCTCAAATATAGATTGTGTAGATTATGCAACTAGGTGAACAATCCTATATGATGAGCAAATAATACTAGAAAACAGGTAAAGGTAAGTTGAGGAATAACCGAACATAATGACACGGAGATTTATCCCAAAGTTCACTTCCCAATGGAAGCTAATCTCCGTTGGAGTGGTGCGGTGCCACCAAATTGGAACACCTAGTAGCCGTCAAATGACACAATGTATCTCCTTCGTTTTCAACCACCAAAGTGGATGAGACACGAATCACTATGTTTCCGTTGAGGTTGACAACTAGAACCTTTACAAGGATGAGGCACACTCCACAACTTGGAGGGTCCTCACCAAATCCCGAAAGCCTCCAAGACTCCGAGCAACAAGATCCACGAGCTCCTAAGCTTCCGGGACACTAACAAGGCTCGAAGATCCAATTAACTAAGAGGAACAAGGTTCTCGGTTCCAGTGAACCAAGAAGTTCAAGATACCTAAGGGATTAGTAGGGTGGTGATGAATTGGTTTGGTGAAGTTATAGATCTAGTGGCTCTCCACCAAATCCCAACAAATCAAGAGATTTGGTTGGGTATTTGGGGAGATTTATGAGTTTTGAGGTGGTCACAAGTGGTGGAGAGATAAACTTCAAGTGACACGTCTAAAGGTAGAAGAAGACTCCCTTTGGGGGGGGCAAGTAGCCGTTTTGGCATATTTGACTTGTGTGCAGAAAACCCGGCCTGGGCCGGCCAGGACGGCAGAGGCACAGAAGGGGCAGTCCAGGAAACTTGGCCTAGGCCCGGCCTAGGCCAACCAGCCAGGCGACCAGCCTCGCAGCAGAGAGCCCGGCCTAGGTCGGCATAGCAGAGCGCAGGCCAGCAGGGTGCCTAAGCTTCTCGCCTTGGGGCCGGCCTCAGCCCGGCCTAGGCCGACTCCACAGGGCGTAGGCCGGAGACCTACCCGAAGCTCCCGGCCAGGACCCCGGCCAGAGCCCAGCCAGGCCTACTTGGCAGTTTTTCACCTTTTTCTTTTCTTCTTCTTTTCTCCTTCAAATATTTCGTTGATCCATTTGTACTTTCTATGAGTTTATTCCAATCATTTCGTAGTACTTTGTATTTCCTAAATGCTCAAAATAAAAGGTTATAAGATCAAACAACAAAATAAGATCGGGGGCACTGCCCTTTCATATACCTTCTAAGGGAAGAGCTAGAGACGCTCTAAATTTGTGCCACTATCAGGTGGAACTACAACTATAAGGACATCCTACCCTAAAACCCGGGCCCAATGCGGGTGCTCATATCCATCGCGCTTCTATTTTTTTGTCCGTGGCTGCTCATTTCCAGCACAAAATGGGGAAGTTTTGAGAACCCACAGACATAAGGTGGACGGGCGACATGTCCTTGCTTCACCTTCTGATCAAATCACATGGCCATATTGCCAGTGGCACAACCGCCTGCTAGCCTCCCCCTCTAGGTCAAATTAAATGGCCACGAGTCCCCTCTCACCCCACTCGTCCCTACTCACCCCACTCCACTGCACCTCGCCGCTGCTGCAAACCCTAGCCTCGTGTGTGCAATGCTGATCCGCTATACCAGCAAAGGGAAGCATGACCATAAGACGGGATCGTCCTTGGGGGATCCGCCGCTCCGCACCCACCTAGGACTTAGCCATGGACCCGACACCGTTCCAAATAGCTCCGCCGTCCTAGCCTGAGGACCGTCGCGCTCTTCAACTGTCGTACCTCAACAAGAGGAAGTGTCAGTGGTATTGGGACAACGCCATCCTAGTAACCTGGCCCGAGGTGCACTTGTCGGATTTTTGAAATTTGAATCCCGTGCCGCCGGTCCCCGCCAGCAGTTGTGTAGAAGAGTTGGAGACCCTCCACTGTCAGGCCAAGGTCCCCGACGACCTCCGCGAACATCCTTCCTTTGCCATGAATAGTCCCCACTGGGATACATGGTTCGAGGACGAGCATCACATGCGCTAGTGGGCATACCTCGGTGCCCACGCGGCATGTGTCCGTGCTTAGTTTCTTCCACCATCCCCCCCCACATCGTGCTGCTCTGCGGCGGGGACGTTCTGCATTGGGGCTGCGCATCCATGACCAACCTCCATCGGAGCACGTGGTCTAGGAGGAAGAAGAAAAACTCGATAAGGACATGGAAGAGGAGGCCGCCTTCGCCACGGCCATGGAGAACTCGCTCCCGGATGCGGGGGCCCACTGGGAGGGGATGGTCATCCAGCTACATGACTCTGCCATGGCGGCTAGGGCGAACGAGCAGGCCGATGCGCTGGAAGCGGCACAAGCGGTTACAGTAGTGAATGTAGCGGCCAGGACGGAGGAGCAGACAAGGGAGGAGGAGGCGGTTAGGGCGGAGTACCAGCCCCCTGGCTGGTTCGCGCCGCTCATCGCGTGGATGAGACCACACCCCACACTGGAGCAGGGGACATCGGCACCTCCGTGACCAGCAGGACCACCGATGCATCTGTACTAGCATCCAGACTATGTCATCCTCGACGAGTCAGACGAGGAGTAGCTCCGGCGACTGACGGCCACCTAGATCTATGTCGTTTTATTCTCAGTAATGTAAATAACATGGTTGTTTGTGGCCACCCTGTCTATCTGAAAAAACTTGAAATGAGCAGCGTGTTGGCTGGACAACACGGACGTGCGTGTCCCCCGTCCGGACTGTGACTCAAGCGGACAAAAAATACATGTCCGTGTGAGCACGCACGTTGGAGATGTCCTAACCTTCCATTGTCGCACCCGGACTTCTAGGGGATACTCACAGTCCGTTAAACAGTAGATAAATGGCTTACGGGGCATACCGGCACCCGCATCTCAATATGAGCAGGCCAACACGTAAACGTGTGACAACCATTCTCTTACTATTCACCGTCTGCGCAAACCATCCCATAGAAATCCAGATACTTCCATTGACGTACTTCAAAACATACACACATGGTACGTCAACGGCATTGGAACAAGTGATATCACAACAGATCTCTACGACACAAAAGATGGAAATAAGTTGCAAATAGCTCTCACTAGAGCAGAGATAGCAAATACAATCATCCAGAGGACACATGTCCCAACAATACATCATTACATCACAGCGGAAGCATCCAAAGTGTCTGAGTACAGACAAGATCCAAATAGGCCTAAGAGGCCGGAAACGAAAAGACGGAGCCCATCCACGAAGTCTCGGATCCTGCCCGGGTCCGCTATCTACTCGTCACCAGCCTCGTCATACTCCACGTAGTAGCCACCATGGTGATCCTCGGAAACGTAGTCTGCGGAAACCACAACCCCAAAGGGGTCAGTACATAAACGTACTGGCAAGCAAGACTCACAGTTCACCAAAGTGTAACCCGTCAACACCAAGCACAGATGCTTTGGGTTCAACGGAAAGAAGGGGATATAAAAGATGCTGCAACTGGCTGCTCTAACCAACTACAGAGTTGCTATAACTTCCGGCTATCAGAAAGGGGATAAGATAGCGTATCGTAACCAACTATAACTGACCACCAAACAAACCCATCCTGGATCTCGCCCCTTATCCAAAGAAGCAATCCGAGGATAACTCACACAGTTGGATTAGTGATGGTTCAGATTGTTGTGTCAATAAGCCTATTACTAGTCAAGTTATCATTAGTTAGGTGTAAGTTGTTCTGAGTACTTGTTAGCCAGTACTTTCACCAAGTAATCCATAACCGCGGAAAACACGGCTTCTCGAGAAGATTTAACCCTGCAGGGATGCACCAATTTGGTCGTACACGTAAGAATGACCCGCCATACGGGGAGCTACCCCACCAAGCGAGGCACTCAACACAACTCAACTCTTCTTCGCATCAAGCCCAAAGAACCCCGTGCAGTGAGCGCACGGCTAATCGAGCCCCACGAAGAAAAGGGGACCCTCATAGCACTCTAAGAACGTGTCTCCCTAAATGCCGACTACAAAAGTTCCACCCTGGCGCCAAGGGTTCGCACCTGCAATATGCATGCGACAAATGGAAAACCCGAACTAAATGAGGCGATTTGGACGAGATGCGAATCGAATCAAATTGAGGGGGGCGCCCATACTCGCTTCCCACATGCGGTTAGTGCGCTCATCATGGATCAGTAGACAAGACCCTTTTCCTAATTAGGGTCGACACTAGCAGGCCTCAAAACCACGCCGGGCCTCCTGTCGGTGCCTTATCAGCAATTTATTATTACCTCAAATTAACAGGTTGTTGTTTAACATCGAGCCCCAGAATATAATGAATATAGTAACAGAAAGTAACTGACAGCAGACTCGAGCAAAACAACCCTAAGCATGCTAGTAAGACACGGGCTCAAACAACGGGGTTATGGGAGTGGAGGTGAGGCAATATCAGGGTTAAAGGATACATGTGATAGGTTCGTAACAGAAACAACTATTCATAGGGCTAGCAGAATAGACAACGGAAAGTATCGGTAACCAATGTTGAAAGGAACACACTGGTTCATGTGAGTGAATACTTGCCTGCAAACCCAGTAGCCTGGTACTGAGCTAACTCCTTAGAAGGGGTGTCGTAAGTATCGTCGGTCTCAACGTCGTCGTGTATCCGAGAAGAAGCAAACAAACAACGCAGAGAACAAACAATCAATATCATGGCATAGTGCACAAACATGGGATGATGCATGACCATTTAATTGATGCATCAAAATAAACTAGTTGACAAGATAACATAACATGATTAAATGGACCCACATGCAATTGGGATTGCTTATGGAAAGCCCATGAATTACGGGTGAAACAATTGTTTTACAACTAACCAATAGGTAAAAGTGGATTAGCATGATGCATGGATGAAGAAAACAACAAAATAACAACAATAGAACCTATTGGAAATAAGGTTTAACAAGTTTGAAAATTTGTTTAATTAAGTTAAGAAATTTTGGTTTCTTAAAGGTGTCACACAAGCATTTGTTGTTTTCACCAATTTTAATTGTTCAAAATAGGTAACAAAGTTCATATTTGGAAAGAACACCAAATTTTAGGTAGAATACATGTTTCACTTGTTGAAAAAGGATTTCAAATAAATTATTTATGAATTAAACAATTTTAAGCAAGAAGGAAATGAATTTAATTCAAACATGAACTTATTTGAATTTTTATTTGTGCACAACATTAGATGAAGTTCATATTTGAAAAGTTTATACTTTTAGGGTTGGAAAACATATTTTATATGTCCCAAAAGAAATTAATTTGACCAAGTTATGAATTTAACAATATTAAACGATTTAAACAAGGTTTAAATTATTTAACCAATTTTAATTATTCAAAACATGAAACAAAATTTATATTTGGAAAGGTGGTTTAATTTTGCATGGAAAACATATTTCATTTGTTGAAATTGGATTTAAAATGAGCAAGTTATTAATTTGGCAATTTTAAATGCAATAAATAAGAAACAGTTGTTTTCAGCAATTTAAATTATTCAAAACAGCAAACAAAGTTGATATTTGGAAAGTACATGAAAAGTTGATTGGAAAACATATTTAGTTTGTTGAAATTGGAATTTTTATGCCCAAGTAATGATTTTTGCAAAATTAAATGAATTAAACAAGATTTCAAATATTGCACCAATTTAAAATATTCAAAACAGTAACAAATTGCATTGAAAAGGTTGAAAACATGTAGCTAATGTTTCAATGAACATTTAGAATTATTAAACATAATTTTTGGGTTATAATTGAATTTATTATGCAAGTTTTTATAATCATTCTTATTCTGCCATTTTTAGTAAACAGAGGGAAACATGCTCAAAATTAATTCAATTGTGACCAAATAAAATACCAATGTGTAGAGTTTGTTAAGAAAAATTTTTAGAGCCCAAGTTTGATTAAATTGGATGAGTAGAACTAAAGTTATGAAATTCCAAAGTTTCCAATTTTTATTGCATTTTCAGTAATTAATTATTTAGTGCAAAAATTGTTACAGAAACATGTTGCAAACTTGACATTAATATAAGGAGCACAAAATTATGAATCCACAGGATTTTGAATCATTCAAATTGGAGTGATATTCGATTTGATATTGATTTTAGAAGTAATGCCTCAGATCTGAGTTTCTGAAAATTTGGGCAGAAAAGAAAAAAAGCAGTAAAAAAGGTGTGGCTTTGGGGGTTCGAACCCTAGACCTGAGGCTGTGCGCAAGGGGTGTTGACCAGTGGGGTGGTGCGATGGCTTGTTGACAGGAAGGGATCTGTGGGGGGTTATGGTGTGGTCCGCGCGGGATCTTAACTGAACTTTGCACGGTTCAGTTCGTCTGAAACCTGGCCACGATCGATCGCATCGCCGGCGAGCGTGCTGCTGCGCCTCGAGGCCTGAGGGGCGCCGTGGGGGGTCGTGGTGCAGAGGAGATGGAGGGAGGAGAGGGATAGCGAGAGGGAGGAAGGGGAGGTGGGGCGCTCACCTTCGAGGAGGTACAGGAGGAGCGCACAGGCAGGGGGTGGTCGCCGGCGACGGGAGGATGGCGGCGGCGCTCCGAGGCTCCCCGGTGCCCACCGAGGGGTGGAGGAGGGAGAGGGCGCCGGGGAGGTTCCATTCCCGCGCTCTCCCGGGCCGGAGGGAGCCTCCAACGCCGGCGATCACCGGAGAGAAGGTGGAATTTTCGGTGGGTTCAGAGTTCATATACAGAGAGTTTACAGAGAGGAGAAGGTGGAAGAAAGGGAATGGAGGCGGTAGAGGGAGAAGGAGGGAGAAGGGAAATATGGTTAGGGCTAGGGAGCAGGGGCTAGGTTATAGGGGGGAGGGGAAGCTCACAGCCGTTCTTTCTCCTCTCTGAATACGTGGACATGGCTGATGGAGTCCGTACGAAGGTTGAAGAAAGAGGTGGAAGGGGTATGGGCTGGGGAAAAAAAGGTGGTGGGCTGGGCTTCTCTCTCTCCCTCTCTTTGCTTCCTTTTTATTCTTTTTTCTTTCTTTATTTTTTTTGCAGATTTGTAATAGGAAGAAAAAGGTGAGTTTTAGGGCTAGGAAAATTTAGGAAAAAATTGAGTGAGCTAATTAGTTCAAAAACAAACACTTGCCAAGTTTGGTTTTTCAAAAAGTTCAAATTTATTTGCTGTTTTGCCAATTGGTTTAAATTTGAAAGAATTTGATAATTAAGTGATTTATTTAAAAGGAACATTTTCCAAGAGTTTGAACCCTCAAATTATTTGAAACAAATTGCTTAACTTTGTTTTGGTAAATTGCAATAATTCCAAAGGGTTGCTGTTTGGAGTTTTGTTTGAATTTGAACAACATTTGGATCAAGTGAACTATTAAAAACCACAATTTTAAATAGTTGAACCTTAGGGATTTAATGGAAACAAATGATTGATTTGATTTGAAATATCATTTTGGAAATTGTAACATCACAAGTATGAAACAAAAGGTTTGAAATTTGGTTTGAAATTCAAATAGAAAACAAAGGAAAACAAAGGAAAACAGTTGGAAAACGAAGCAAAACAGAGGAAAACAAATGGAAAACAAGCAAAACAAATGCAATGAACATGATGCCATGATGCAAAACATAAAATAACAGAGAGCAAACATTCTAATGGCTATTTTTCATACTTGGGATGTTACATCCATCCATCGACATGCTTGGTCGTATGACAATTCATCACAATTAATGGAGAATCCATAATACATTGTTCGCCCTTGTTGATCTTGAAGTGTTAAGTTCCTTTTTTTTTTTTGAAACGGGAGCAACTCCTTAGTCTTTCAATTAAAGTGATGCACACGGCCTTATTTTATAAATTTAACGACGTAACAATTATAGGTACGAACACGTAAACATAGAGGATATATCCATCTATTCTTCTAAAATGACGCCAACCAAGCTGACTGAAGATAGCCTGAACGACCGCCATGATTCGAGTATATCTAGAATCCATAAGACCTCGTTGGTCGGCAGGTAGAAGATGAGACCATAGTTGGATCTAGTATATTACTCTATTGACAACCTGCAAAAAGTGAGGGATCTGAACTTTGTTAAAGACTATTATTACGACAATTCCAAATTGCCCATAAAAATGCAGAAACGCTTATGCGTATCCGTGCTTTAGGTTTTTTCTCTAATCCATTTAGCCAGTTCCCATACATGTATGCAATATTAGTGGGAGGTGAGATATTAATGGTAAAGTGGATTAATTTCCAGATGTTATTAACGAATTGGCAAGATATATATAGACTCGCCTATATCATAAAACGTACACTCTTTACACCCATGCCATCTCTCTTGGCCAGGTTGTCTTTAGTAAGAATTACTTTTCTAGAAGATTTTAATTTTTCATAGGTATCTTAACCTTCCATAAGTATTTTCTCAAGAACCTCCGTGCCCAAACATCTAATCAGCATATATGGGCTTAACCTACGTGCGACGGTGGTGCAGCGACTGACGAGGCATCCCCGAGGGCCGAGGCGATTCCGCTGTGGCGCGACGTGCCTTCGTGCGGCATGCGGTTGGGCAACTCACCAAGGTCGAAGATGACGCGGCCGACGTAGTCGTCGCGGCTGATCTGACCTCGAGGGCGTTGGTCGAGGACCCGAGGCTGCTGACGGCGTCCCTCCGTGGGTCGTTGTCGACATCCTCCCTCGCGCCGGTGTTCGCGGTTGGCGGATCCTATAGGCGGTCGATCCCACGCTCTCGACGTGGATGGAGCGTGATGGTTTCCGGGTGAAAACCTTGTCTCTGATCTTGCTCGGAGCCGGTGATGGAGGCATCTTGAGTGTCTTCCCCTTCATGAAGGCATCATCGAGGAAGCCCCACGACTCTTCCCGTCACCTCCGGGGGAAACGCTCGATCCATGGATCGAATGATGGCGGCGTTTCTACGTCGTTACGTCCTTGGGGGCATCATTCTTGGAGGAGTGCGCCGGTCGAAGGGACCAGAAGATGAGTATGGTGGTGGATGTTGGTTCCACGGTGGTCTACGCGGCATCGACAACGTCGCCACGTTACCTTGCTTCGGTCCGCTCCGGGGGAAACCCTAAATCTGGGATTCCCGGATTGGATGATGGTGACACCGCCGGTGTCGCTTTTCCCTCTTGGGGGCATCGTTTTAGAGCGGTGGCTGGAGGGTCCTATAGATGCAGTGGTGTCTCTTCTACTGCATCGACGACGGCGGTTCTCGGCAGCTTGGTGTTGTGGGGTCTCGGTGTTGGATGCGGGATGTTGGACGCGCGTTGGGTGGTGGTATTGTCTGGTGCCATGGTGGTATCGACGGCAGGTCTGGCATGGTGGATGCTTGGACCGCTGTCGTGAAAATGGGTGAGCGGAAGACGGCGGCAACTACATTCCGAGCATGTATATCGGTACGCGCTGCGGTGTGCTGGACCGATTTGGCCCTTGTCCTCTATCGGGCGGCATGGTGTGGCCTTCGGTTTTTGGATGATGCGCGTTGGTGGGTTCTCAGAGTATCGGCTCTGGGATTGTCCACCCCCTTCATCAGTTTTGGTAGTGAGCTTGGTTTGGTGGATTCAGGGCTAGTTGTTCGTGCTATCTACTTGTAAGACATGGTGTTTCTTGTTCTATCATTTAATGAAAACCGGCTACGTGCATCATTTTGATGCAGAGGCTGGGGGCAGACCTCCATTTCTAAAAATATATATATATATATGGGCTTAACATGAAAACTCAAGAAGTGGTTAATTTCCATTTGAAATTATCCTCGTCATCCGACATGGTAACCTGCATCAAACGCTCAAGAAGATCAAGCCATGCGTCTCTCCTATCACCTAAGAGGAACCGCCTAAACTGGATATTCACAGATCTCTCATTCATAACCTCTGCCAATAAATCATTTTATATCGTGGGATATTATTGTTGATTTCCTCGAGTAGGTTTTCTAGATGGGGATGCCATGTCTGTGAGGAAGAACGTGGGGGGGGGGGGGGGAGGGGGGAGGAACATGGGGGGTCACTTAGAACGAGGACATGGAGGTTTACTCAGGTTCAGGTTAGCCGGATGTCTCCATACTTGCGGCAAGATCAACTATGGCGGCAGGATGCCGAATACAGGTTACAAGTATCTAGTCTAGACCGAATCTGCCCTAGAGTTTCTCTCGTCCGACTTTATATAGACAGCAGGATCGAGTCTTATAGGAGATATCATCCGTTTACATAGTGTTGGGGGGTTACCCCCGAGTAGGGGTAAGGCAAGTGCTAAAGGCAAGGTCAAGGTGCTGTTTGACCGGGTAGATGGCTACCCGGTAGGTTTCTATCCGGCCGTACCCACCAATGGCCAAGAGGAGAAATCAAGGAAGTTATGTTCATCCGAGTAGAGGAGTTGGTCCGAGTAGAGGGAGTACTTTCCTACTCGGGCCAGAAGTCAATGGAGCCGTTCTGACAAGGGATCCCGCGTATCCTGCGTCCGTACCGGCGTGCGGTTCAACTTACGGAGCGCGTGATTATCCGCGCTACGGCGTGGCTACAGTGCGGTAGGCGCCTGTCAAGTCCTGTCACTGACAGAGGGGACAGGACAGGGCTAGGGGCCTACCCTATCTCACTGACAAGGTGGACAGGTCCCATCTCCGAACGGCGCGACGACTTCCCGCACCCGCGTCAGCGAGAAGCCGGAGGCGTGCTCTGTTCTGCAGTGCGCCTGTCCCATCAGTCGTACCTTATAGTCTTTTTCTATTCGGCTGGGCACCAGTATATAAGGTGCCCTGCCTCCTCCTGCGCGAGGGACGTTCCTTACGATCCTACGTTACCAGAGCATTGCTTCACTAGAGATAGACTAGAGAGCTAGAGTGGCTACTCGGCTGAAGGCCTGATTTGTACTGTGGCTACTCGGTAAACACACATATAGAGAGAAAGGCAGGAGTAGGGGTGTTACCTCCACACGAGGGCCCTGAACCTGGGTAAGATCGTGTTGTTTGCAGTGCTTGAGACATCCTACACGCGGCTACTCGCCGTGTGATCCCTCCCCGATCACCTCCAGCGTCCATCGGCCCCAACCTTTAGCCATCCTATGGCATCTGCCGTGATACCACCACGACAGTTGGCGCCCACCGTGGGGCTACCAGCGGCGCTGGCTGGAGTCCATGTTCGGACGGGACTCATTTCTGCTACGGGGGAGCGCGTGGTCTGTGGCCTTGTCCACAGATTCGGCTCCTTCGACTTCGTCACCGACAACGCTGGAGATTTCGGCGGTAGACCCATGCCGTCAGGCGGCTCGGTGCTCTCCTTCGGCACGCATCTGGTCTACGTCGCCACCACCGTCATCCGCGAGTTCCCAGAGGTGGTGCTCGTCGCGGAAGATCCTCCTGCTGTGCTCGCTGCCCGCGGGAAGCCAACTGGCTGCTCTGCGGACAGCGTGGAGGTGATGATGACAGGCCCGGCTACCGATGCCGGGAAGGGCGCGGCCGCTACCGCGGGAGTCATCGAGGAGCCTGCTGGCCCAAGTGCTGCCCAGAAGGTTCACAAGCCCTACGAGCGCCCCACAACATTCCGGGTTACATACCTCCTTCCACGACAACGACGATACCGGCATCCGCCGTGCGGATGGGCATGCCGCCTCCCACCGAGCTTGAGCTCATGACCATGAGGGCGCAACTCGACCAGCAGCGTCAAGCGCTGCTCGCGGAGCACCTGGAGCTGGAGAAGGTTAGGCTTGAGCTTAACCTAGACCAAAATGAGTACAACAGGGCCCACGGCTTTACTCCTGTGGTTAGGAAGCCTAGCAAGCTAGGCGCTACTCGTCGCAACTTAGGCGCTGAGATGGCAGTAGTTGGTGGGGCCGCTAGCCAGTCTGCTAGTTTAAACACTGCTACGAGGCCCAAGTATAGTACCCCCGCCAAAACACTTAGGGCTGCAGAGGCTGTGGCTGCTGAGTTGCCAAATCTCGCCGGCGACGCGCGCGCTAGGCAGCAGGAGAGGCTCAATGAGTTAGTGCTAGAGGCTGCTAGGCAGAATGAGGAGTTCCGAAAAGCCAATCCGGGTGCTGGCGCTTCTCAGATTGTGCACTCGCGTGTGGTCAGATCTACGGATCAGGCCTCATCGCCGCTTCCCGACAATGAGAGGGACCAGAGTGTGCACTCTGGGAAGAGCAGACAGATGCAGGTGTACGACCCGGCTCTCGCCGCGAAACAGCACGCTGTGCCGCGACAGCCCGGTCAGAAACACACTACTGCAGGAGCGGGCTATCAAGCCCATAAAGCTCACAGCAAGAGGCAAGATGGAAATCATGCAGGACCTTCTCGGCATCCTGCCGCACAGCCTACTCGGCAGAGGACGCAGCAGCCAGCTGCAGCACAGCCGCGTGCGGCTGCGCCAGCAGCCAACCCGGTGGTGCAGCCCGCAGTTGTGCAGGAGGACAGATATGATGATGGCTACTCGGCGATGGGGCTAGCCGGCTATGCTGACCCAAGAGATGTCACTGACCGTCTGGGTGACCGCATGTTGGAGCCCAGTGATGCAAGGTACAAGCTGGACCGTATCAATCGGTCTGCGCAACTCGAGAACAGGGGGCCGCCTGGCCCAGATTGCTTTGGTCGCCGCATCATGGAGGAGCCATCCGTGAGCCATTTCCAGCTGGCTAGGGGGACCAAGTGCTATGATGGCAGCACCAAGCCGGAAGACTGGCTGAGTGACTATGTTACCGCTGTGCATATCGCAGGCGGCAACCGGAGATGGGCTGTGCGGTATGTTCCGCAAATGCTAGAGGGTCCAGCTCGGACTTGGCTCAACAACCTGCCCAAGGACAGTATCAACTGCTGGCTAGACTTCTCGGAAGCCTTCATCAGCAACTTCACCAGCACGTACAAGAGGCCGAATAGGCCGCAGCAGCTATCCGCTTGCAAGCAGCGGGAAGAGGAGACTGACCGCGAGTATCTTACTCGGTGGAGTACTTTGAGGAACACCTGTGAGGGTGTGAATGAGGCCCAGGCCATCACTTGGTTTGCTCAGGGCTGCAAGCATGGCAGCATGTTATGGCAGAAGCTGCAGCGCGAGATGCCGAGTACGCTCGCCGAGACGATCAAGATTGCAGATATGTATGCACTCGGCGACCCAACTCAGCCTCTGCTTGATTCTCCTGAGCCGAGAAGGAAGAACTATGACAACAACAAGCGCAATGATTTCCGCAACAAGCGCAGAGGTGACCGGATTGATACTCGGTATGATCCCGAGGAGGTGAATGCTGTGACTACAGGCTGCTGGGAGTAGCCAAAGGCAAAAAACTGCTGGAGCCCAGTACGGGCAAAACCAGAATCAGGGCCAAGGCATCAAGAAGCCGTACAATGCTCCCCAGCAGGGTAGCGGCAACCCGGATCCAGCTCCGAGCTTCATCTTTGAGAACATGAAGGTTGGGCCGTGCAGCTTCCATACTCGGCATCCGAGTAGGCCAGCCAACCACACTACCCGGCAGTGCAGCTGGTGGGACCTGATCAAGAATGAGGACCTGCCTCCTCCTCCTCCTCTGCCAGCTGTGAATGCCAATGTGCAGCCTATTCGGGCAGCTGCTCCCAGGCCTGCAGTGTTCCCGAGAAGGGAGAACGTGAACCAAGTGGCTCAAGGAGCCAACCGCAACTACAACAACAACAACCGCAACTACAACAACATCAACGGCAACCGCAACTTCAACAACAACAACCGCAACTACAACAACAACAACAACAACAGGAACTACAACAACAACAACAACAACAACAACAACAACGACAACAATTGTGGGGAAGACCGCAACCAGTACCAGGAACACCATGAGAGCTACATGATCTTCATAACTGAGCCCGCCGATAAGCAGTCACTGCACAAGCGTGCAATGGAGGTCAATGCTGTGATCCCTGCTGTGCCTCACTACCTGCACTGGTGCAACCAAGAGATCACGTGGTCCAGAGCTGATCATCCTAGGGTGATGCCCAACCCGGGTAGCTATGCTTTGGTGGTGGATCCCACCTTCTTGGGTACTCAGAAGAATGTCAGGTTCAGCAAGGTCCTGATAGACAACGGCAGCAGCATCAACATCATGTACAGAGACACACTGGAGAAGCTCGGCCTTGCCGAGAACATGTTGCTACCCAGCAGGACCACATTCCATGGCATTGTGCCGGGAGTATCTTGTGCTCCAATCGGCCGCATCTGGGTGGATGTTCTATTCGGTACCAGGGAGAACTGCCGCACTGAGAGCTTGCAGTTTGAGGTAGTTGATCTTCAGAGCCCCTACCATGCTCTACTCGGTAGGCCTGCTCTCAGCAAGTTCATGACCTCTACCCACGCTGCATACCTGAAGATGAAGATCCCTGGTCCCAATGGAGTCATCACCATCTCGGGTGATTACAAGAGGTCTTTGGAGTGTGCCTCTGCTAGTTCTCAGCTGGCGGAATCCATGGTCATTGCGGCCGAGAAGAAGAAGATGTATGAGGTGGTGGCTATGGCGCAAGCAGCGCAAGATGGTGCGCCTGGCATGCCGAGTTCCCAATACGGGACTGCGTTCCAGGCGTCCCAGGAGACAAAGAAGGTCCAGGTTGACCCTGAGTTCCCAGACCGTGTTGCCATCATTGGCGCCGGGTTGGGAGAGAAATAGGAAAGCGAGCTCATCCACTTCTTCCGTGAGAATCGGGACGTCTTTGCCTGGTCCAATGAGGACTTGCCGGGTGTCCGGAGGGAGTTGGTTGAGCACTCGCTGCACGTGCGGCCTGATGCCAAGCCGGTGAAGTAGGCTATGCGCCGCTTTGGTGATGAGAGGAGGAAGGCTATCGGTGATCAGATCACCAAGTTGCTGATAAGCAACTTTATCATGGAGGTGTTGCATCCGGACTGGCTAGCCAACCCGGTGATGGTTGAGAAGAAGAAGGAGGACCCCAAGGCGGATACCGCATGGCGTATGTGCGTGGACTACACCGACCTGAACAAGGCCTGTCCCAAGGATCCATTTCCGCTACCCCGCATAGATCAGGTGATCGATTCCACTGCTAGTTGTGAGCTTTTGTCTTTCATAGATGCCTACTCTGGTTTTCATCAGATAGCTCTCAACCCTACTGATCAAATAAAGACTGCCTTTATTACCCCGTACGGGGCTTATTGCTATCGTGTCATGTGCTTTGGGTTGCGGAATGCTGGGGCTACCTATCAGAGATGCATGCAGAAATGCTTGCATGATCAAATTGGCAAAAATGTGCAGGTGTACGTAGATGACATTGTCATCAAAACTAATAAAACACATACTCTGCTTAGTGACATTGAGGAAACCTTTGCCAACTTGCGCAAGTACAAAATGAAGTTGAATCCGACTAAATGCACCTTTTGCGTCCCGGCTTGCAAGCTACTCGGCTTCTTGGTATCCAGTCAGGGCATTGAGGCCAATCCTTCAAAGATAAAAGCTATAGAGAGCATGTCTTTGCCGAGATCACTAAAGGATGTGCAAAAATTCACTGGTTGCTTGGCTTCTCTGAGCCGCTTCCTGGGCAGAATGGGCGAGAAGTCCTTGCCTCTGTATCAACTGATGAAGAAGAGTGAAAAGTTCGTCTGGACACCGCAAGCTGATGTAGCATTCAAGGAGTTGAAAGCCATGCTGGGTAGCGCTCCCATCTTGGCTAGTCCGCTACCCAAGGAGCCAATGCTGCTGTACATTGCTCCGACTAACCGAGTAGTCAGTGTGGTGATTGTAGTGGAAAGAGAAGAGGAAGGCAAGACTGTGCAGCGGCCAGTATACTATCTCAGTGAGGTGCTATCCAGCTCCAAGCAGAACTACCCGCATTACCAGAAGATGACTTACGACGTGTACCTGTGCGCCAAGAAGCTGAAGCACTATTTCCAAGAGCATCCCATCACAGTGGTGAGTTCTGCTCCCATCTCGGACATCATGGGCAACAAGGAAGCAAGTGGCAGAGTAGCCAACTGGGCAATTGAGCTAGCCGCGTACGCTCCTTCGTACGCAAGACGAGAAGCCATCAAGTCACAGATCTTAGCAGATTTTCTGGTGGATTGGGCTGAGGTGCAGTATAAGCCTCCTTCGCCAGTAGCCAACTACTGGAAGATGCATTTTGATGGCTCTAAAGTGAAGGCCTTGGTGCTGGCGTGGTGCTCACGTCACCCAAGCGAGATCAACTCAAGTATGTGCTGCAGATCCATTTCAAGGCATCCAACAATGTAGCAGAGTACGAGGCCGTGGTACACGGCTTGAAGGTAGCCAAGGAGGTTGGCGTGCAATGCATCATCTGTTATGGCGACTCGGATCTGGTGATGCAGCAGGTATCCGGCACCTGGGATGCTCTGGATGCCAACATGGCATCATATCGGTTTCTGGTGCAGACCATGACTTGTTTCTTTGAAGGATGCGAGTTCCAACACATACACGGAGCAGAGAATGACGCAGCTGATGAGCTGTCCAAGTTGGGGTCTTCTCGGCAGTTCATCCCGGCTGGGATTGCCTTGGAGCATTTGAGAAAGCCATCTATCAAGCCATCCCCCAACTCGGAGTCTATATTCGTTCCTTCTCTGCCAGGCGAGGAAGCTGTTCCCATGGAGATTGACTGGGAGGCTGCAAAAGAGAACCCGGGGACTGTCGTCTCCAACCCGGGGACTGGCACCTGCAACCCGGGGACTGTCCCTTCTTACTCGGGGACTGCCCCTCCCAACTCGGGGACTGTCGCATTCATCGAGGGGATCCTTGCCGAGTGCTCGGGGACTCGGGGACTCTTCTCCAACTCAGAAGAGGTATTGGTGGCTGATCCAATGGAAGTGGACGAACCAGTGTTTCCCACGCGGGAGACACCGAGTTGGGCTATGCCCATATTATCCTTTCTAACGGATGGCACCTTGCCGAGTGATGAGGTCACAACCAGACAGATTCAGAGAAGATCCAAGGGCTACACTATTCTCAACAAGGTGCTGCATAGAAGAAGTCCTACTGGCGTACTGCAACGCTGCGATGAGCCAGAGGAAGGAGAAGAAATTCTGGTGGAGATCCACCAAGGAGAATGCGGACATCACGCCTCTTCTCGGGCTCTAGTCAACAAGGCTTTTCGGCATGGTTTGTTTTGGCTCACTGCCTTGAAGCAAGCTGAGGATATAGTGAGAAAGTGCAACGGCTGCCTGAGATTTGCAAGTAAGATTCACATGCCAGCTTCCGAGTTGAAGACCATTCCCATTACTTGGCCATTTGCTGTTTGGTGTTTGGATATGGTGGGTCCTTTCAAGCCGTCTAGAGGTAACATGACTCACATCCTGGTCATGGTTGATAAGTTCACCAAGTGGATTGAAGTGAAGCCTATTCGGAAGTGCGATGGAGCCACAGATGTGAGTTTTCTGGAGGATGTGATCCTGAGATATGGCTACCCGCACAGCATCATTACTGATAATGGCACAAACTTTGCTGAGGGTGCTTTTGCGAGATTCTACAAGGAGAAGCGGATCCGGCTAGATGTTGCATCTGTTGCGCATCCCGCCTCCAATGGGAAGTTGAAAGAGAAAATGGCATGGTGCTATCCGGCATAAAGCCAAGGCTGATTGAGCCACTGCTGAAAACACCTGGGTGTTGGTTAGACGAGTTGCCAGGGGTATTGTGGAGTCTAAGGACTACCCCTAACCGGTCAACCGGCTACACACCATTCTTCCTGGTTTATGGAGCTGAGGCCGTGTTGCCCACTGACCTAGAGCATGACTCGCCCCGAGTAACCCTCTACACTGAGGCGGAGGCGAGAGAAGCTCGAGAAAATGACGTTGACCTGCTAGAAGAAGCAAGAGAGCTAACTCTGTCACGTTCAGCTGTTTACCAGCAGAACTTGAGGCGTTATCACAGCCGGAAAGTGAACCCAAGGGTTTTCCGAGAAGGATACATGGTCCGTAGGCTCGTGCAGCGCACAGCCGGGATGCACAAGCTATCCCCTCCATGGGAAGGCCCTTTCATTGTGAGCAAGGCTTTGCACAATGATGCCTACTATCTAGTTGACGCGCAGGCACCCCAGAAGAACAGGCCGGATAGAGCAGGAGAGGAATCTAAGCACCCCTGGAATGTAGCTCTACTCCCCCGTTTTCATTCGTGAGCACAAAGTTGTATGTATCCCCTCAACCGAGTTAAAATTCTAGTAGGCACTCCAAATTCAAACTCGGGGACTGCCCTTGTCCAAATCTGTTCTGTGTTGTTCTACTCTGTTTTACCTTTGTCTACTTGGTTGCTCTACTTAGAATTTCATAAGTGTATTTAGTAGTGTGTTTAAACCTAAAGGCCAACTCTTCGACTCTGTTGTTGTCCGCAACCCGGCTTCATGGCAAGCAAGAGAACAAGCCAAAGGTCAATGAGCACACGAAAAATTGCTAAGGAGAAGAGAGGTGCAGTAACCGAGTAGAGTGTTCTTTACTGTTTTTCGTTGTCTTTTTTTCGGCTAAGTGGTGGGCAGCATTAGTATGAATTTTTCTAAGTGGCTAAGTATTTGAAACTCAATCTTTGAAATCTTGTGACTCGACTACCAAAAAAGCCAAAAGTGGCAGGTAAGAGCTAAGACGAAAAGAGAGAGTGGATAAAAAATGCAACTCGGGGACTTGCATAATAACGCAACCCGGCATTGAGCCAGAGTTGGTAAAATATCAAACATCAACTGAAATAAAACTGAGTAGCAACAACGACATAATTGTACGGTTACATTTGCACCCGGCATCCCGGGGATCTAATCAAAGTTCAAAGGTAAAAGTTTTTCAGGCTTCACTCATTGGAGGTAGCGGTGTTGTCCGCGTTGGCGTTGGCAGCATCAGCTTTGGTGGTGGCAACTAGCTCACAGGTTGCAGTGGCGACGAAGATAGGATCAGTGGTAGAGGTGGACGCAGCAGACTGGGTCCTTGGCAGCGGGTTGGCATCAGGTGGTGTAGCAGCAGTTGTGCCCAGCTCGGGAGCCGCCTGCTCGATCACCATCTCGGTCGTGATGGGGACCTCCTGGGCGATGGGTTGCGGCTGCTCGGCCTTGGCGTGGCTGGCCAACACGAACTCCTCCTCGACAACCTTGGCCTTCCCCTTCTCGGATGCTCCCTTTGATGCGTCCTCCTCAAACACGCTCAAGTCCTCCGACTCGGTGTCATCTTCATCGTCCTCGTCCTCATCTTCAACATCAGTATCTGGCTCGGGGAGGCCGTCGATGTAGGTGGCGGTGTCAGCATAAGAGGCTATCTCATAGGCCACTGCTTTTCGGCGAGTAACACAATCGAAGTTGGTGGTCCACTTGGAGTCTTTGCGTATAATGAGGATCCTGTCGAGATTGAGATTCTCGTACCAGCTCGTGATGAAGTGCAGCAGCTGATCAGCTCCTGCCCGAGCTGCAGAGGCACGCCATTTCTTCAGTTCGGCCTTCACGCCGTTCAGCTTCTCGGCGATCTCGCTGAAGCTGTCTGGCGCAGCTTGATCCGGCCAGAACAGATCATGTAGCTTATATGGAGTGGACACCATGGTGGTGCCCAAGCCCTTGAGGGAGCGGAGTTGAGACTTGATGCTCAGGAGATAATCATTGATGGTGGACTTGGTGTCGATGGGCATCCCGGATTCAGCTCGGAGTTGCCTTGCCTTCGCCAGAGCAGGCGCGCTAGCAGAATGAAGATCAGGGAAGATATCTAAAAAAGAAACTAGCAAGAGTTAGAATTGGAGGCAGACAAGAGATGAAACCAGGTAGAAAGGTGGCAGAGAAGAGAAAAACAAGTCAGGTGCAGAGGAGAGATGACTCACATTCTAGATCCACCAGGAGCGCTCCTAGTTTGATGTTCCAGTCTTCCTCGTCAGCGATGTGCCTGTCTTCGATGCTGGGAGCGTTGGCGATCTGGAGGATGAGCTGCTCGTTGTGTTTCTTCAGCATCGAGATCTCCATCTCAAGCGCCTTCTCTTTGGCCTTGGCAGCTGTCTTGATCTCCTCCTTCTCGGCAACCTGGTCGAGGGCGTCCTGGAGGGCAGATTTCAGCTTAACCTGCATCGTCTCGAACTCCGCCATCTCGGCGATGCGCTCTTTCTTGAGCTCAGCTTCGCGGGTTTCCAGCTGTTGCCGCACCTCGGCAGGCGTGAGGCAGTCCTGGTGTTGCTCCCTGAATTTCTTGTACTCTTCTGCGAGAAGAACAACAATGTGAGGCAGAGTAACCAAGTAAGAAGAAACAAAAGTGATGAGAAGGAAGGCAACTCACCCTCCAGAGTAGCTATCTTGCTCTGGGCTGAGGCAGCAAAAACTTCGCAGTCGCGATGCTTTTCAATAAGATCATTGAGCTTGCCTGCAGAGAAAACAACAATGAAGCAGAAAGCAAACACGGGCGTAAACACAAAACGCACAAACCGAATTGCTGAGAGCTTACCTTCAACCTCAGAGATATCGATAGTGCGGTCCAGTGCCGCCTGCTCCATCGCCTCACCGTCCTTCTTCTCGGCTTCAAGAGCCTCGAGACGGTCCCTGGCGATGCGGTGGTTCCAGAGTAGCCGGCGGAACAGTTTTGTCCTCTTCTGAAGGCTATTCTGCAAAGCAGAAGAGAAAAAAGTTTAAGTCTTGGGAAGATTTGGCCCGAGTAGACGACAACTCGGATTGAGTCTTCGCCTACTCGGCCCGAATCTCGGGGACTGGGGGAATGGCTAAGAGGCTAAGAGGAAAAGAGGAAAAGAGGAGAGAAAGGAAGAACATCAACTCGGAAGATGCAAGAGAGAAGAAAAGACTTACATCATAAGATTGCTCGACATCCTCGGCAGCTTTGCGCAGGATGAACAACTTCCCGACCAAGGTGCAGGTGGGGCTTGCAATTGTCATTGGGACAGAAACCTACATCAGCCTTGTTCCAGTCAACACGGTAATGGTCGACTGGACCCAGCTGGAGACCTTCCCACTTGGGGTTGCCATGCGCTTTGCTGTTCCATGCTGGGTCCACAAACGCTACCCGGTCCAGGATCGCGGCAAGGCCTTCTGTCTCAACCTCGTTGTCTTCTGCTTCACGCGACAAGAGCTCAGGAACTGCTGCTGCTCCCTTGCCCTTGGACTTGGTTTCGGTTGCCACAGCTGGGCCTCCTTTCAGCATAGATAGTTTCTTCTCGCCTTTGGCCAGTGAGATCTCATGGCGTCGGGACATATCCAGCAGGTATTCCGGTCAGCTCGCTTGCGCGCGAGTGGCAGCTCCAGCACTCGGCCCTTCGGCAGGACCAGTAGACCCAGAGGCAGCCAGGTTGGCGCTGGGGGTGGGCGCGGAGAGCACTAGCTGCTTGCTCCTAGGCAGCTTCCCGGATGGCGTATCTTGAGGCTTGGGAGGCGGCATCATCTGTCCGGCTTGCGAAGCAGCGCGCTTTGGCTGCTGCCGGACGCCCTTGGTCTCAGACTTGATATTCTTCTTAGGGCTAGGAGCGGTGTCTGGCCGAGAAGTGGGTGGAGGAGCTTTGCGAGAAGCAGTTGGCGGAGGTGATGGTGCAGTTTGAGTTGGAGGAGGGATTGGAGCACTGGGTGGAGTCACCTGCTGGGTAGGCGGCACGGGAGGCTGGCTACCCGGTCCAGCGTTGGGCTGTACTTGGTCCTGGTGGACGGGCTCCACCACGGTCTCTTCTACCCGCTGCTCGGCAGCGGGATCAGGTTGCGTATCTATAACTTCTTCTACCCGCGGCCCGGCCGCGGGATCATCTTGGGCTGCAGCAGTGGTGTCTTGCTGCTCGGTGGTGTCGTCTTGCCGCTCCTTGGCGGCACTATCTTGGTGCTCGGCATCTTCTTCAACATGTTCCCCAGCTGATGCAGCTGGGGGAGAGGGAGGCATCTCGTCGTGAGCAGCATCCTGCGCAGTCTGATGCGCGTCGGTCTGCTGCTCGAGGTTCTCGTCATCAACATATTCACCGGCGCCAGTGTTGTCGGCGCCGGCATCTTCTTCTACATCAATAGGAGAGGACGCACGCGTCTTGTCCTGCTGTTCTTGCTCTTCCTCGTCGTCCGAGAGGTCAACGAGTTTATCAAGGGGCACGACGGCTTTTCTCTTGGGGCGGATAGGAGCTGCTGCATCATCAGCGTCGAGAGGGGCGCTGGAAGAGAAGAAAAACAGTTCAGAGAGGCAGAAGGAGGAAGGTGCAACAAGAAACAGCAGCAGAGTGGTACTCGGATGGAACGCTTACCCTTTGGTGGTGGGGGGTTGTCTCCTAGAGGCAACGACTTTCTTCCCGGTTTTCTTCTTGGCTTTCTTCGGGGGAGGTTCTTGGGCACCACTGCCCACCCTCTTCCGAGTAGTGGGAGCAGCCACAGAAAGAGGATTAACCTCCAGGGGCTCATTATCGTCGTCCCCCTCAAAATCCTCTGCAGAGTAGAAGAAGAAGGTGATTCAGAAACGGAGAAGGAAATCAGAGTGCGCTACTCGCAAGCAGAGAGGTGAACATGGTCACCTTCGTCATCCTCGGACCAGTCCCGAATAGACGCATCAACTCGGTGCTTACCAGGCTGAGTGGCATGAGGGATGCAAAGGGTGTCCTGGGTGTCGTAGGCGGTTGCATCGTCCTCTGCCCGGTCCTTGGACCAGTTGGCCTCGAAGATCTCAGTATCTTCTTCTCCCTGGCGATCGATGTGCTGTGGAGGCAAACATGAAGCACAGTGAGTTGAGTTCTCAGCTAAGTGGTTCTACTCGGAACAGCATGCAAACATAAAGCATATAAAGCTAAGTGGTCCTACTCGGAATAGCGTGCAAACACAAAGCATATAAAGCTAAGGATTTCTACTCGGCATGGCGTGCAAACACAAAGCATATAGACCCAAAAAGATACTTATGAGGTCCTACTCGGTGCAGCATGCAAAGACTAAGCATACAAAGCTGAGAAGCCACCTACTCGGTATCAAAGTGCAGAAAGAAAGCACATAATACTAACCTTTCCAATGGGCTTGAGGCGGCTATACGACGTGAAGCCGTACAACCAGGTGTCGGAGAGTGAGGTCTGCATGATGGATCTTGCCCAGATGGCCACCTCGGCTTTGCTAAGCTCAAATGTGGTTGTCCTTGTGCTGTCTCGGCTTCCCCCCATGTGGCACATCTTGTGCGATCGTAGCTGGAGAGGGAGTACTCGGCGTGATATCCAACACGCGATGGGATCGTCTGGGCGGAATCACTCCGAGATCAACTCGGTCAGGCGTCGCTCAACCTGGAGGACATCCTCGATGATGTTCTTGGGGTGGTAACCCCAGTTCTGCTGAGTGGGCCTTGTGTTCTTGAACTTGGGTAGCCCTATCTGGTTCTCGATTGGCTTCCCTTCTTCAGCAGCCACATTCTTCACATACAAGAAACCGCGCTGCCACTTGCGCACGGTTTCCAGTCCCTTAACCCGCGGGTGATGGCCAGTCGTGCGCTGCAGCATCATGGCGCATCCCGTCTGTGTCATCGCGCGGGCGCTCTCGGTGTTCCCCGGATTGGGAATACTCTGCTTTCGGAAGAAAAAATACCTAGCCCAGGTATGGATGGTTGGGTAAACGCCTAAGAAGGCCTCGCACACAACGGCGTGGATAGAAAGCATTACCATGGCATTAGGTGGAAGGTGGTGTGGCTGAAGGCCAAAATGGTTGAGAAATTCGGAGAAGAAATCGGAGATGGGAAGGCCGAAGCCGCGCTTGAAATGGGAGAGGAAGACGACGTACTCGTCCTCCTCAGGTTGTGGAATGATTTCGGTACCTGGTGGCAAACGACGCCGGGAGGGACGCGGAGCGTGTTGACAAGCCACTGGCAGTCTTTCGCCGTGACTTCAGATCCTTCCCAGCCGGCGCGGGCGGCCGCATCGTCATCTCCGCGAGGAGCCATTGAGGCGGAAGCACTCGTGGAAGATTGGAGATGGAATAGAGCAGAGGCGCCTCTCTCCGTCTCTCTGGCGGTGCGTGGAGCAGCGGCGCAGCGATTGCTTGCGGTGCCGGTGTGCTCGACGACGACGGAGAGGCGAGGGGGCGCTGGATTGGAAAGAACAGGAAAGAGGAGAGGGGAGCGTCGCGGGGGTATTTATCTTGCCCCCTCGAGTTGCCGTTACTGGAAGATTGATCATGCGCAATGATCGTGCGGCGTGGGTTGCGTAACCGTTTGCATATCGCGCGCGTAACGGGTGCAGTTAATCCCACATCGAGATCGTGGGCACTTGAGTACGGTTGAGGTGACCTAACGGGATAGTGGGCCCAGGTTGCAGTTATTGGCGCGTGGCCTGCCGTATCCCAGGCACCGAGGCGTCGGGGGCACAGGGGTGTGACACGTGCCCCGTAGCGACACGAAGAGGTGGATTCGCTCCGATTCAGCGGGAGCGAGTTCGAAATTTCACTAAGTCATTCTACTCGGCAGCTCAGGAGATAAATGGCTCTACTCAGCTACCAGGAAGGTTGTCTCGTGAGCACAGTTGAAGAGATTCGAGAAGGAGTTACTGGTTCAAGTTGGAGTGCAACTCGGCGTTACTCATTCAAGAAGACATTTTGGTTTTAAGCTGACAGGGCCCAGTGAACAACTTCGCAGGACTCTACCAGCTTCGGGGACTAATGTCGGGGGGTTACCCCCGAGTAGGGGTAAGGCAAGTGCTAAAGGCAAGGTCAAGGTGTTGTTTGACCTGGTAGATGGCTACCCGGTACTTGCTACCCGGTAGGTTTCTATCCGGCCGTACCCACCTATGGCCAAGAGGAGAAATCAAGGAAGCTATGTTCGTCCGAGTAGAGGAGTTGGTCCGAGTAGAGGGAGTCCTTTCCTACTCGGGCCAGAAGTCAATGGAGCCGTTCTGACAAGGGATTCGGCGTATCCTGCGTCCGTACCGGCGTGCGGTTGAACTTACGGAGCGCGTGATTATCCGCGCTACGGCGTGGCTACAGTGCGGTAGGCGCCTGTCAAGTCCTGTCACTGACAGAGGGGACAGGACAGGGCTAGGGGCCTACCCTATCTCACTGACAGGGTGGACATGTCCCATCTCCGAACGGCGCGACGACTCCCGCACCCGCGTCAGCGAGAAGCCGGAGGCGTGCTCTGTTCTGCAGTGCGCCTGTCCCATCAGTCGTACCTTATAGTCTTTTTCTATTCGGCTGGGCACCAGTATATAAGGTGCCCTGCCTCCTCCTGCGCGAGGGACGTTGCCTTACGATCCACTACGTTACGCAAGAGCTCATTTGTGACCAGAGACAGCATTAGAGCTAGAGAGAGCAGCTGAGTGGCTACCCGGCCCAGAGGCATACTTTGTACTGTGGCTACTCGGTAAACACACATATAGAGAGAAAGGCAGGAGTAGGGGTGTTACCTCCACACGAGGGCCCTGAACCTGGGTAAGATCGTGTTGTTTGCAGTGTTTGAGACATCCTACACGCGGCTTCTCGCCGTGTGATCCCTCCCCGATCACCTCCAGCGTCCATCGGCCCCAACCTTTAGCCATCCTATGGCATCTGCCGTGATACCACCACGACACATAGCTAAACCTACAATCTACGGTCATCCGGGTTCGGAGACCCAGATGGGCTTGTGGCTTCCTGGATGCAGTCCTATGCTTCGTTCCACTTGGGTTGTCCATATCGCCTTCTGCTATTCTGTTTTGGGCCTGCTCTTCTGGTCCAGCTTTCTGAATGCTGGGAGATACCCTATTCGAGCTATCCCCGACAGTAGCCCCTGGGAAGGTTAAGGAACTTTCCGCCATTGGTTTCCATCAAAACTAGATGGCGGATTTATGTTCCTGAAGCTTTCCCATTTAATCATGTTTGTCGATAACATGATCCGTCATTCAGAACAAAGACGAATCATTTCTGTTAAAACTTTCTCTGTCGGCATTTTGTCCCAGACGGAACGATTTGACGCTTATAGTGTCTCCGTGTCATCCGCATGCAAGTGGGAGGAAACCCTAACCAGAGCATTAAATCTCGGACAGAAACGACAGGGCATAATCATCACGCAAAATCCGGTGTTGGGCCCGAGGAGACGCGCGGGCATGGTAACGGCACGCGGATGACATGCAGTCAATCCGCACCATGCTCCAACGATGCGACCGTTGGGGCATGTAGATCTAGCCGTTGGGATATAAAAAAAATCTCTAGTCCTCTTCTTCCTTCACACCCCCATTCACAATCCCCCTGCACACCTCACTCACAGCTTCCTCAAGAAGGAGAAAATCCCCCGCGACCAAGTTTCAGCGGCGCACCGAGACCATGTCTTCTGGAGTAGCTCCGGTGGGCGGAGACGGAACGACGGCGGCGGAGGGCGCTGCTGCGGCGGTGGCAACAATTTTTTCGCCGCCCACATCACGTACGGCCTCTTCTCCGGCCCGCACCTTGTTCGAGTTGTCGTTCGCTTCGTCGGCGGCAGCTTCTTAGGCCGGCGTTGAGGAAGAACCCGCTGCGGAGGAGGAGAGCTCCGACAACGAGTACTAGATCCCGAGCACCGTCATGACGACGGAGCTCCAGTGGTTTGAGGACGAGGAATTTATCCCTCAGAAGAAATGGCGGAGCGCAGAAGGCGACTCAGAGCCAAGGCCCCGGGGCGGCGAACGCGTCGTCCTCCTCTCCCACTTGCAAAGAGGGTTAGGGTTTCCTCCATCTGCCTTCTTTCTTTCCTCCATCTGCGTCGTCTTTGGGCTTGGGTTTTTGGTTAAACTTCCTTTTGAAGTTTTCCCTTTATACCCGCTGTCAGATTCCCGCATCAATGCATTATTGAGGCAATATTCCTGGTTTGTGTGGTTAGGCGTCCCCAATCTCGAATGGTGGAGACATGGCTCTAGTCTCACCTTATCCCAGTCCATCTTCTTGATATCCTTATTGAAGTATGACTCCTTGGATTTTCCTTTCCACTTCCCGCCATTGGGTTGTCCGCCTTTCCCAAAGGCGGCATTGAACTCCTTCTATGGCTTTGGCGGATCTTGATTAGCCTTGCGCTCCGCCTTTTGCTTCCTTCTACTATTGATGTATTTGGTCGATTTTTCTGCCATTAAGGTCGTCCGCCGTTTCGTTCTTGTCGGCGGTTGTCAGCATGGATCCGAGGTATGGATGGTCGTACGATGTTATCATGAACTTGACCAAGCCATTCCTCAGCTCATTGACAAAGGCTTGCATTGCTTGGAGGTCACTTACCCCCTCACAGCTATTCTTCAACGCGGTCCATCTTGAGATGTAATCCATGCTGGTTTCATTATCGTACTGGACGCAATTTTGCAGCTCATTGATTCTCTTGCGGCATTTATACGTGCCCAGAAAGTGTTGGGTAAATACCCATGCCATATCTTCCCAGCTATTTATGGAATTTGGAGGAAGACTTTCAATCCATGTTCTTGCTCCTTGGATTAACATCAAAGGTAAGAAACGCACGGCTTCCAAACTTGAGCCGCCATTGATTTTTATAGCCATGTGATAGTCTAGCAACCATGTATCTGGGCTGCTGGATCCGTCATAACGCTCATGCGCTGGTCTGACTTTGGTGAATCCTTCTTGGAGCTCCAGATGTCGAATGTTATCGCCAAAGCACTTTGGCCGTAGATAGTTCGCATCTTTGGCCGATTTGATCACGTCCAGCGTTGCTCGGGCACCGGAATGCACGGATCTGGAGTGGTGTGTGTCGAATCTGCATCTCAACAAGTCCCTCGGGTGAACCCATAGGGTTTCGATTAGGAGAATGTGTAGGCGCTCGTGACAATTGTCGGCTAGAAAGGGGGCACGATTTACCCAGGTTCGGGGCCCTCGTAGAGGTAAAACGCTTACTCCTACCTCTGTCGATCTGTATTAACGAGTAGATCGGTTACAATGGGGGTTTGCGCAAGTCGAGAGTATGATCTCTATCTTAAGGCTTGGTGGTGCGGTATTGCTTGGTCCTCCTCCTAGTGGTTCTCCTGGCCTTATATAGATGGCCAAGTCTCAAACCGTACCCGGGGAGGACTCGAACCCTAACCTAGAGTCAGTTACAAGTTTCCTAACTTGACCCGCAAGGCCTTGCGGTTGGGCTTCAATTGGGCCTTCTAGAATAATCCATGACGCCTCCTTTTGGAGCCTGGGCCGTGGGCCTAAGACCGGGTAGGCTCATCCGACAGGCCTAGGATCCATCCCTTCGTCAGTAGCCCCCGAGTGTTCGCTCGACTGAGAATCTGTCGGGTGGACGCTCAAAACTTATCTTGATTTTTCTTTGACTGGTGGCTTCAATCGTTTTGAAGAGGATGTGTATCCTGTATGCGATGCATTTCTTGTACTCGAGTATCGAGAAAATAAAAGTGCCTGTGTGTTTGACTGTTTTTGCAGAAGGATGTGGCTCAGTTTCTTGGCTCTCCTGAAAGCTCAGGGCCAATTAATTGCATCTAGGGCAAAAACAGTTCTAGCCTACACAGATTCAAGACCTCCGACTCGAATCTGGTGAGGTGATCATTGCAACTAGGTCGTAGAGGTCTTACTGAGTCAAACTTAACCTAATAGGGTACCCGGCGCGTCCGCTAGGATTTTTCTTCGTGTTGTTGACACGGAATTTTACCGGAGGACGCAGCTTGAGTGCGATTCCAGGCCCTCAAGAGAGATCTTTTGGGTCTTACCTTCGTATTCGAAAGAACACGACATCCAGATCTGCCTAGTCGGCCGAACGATCTAGGGGATTGATGTGCGTACATCGTATAACTGAGTGGCAGGAGCTGCACACTCGCAAGTTTTGTCCAGGGATATTTCGAGTGAAAATGTCTCCCTTGTTTTTGTGCACAAAGTTTTTTGTGCTTTGTAGTCTTCTATCCATACGAAAGAGTTTTCGTGTTTGGAAACCCTGTCATGCCCATTCGAAACGAAGTTTCGTATCTGGGGCTTTTATGCGAAAAGAGTTTTCGCATCTTCATTTTCCCATACGAAGTTATTTCGTGTTTTGGGTTTTTATGCGAAAAAGTCTTCGCCTATTGATTTGCCCATACGAAGTATTTTCGTGTTTGGGGCTTTTATCCGAAAGAATTTCGAGTCTGATGATGTTCACAATGACGTCATAGCGCACTTTATCCTCCCGATGGGACGTGACGGAGTGAGAACAGATGTGCTGGCCCACCTTGTCAGCTTATTGACCGGAAACGAGACGTCGCTTCCGGTTTTCCCGCGAAATGCGTGCAGTAATTGCGCACGATCTACTGTTAAGATCGTGGCACAAAACAGCCTTCGCCGCCCTTTCGTTTCGGCTTCACGCGTGGCAGCTGCGATGGGTGCCACGTTGCTCGATGAGCGGCCAGGATTGGGTGACTCCGTGTATATATACGTTCCTTATGTAAAAGGTAAAACTTCCCGTTATTCGCTTCCCAATCTTCGTCTTCCTCGCGCACACCTCCTCTTCTGCGAGCTTGCACCAGCATCCATGGAGGGCGGGGGGGGGGGGGGGGGGGGGAGAAACGTAGCGCTGCTGTCTCCTCCTCGCAGGCGCCCGAAGATGTTCCCGCGCCACCTGCTCCGCGCTCTGGCGACTGGCGCTCCCCCAACACCACGCAGAAAAGCATCAAGGAGATGCAGAGGGAAGGGCTACTGCCTCCCGATGCCGAGAAGCGGGTTCGCCTCGGCAAAAAAGAAGAGGTACCAAATCCCTGCGCGAACGAGCGCGTGATCTTCGCGGATCACGTCGCACGCGGGCTCTCACTCCCCCTCCACCCTTTCTTCGTGGCATTGCTGTATGTCTACGGCATACAGCTCCACGACCTGCCTCCGAACGCGGTGCAACAAATCTCGTGCTTCATCGTGCTTTGCGAGTGCTTCCTCGGTATCCGCCCACACTAGGGCCTTTGGAAGGCCCTCTTGAAGGAGTGGGTCTTCCGCGAGAAATCGCGGGTAGAGACCGAGCTTGGAGAGACGCTACGCACCGACGGCTTCGGAATCCAGGCGAAGTCGGACACCCTGTACTTTGACATGCACCTCATCGACTCCGCGCAAGGGTTGAGGAAAAAGTGGTTCTACGTCGTCGACAACAGCGCGGGTGGAGTTCACGAATTCCACCCGTTCGCTGTCTTGAAGTGGCAAAAGTCTTGGGCGCACAAGCTTTCAGTCGAAGAAAGCCGAGTCGTCGTCCCGCTACTCGCCAAGGTGGCAATCCTCCGCAACCAAGCCGCAGGGATTGCGCTGAACGGCTTGCATCTGGCGAGCGTGTTCCTCAAGCGCAGGATCCAGCCTTTGCAGGAGAGGCCCTCCACCATGTGGGAGTATCAGGGCGTCGAAGACCCCAGCCGCGTGAGCCGAAAAGAACTCTCGAATGCTGAATTCGAGAAGAAAATCACGGCCATCACCAAGCTGAAAGTGGGTGAGGACTTCCTCGACTGCCCTATCGCCTCATTCGAAGCTTCGAGACCTCCTCCATCTGAAGTAAGTCCAAATCTTTTTCTGTTCTAACTTTTTCCTTTGTTTCGAGAGTTTGTCGACTGAGTTTCTTCTTCTTGTTTTCCTTCTGTAGAGTCTAGCGGTGGTAACCTGCTACCCGCTAGTCTCCGGTGAAGAAGCCTCAGACATGTTGGCAAGCAACCTGGATGTTCCTGTCGACACCAGCGTTGCCGATGCTGACTCGAGCTCCGAGCGCGACTCTTCGGATGACATGGAGGAATCAGGTAGCGATCTCCGCCACCGCAAACGCCGCCGGGCGGGAGACGATGAAGCCACCTCCAAGTATAACTCCTTGGGTGGGGGATCTGATAAAGAGCCCCTCATCGTGACCCCACGGAGTGTACGCGCTCCTCCCGCTCCCAAGACTAAGATCCAGACCGCCTGGAATGCGGATATGTTGGATGACGATGACGACGAGTAAGTTTTTCTTTCCTTCTTCGTTCTAGTCTAACGTTTTCTTCTCGCTCCTTGTGACGTTATTGTTTTCCTTCATGATAGGCTCTAGTCCATCAGTCCTGGCCGATTTTCCTCTTCTCTTCCTCTCGAGAGGAGAAAAGATGCTGCTGCGGGTGAAACCCCGACTGCTGGGGCCGCCCAAAATTCGCCGAGTCCAGCCCCCACAGCCGCGTCTACAGATTATAGGCTGCCTAACTTTGCGGTTGGAGCCTCGGCTTCGAAAGAAGTGTCGGGTAGCTCGGCTGATCCTCTGTGCATTTCCCATGGTCAGGTAAACTTCGCCATCTCCCTTGTGTTTTGTACTTCGTTCATTTATGGTTTTTATCGTGTGCACGGCAGTGCTCCCGGTGGGAGTAGCCCCCGAGGCTGTGGTCAATCGCTTGCGATTGGCTACAGGCTCAAAACTTCAAGCTTCTTTTCTTTCTTGATTTTATTGGGTGCACGGCAGTGCTCCCGATGGGAGTAGCCCCCGAGGCTATACTTGACTGTTTACAGTCGTGAATAGGCTCAATTTCCTTCCACTTTCGCTAACTTCTCCCTCTTTGTGTTTTGTAGTCTCTGCTTGACTCTCTCGCAGCCTTTGGTCGCCGCGTAATTTTGGCTGAGTCAGATTGCGTAATCCTTCGGGCTGATCGTGATCGACTCGTTTCGGATAACCAAGCTCTCCAATGTAAATTTTCCCGTTTCTTCCGCTTATTCTTTCTGATTGTGTGAATTCCTTTATGCTGAAATTTGTTGATGTGTAGCCCAAGTTGATTTTCTGAAGACCGACAAGACTGATGCCATCACTCGGGTGACCACCCTCGAGGCTGAGTTGGAGGCTGTCCGAAAGGAACTTGAGTCCTCTCGCAAGCAGTCGAGTGACCTCAAGGGAAAGCTCGTTGAGGCACAGGAAGCTCTGAAGCGACTAGAGGAGGTTGGCACCAAACAGGACAACGATCTCGTTGACTTCCTTCGCCCTCTGGCCCAGAATTTCGCAAGTAAGTTGCGCTTGACCTCTGTTATTTTTTGACTAGCTGGTCTGTCTTTGGAATTAATGTTGTCTCTCTGCAGATGTCCTTGGCGTCGCACTGGAGCAGCCCGGGGTTCAACGGGTGGACGCTCTGACGGATTCTTGCGCTCAGCTTCGGAGGCACGCGAGTGGAATCTGCTCCCTCGTTGGCAATGCCATTCGAGTGTTGACGCAATTACACGAGCGTCTTCTGGTTGATGTCGCGGTTCCACCCACGCTGGATGGTCTCTTGAAGGTCTTTCTGGAGGATGATCCCCTTCAGGCCTACTCGATCATCCAGTCGAAGTGCGGGGCGAAGACTGCTATCCAGTTCACGTTGGCGCACGGAGTCGCAGGCTTGGACGAGGCGTACTCGAACCTTCCCGCCGATGCTACCATGGGCAAAAAGGTAGCGCTTCGTCCTTTCGGCGATCCGGCTGGAGTCCTTGCTCGGAAGCTATCTGACTTGATTGCCCGTGCTAGTCGCAAGGGGCAATCTACCGTGAGTGGCAGCACTTCTGTAGTTCCTTAGGATAGATTTTATGTAGTTTGCTCTTCTGATGTAATGAACCTTGGGGTGTATTCCCATATTCTGCCTTTAATCGAAATGTTCTTTTGATATCTGAGATGTGATTTCTTGCGATTGATTGTTATGAGTTCCTCCCGATGGGAGTAGCCCCCGAGCACCTATCGAATAGGTGGTTTATTTCCTGAGTGGGGTGTCTTGAATTATTCCTTAACTTTTCTTATCTTCTTCCAGGTAACAGGTGATGTCGCGGAGTCTTCGAGTGGATCTGCCGTACGAGCAGATCCCTTGTTGCTGCTGTTGGTACATTTGCCGGCCTCCGTGATCATGTCGCGGGTGGTGAGCGCAAGCGTAAAGCTCTGCGCGGAGTGGCTGACGTAGCCAAGTCAAAACAAAAACTTGCGGCTGAACGTGAGCAATTTGTGATGGAAGAGTTGGCAGCTGTTGCCAAGGATATGCTTTGTAAGCATTTCAGCCCCCTAGCATTTTGTTTGACTGTATCTTGTTTTCTTCTTTAACTCTCTGTAGCTTTCTTTGTAGTTGTTCAGCCTGACGAACGGTATGAAAAACATTGGGTGGATAACCATATTCTTCATGAAGCCGGTAGTTCAAAACCTCATGCAAACAACTTCTGGTCCGACCGCAGTCGAGGTTTTGTGCTGGCTACTTTGAAGTATCGTGTGGGCCAGGCGAAGATACTCGTTGATCGTTGTCACGAGGCCCTGATAGCTTTGAATCGCGGTTTCTATCCGCTGGAGAGAGGTCTAGAAGACTTGAGCCAACTACTTAGAACTTTCGGTCGAGTAGGTGAAATTCGCGAGTGCGTCCGCCAACAGCTGATCTGTGGGGCCTTAGTAGCACTCGCTTTTGTCCGATTATGGCATCCTGAGGTCAATTTCAAATCTGTGGCCAGGCTCCCAAATGCTCCAGTCGATATGACCTCTTATTATACAGTCGTTCGTCCCGCGGCAGAGGAGATTATCCGACTGACTTCTGAAGAGGTTAATCGAGTGTTAGCTAAGGAAACTGCTCATCGCCATATGTAATTGTAGGATGTATGTATCCTGTTGTTTTTGTATAGTTGTCTTGAAACTTTATAAGGTGCCAACCTTGTTTGTACTTTTGTATTTGTAGATGATGCTAAGTTAGGCGTAGCCCCCGTGTGTTTGGGGTGTATACCTGTTATTTAGCGTGTAAAGATCAATAACCTGAGAAACTATGGTTGAGAAACCATGTATTTTATTAATATGACTGAGAAGTCATGTATTATCTTCGAGCTACAGGATGGCTAGTATAGCCTTATTTTCGCGAATAGAATAATTCTAAGGATAGAATTTGCGGATGTGCGCAACATTCCATGGATTGGAGTAGATGCCACTGGTCTCGGGGTTCTTCAGTCGATAAGCGCCACCTAGGATAACTTCGTGTATTATGAAGGGTCCTTCCCACGGTGGCTCGAGCTTGTGTCATTCCTTCTGTTTGAGCCGCAGCACCAAATCTCCTACCACGAAAGCTCTGTGGCGTATACGGCGGCTGTGGTAGTTGCGCAGCGACTGTTGATATACCGCGAATCTTGCGAGTGCAATGTCGCGTATCTCGTCTAGTGTATCCACGTCTTCTGCGAGTACCCTGTTAGAGGTTTCTTCGCTGTAAGCGACGACTCGTGGGGCGCTGAACTTGACATCTTCGGGAAGGACTGCTTCAGCTCCGTATACCATGAAAAATGGCGTGTAGTTTGTTGATCGATTCGGGGTCGTGCGGAGGCTCCATAGTACGGAGGGTAACTCCTCTGCCCAGTGCCCCGCCGCTGGGTGCAGACGATCGAGTAGCTGTTTCTTTACTCCAGCTGAGACCAATCCGTTGGATCGCTCGACTTGACCGTTGGTTTGCGGGTGAGCCACAGAGGCAAAACTGAGGGTGATTCCCTTTTCCTCGCAGAACTGGTCTGTTTCCTGTGCTGTGAAATTGCTTCCATTGTTAGTGATGATGTTGTGTGGTACCCCAAATCTGCACACGATGGAGTCGAGGAATTTTACGGCGCATTGAGTGCTGGCCGAGGTGACTGGCATGGCTTCAATCCACTTTGTAAATTTATCGATTGCAACGAGCAAGTGCATGTATCCTCCGGGCGTTGATCTTCTCAGTGGCCCTACCATGTCTAGCCCCCATTCTGCAAAGGGCCAGGCGATTGGGATCATGTGAAGCTCAGTGGTAGGGGCGTGCGGCTTAGGCGCGAATCTTTGGCATGTGTTGCATTTGTCGACTAGGTCTTTGGTGTCCCTGGCCGCTGTGAGCCAGTAGAATCCTGCTCGAAAAGCTTTACCCACGATTGTCTTCCAACTAACATGGTGTCCGCAATTTCCTTGGTGTATATCCCGCAGTAGTTCCATGCCGTCTTCGGGCATCTCTGCAGTATTCCTGATATGCTATGTTTGTATAGTTCTCCATTGAGTACTCGAAAAGTTTTGCTGCGTCGTATTATCTGTCGAGCCTCGCGAACATCTGCTGGGAGCTGCTTGTTGGATAAGTAGTCGAGATATTTTTGCGTCCAGACTGGTTCGACCAGAAAAACTTGTTTCGAAATGTTGTGGGTGAGCTCAATCATAGCAGTTTGCGGGCTGACCTCTGTCTCCAATGTTGCGGGTGCTTCTTCTGATTTTTTGACCTTGACTGAGCGCTTGATCATCCTCTTGAAGTATATTCCAGGCGGTATGGGTGTGTTGGTAGAACCCATGTTTGCCAATTTATCTGCTTCTTCGTTGTTGGATCGCGCAATGTGCTTTAGTTCGTACCCTTGGAAACTTCCTTCGAGTAGGTTGTACATATCTCGATAAGCAACCATGTTTTCTGCAATGGCGTCGCACTATTTCATTGTCTGCTGTACTATGAGGTTTGAATCTCCATAGATCATTAATCGGGTGGCTCCACAGGCAATCGTCATCTTCATGCCGTGGAGGAGGCCCTCGTACTCTGCGTAATTGTTTGATGCCGGGTCGTCGGGTGGAAAATCCAATCGCAGGACGTACTGCAACTTGTCACCTCTGGGGGATATCAGGACTACCCCGGCTCCAGCTCCTTCATTTCTCTTCGACCCATCGAAATACATTATCCAGTTGCTTGTATACTCTGGAGGGCCTGGCGTTTGTAGTTCTGTCCACTCGCTTAGGAACTCCACGAGTACTTGTGATTTGATAGATTTGCGACCCGCATATATGATGTCCTAGGCGCCAAGCTCAATACTCCACTTTGCAATTCTTCCGGATGCCATTGGGTTATTCATGATAGTACCTAGTGTTGCGTCGTTTACCACCGTGACGGTGTGTTCCTGGAAGTAATGCTTGAGTTTTCGGGCTGTGAGCACCACACCATACGCGAACTTCTGGTAATGGGGATATCGCTGTTTGCAGGGCGAAAGCACCTCGCTGGTATAATATATTTGCCTTTGGATGCCATACGCCTTGCCGTCTTCCGACCGGTCGACCACAATTGCTGTGCTGATGACTTGATTTGTTGCGGCTAGATACAGATACAGTGGCTCCCGTTCTTGCGGTGTTGCCAGGATGCGCCTGCTCTACAGTGCTCGCTTGAGGTCTGCGAATGCTTTCTGTGCTTCGGGTGTCCACTCGAACTTATCTGTTTTCTTCGGTAGCTTGTAGAAAGGCAATGCTTGCTCGCCTAGCCTTGCAATGAATCTGCTTAGGGCGGCTAGTCGTCCTGCGAGTTGCTGCACACCGCGGAGATTGGTTGGCTCCTTCATTGTCAAGATTGCTTGAATTTTCTCCGGGTTGGCTGCAATTCCTCGAGCAGAGACCAGGTACCCGAGAAGTTGTCCTGCAGGGACGCCAAAGACGCACTTGGTTGGTTTGAGATTGATTCGGTATGCGTTCAACGCGTCGAATGTTTCTCTGATATCATCGAGGAGCGTATCCTCTACTCGAGTCTTGATGACGATGTCGTCAACGTACACTTGTACGTTCTTGCCAATGAGCTTGGCGAGGCATTTTTGCATGCAGCACTGATATGTTGCGCCTGCATTCTTTAGCCCGAAGGGCATTGTCGTGTAGCTGTAAACACCGTGGGGTGTGATAAACGATGTCTTCTCCTCGTCCTCCTTTTTCATCCTGATCTGATTATAGCCCGAGTAGGCGTTCAAGAAGGAGAGATGTTGGCAACCTGGTGTAGAATCCACGATCTGGTCGATCCGTGGTAGGGGAAAGTTATCCTTGGGGCAGTGCTTATTCAACGACGTGTAGTCGATGCACACGCGAAGGATGTCAGTATTCTTCTTCGGGACCAGCACCGGGTTTGCTAACCAGGTGGAAATCTTTATTTCGCCGATGAATTTTGCTGCGAGTAGTCTGTTCACTTCTTCTCTGAGCGCTTTTTGCTTGGGCTCTGAGAACCGTCGGGTGGTCTGCTTGATAGGCTTGGCGTCTTTGAAGACTTTGAGTGAGTGCTCGGCGAACTCCCTGGGTATCCTTGGCATATCTGAAGGCTGCCTGGCGAAAATTTCCCAGTACTCACGGAGAAGTTCGACGAGTGCGCCTTCCTATGCTGGAGAGAGGGTGGTGGACACCATCGCCGTCTTCGCAGAATCTGTCGGGTGCACTTGATGCTTGCGGGTACCTCTATTTGTGTTGAACTCGAGCTCTGGGGCGTTCTTCTTGGTGAGAGGTATCACGGAGTGATCCGTGGTTTTTGCTATCTCCTCCAGTTCTTCCTGCATCCCGTAGGATTTGGCGATCTCGTTGAACTCAATGTCGCAATAATTGGATTTTTGGAAATCGCCGTCGATTGTGATTGTGCCATGTTCCCCAGGCAGCTTAAGCTTCAGGTATGCATAGTGCGGTACTGCCATGAATCTGGCGAATGCCGTTCGACCAAGAATGGCGTGGTACTGTGAGGGCCAGTCGACTACTTCAAAATCAAGAAATTCTCGCATGTAATTGCTTCGGTTGCCTAGCACCACCTCCAGGTTGATTGTTCCGAGTGGACGGATTGCTTTTCCTGGAACTATCCCGTGGAAGGATGTCTCCGATTCCGCGAGTCCGTCCAAATTTCTGTTCATGCGACGGAGCGTGTCTGCGTAGATGATGTTGATGTCGCTGCCCCCGTCCATGAACACGCGAGCCAGCTCGTAATTGCCAATTTGCGCTTGGATGACTAGCGCGGCGTGTCCTGGTCGATAGACTCGTGGGGGGTGGTCTTCTTTGGAGAAAGTTATTGGTTGATCCGCCATCTTCAGGTACTCGGGCTTCGTAGGTGGGGCTTGCACAATGTTCGTCTTCTGAACTTACGTGATGGACAGACTTTTTGTATCATGCCTAAGAGTCCTGCTGGGTTTGGGTATCCATTTGCTCCCTGGTTTGGGGAGGGTGGCGCTGGTAGCGCAGCTAACACCGTGTTTTGATTTCCCGCTGGGGGCAGGGCTTGCGTGTCGCACCCGGACTTCTAGAGGATACTCACAGCCCGCTAAACAGTAGATAAATGGCTTACGGGTCTTACCGGCACCCGCATCTCAATATGAGTAGGCCAACACGTAAACGTGTGACAACCAACCTCTACTATTCATCGTCTGCGTAAACCATCCCATAGAAATCCGACTACTTCCATTGACATACTTCATAACATACACACATGGTACGTCAACGGCATTTGAACAAGTGATATCACAACAAATCTCTAAGACACAAAGAAATAGAAATAAGTGGCAAATAGCTCTCACTAGAGCAGAGATAGCAAATACAATCATCCAGAGGACACATGTCCCAACAAGTCATCATTACATCACAGCGGAAGCATCCAAAGTGTCTGAGTACAGACAAGATCCAAATAGGCCTAAGAGGCCGGAAACGAAAAGTACGGAGCCCATCCACGAAGTCTCGGATCCTGACCGGGTCCGCTATCTACTCGTCAGCAGCCTCGTCATACTCCACGTAGTAGCCACCATGGGGATCTTCGGACACGTAGTCTGCAGAACACGCAGCCCCAAAGTGGTCAGTACAGACGAGTACTGGCAAGCAAGACGCACAAGATACCAAAGTGTACCCGGCAACACCAAGTACAAATGCTTTGGGTTCAACGGAAGATAGGTGATATAAAGATGCGGCAGTGGGCTGCTCTAACCAACTACAGAGACATGCTACAACATCCGGCTAAAAGAAAGGGATAAGATAGCGCATCGGAACCAACTACCAACAACCTCAAACAAACCCATCCTGGATCTCGCCCCTTATCCAAAGAAGCAATCCGAGAATAACCCACACAGTTGGATTAATGAAGGTTCAAGTTATTGTGTCAATAAGCCTATTACTAGTCAAATTATTATTAATTAGGTGTAAGTTGTCTAATCCTTGTTAGCCAGCCCTATCACCAAGTCATCCATAACCGCGGACAACACGGCTTCTCGAGAAGATTTAACCCTGCAGGGATGCACCAATTTGGCCGTACACGTAAGAATATCCCGCCAGACGGGGGATCAACCCACCAAGCGAGGTACTCAACACAACCCAACTCTTCTTCGCATCAAGCCCAAAGAACCCCGTGCAGTTGAGCGCACGGCTAATCAAGCCCCACGAAGAAAAGGGGACCCTCATAGCACTCTAAGAACGTGTCTCCCTAAATGCCGACTACAAAAGTTACCACCCTGGCGCCAAGGGTTCGCACCTGCATATGCATGCGGCAAATGGAAAACCCGAACTAAATGAGGCGATTTGGACGAGATGTGAATCGAATCAAAGTTGAGGGGGGCGCCCATACACGCTTCCCACATGCGGTTAGCGCGCTCATCATGGATCTAGAGGACAAGAACTTTTCCTGAGTTCGACACTAGAAGGCCTCAAAACCATACCCGGCCTCCTGGCGGTGCCTTATCATCAAATTAGCATTACCTCATACATTAACAGGTTGTTGTTTAAACATCGAGCCCCCAGAATAATAATAAATATGGTAACAGAAATAACGGACAACAGACTCGAGCATAAACAACCCTAAGCATGCTAGTAAGACACGGGCAACAAGCAACGGGGTTTTAGGTGTGGAGGATAGGCTATATCAGGGTTTCAGGATAACATGTGATAGGATCGGAACACAAGCAACGAATCTTAGGGCTAGCAGAATAGACAACAGAAAGTATCGGTATCCAGTGTGGAAAGGACACAATGGTTCATGTGAGTGAATACTTGCCTGCAAACTCAGTAGCCTGGTACTGGGCTAACTCCTCTGAAGTAGTGTCGTAAACCTCGTCTGTCTCAGCGTCGTCGTCTATTCGAGAAGAAGCAAACAAACAACGCAGAGAGACAAACAATCAATAACATGGCATAATGCACAATCATGGGATGATGCATGGCAATTTAATTGATGCATCAAGATAAGCTAGTTGACATGGTAACATAATTAAATGGACCTATATGCAATTTGGATTGCATATGGAAAGCCCATGAATTAAGGTTGGATTAAATGATCTACAAATAACCATCATGTGAAAGTTGATTAGAATGATGCATGGATGAGGAAAACAATGAGAAAACAACAATAGCTTCAATTTGAAAAGGTGTTTACCAAGTTTGGAAATTTATTTATTATGTTATGAAATTTGGCTTCTTAAATGAGTTACACAAGCATTTATTGTTTTCACCAATTTTAATTGTTCCAAATAGATAACAAAATTCATATTTGGAAAGAACACAAAATTTTAGGTGGAATACATGTTTCATTTGTTGACAATGGATTTAAAATGAATTGATTATGAATTAAACAAGTTTAAACAAGGTTTAAATGAATTTAATTCAAGTATAAAATTATTTGAATTTTTATTTGTTCAAAACATTAAGTAAAATTCATATTTGAAAAGATTATACTTTTCTGGTTTGAAAACATATTTTATATGTTCAAAAAGAAATTAGTTTCACCAAGTTACTAATTTAGCAATTTTAAATGATTTAAACAAGATTTAAATTGTTTACCCAATTTTAATTATTCAAAACAGGAAACAAAGTTTGTATTTGGAAATCTTGTTCAATTTTTCATGGAAAACATATTTTACATGTGCCATTTGAATTAAATTTGAATTAGTTATGAATTTGACCAAATTTAAATGAGTTATTTGAATTTGAAATTTTGAAACCATTTGAAATGTTCAAAACAGTAAACAAATGGTTTAAACATGTAGAGAATTAAATTTGGTTTGGAAAACATATTTTATTTATTAAATTTGGATTTGATTTGCAAAAGTTATTTGAATTTGAATTACAGGGGCTATTCTGTGATTTTAAAAGTTTCCGATTTGGTCCAGGGGCTTGGATGCGGAAAAAAAGTTTCAGAAAGGTCCCTGGAACCTTTCCTACGCAGCCAGAGCAACCCCTGGGTCCCTTGCAGTGGGCCAGTGCCCAGCTGGTGCGTGCGTGGCGTGCGTGTGTGTGCTTGCGTGGCCACCACGTCGCTGACGGGTGGGGCCAGCATGATTGCGTGGCAAAGCGAGCAAAAAGATGGCTTTATTCGCGCTGCGGGGGATCGTACCCGCGCCCTCGCGCTGCGCGCCGTTGGATCTGGCCACTGCGGTGCTGATCGATTCGTGATGGAGGAGATGCTCGAGGGGTTTTGAGGTGGATCTGCCCTGTTTAACTGAAACTGAACGAAAGTTTCAGACTTTCGTCTGAACCGCGGCGACAGGCGACGGCACGGCGGTGCTGCACGGCGCGGCGACCACGACTGGGCGGCGATGGACGTGTGCGTGTGCGTTCTGAGGGGTGTGGCGCGTGTGCGTGTACTTGGACGGCCCGGAAGCGCACGGGAGCGTGCTCGACTGCGGCCATGGCGGCACGACGGCGAACGCTACCGTGGGTTTCAGAACGTGCGATCGCGGAACAGGAAGCGAGGAGGCTGGAGATTGGCATGGGGCGTCGGGGTGTCTCACCAGGAGGTGGTTGGGGTAGCTGGTCGAGGCTGCCGTGGTCGGGGACGACGAGTCGACGGTGAGGTTCAGAAACGGCCGGCGAGGAGACAGGGAAATTTCGGCGTCGTGGCGGCTGATCGAGCTTGGCGTTGCGGTCGTAGAGGTAGCAGGGATCCCTGGGGTGGTGCACGTCTCCCTAGCGTGGCCGGAGAGGCACCATGGCGGCGTGTCGACGGCGGCGTCCCTCCCTGTCGCTCTCGGTGTTTTCAGAAGGAAGAAAGGGGAACAGAGAGGAGAGGAGATGATGGCGGCGCGAGGAGGAAGGAGAGGAGGGATGGCTAGGGTTTGGGCGCGCCCTCGGGGAGTAGATAAAGGGGAGAGGGTGGAGCAGGTGGAGGGCATGGTGGTGCGCTGCTGCGTCAGCGCGCGTCAGCCGTACGGAGAAAGAAGAAGGGGTGAGCGGGCCGCGCGCGCTTGGCTGGGGTGGAAAGGTGCGCTGGGCTGGCTGTTGGGCTGGCCTGGCTGCCTCCCCCAGCCCGTTTTTTGTTTTTATTTTTATTTATTTCTCTCTGTTTTTTTTTGCAGAAAAGAAAAGGGAAGAAAAGAAAGAGTTTTGGGGTTGGAAAAATTTTGGGAATAATTTTTATAGGTTGTTTATTACAAAAGCCCAGTTGTGCAACTTTTTGTTTTTCAAAAATTTAAATTTTGTTGCTGTTTGTAATTTAAATGAATTTGAGTGAAATTGGTATTAATTGAATTATTGAAAAAAAGAAGCAAGTTAATAGTTTGAACTTTCAAGTTTATTGGAAGCAAATAATTGGTTTGATTTGAAAGTTTCATTTGAAAAAATTGTAACAGAACAAGTATGAAACAAGGATTTGAAATTTGGTTTGAAATTCAAATGGAAAAACAAGTGAAAACAAATGCAATGCTTATGATGACATGATGCAAAACATAAATTATCAAGGAGCAAACATTCTAATGGTGTTTTTCATACTTGGGATGTTACATTGCGGCTGGTGAAATCCTTGAGCTCCTCCCCCAGGGAGCTGCGGGTAGCCCTGATTGACTGCTGCTCTATTTTTCTTCGAGAAGGCCTCGTGGATATCAAGGAACTTTCGGCAATCCTTGAGAAGGTGTGTTGCCTTAGTTTTGCCGGTGCGCTTATCTGTAAATAGATGTAGCGTGCAGTAACCGTCGAGGTCCTCCTCGGGGGTTTTGTCCTCTGGCTTTGGCTTTCACTCGCGATTTCCGCGATATCCACTGTCGCGATTTCTTGTGAACTCTGCTGCCACCAGCTCTTCTCGATCATCGCGGTCGTAATGCTTTCTCCTTTTCTTTCGACTATGGCGATCGTCTTCGCGTGCTGGTGATGAGTCTTTCTCATTGCGCACCGCGTCTTCGCGGTTTGCCCTGTCGGCTATGGCCATCAGTTCTCCCATGGTTTTGGGTGCGAGTCGTCCCAGTTCTTCCCTGAAAGAGGTTCGCCGTGATCCTTTGGCGAATGCTTCAACCGCGACTTCTTATGATATGTTTCCGGCTGTGTTCCTGAGTGTGGTCCATCGCTGAATATATTCGCGAATAGACTCGCCACTTTTCTGCTTGCAAGCTCGTAGCTCCTCGATGGTCGCCGGTCTTTTGTATGTTGCTTGGAAATTTTTGCAGAAATCGAGGTTTAGATCGTCCCAAGATCTGTAGCTCGCGCTCGGCCTTCCTTCGAGCCAGCTGCGCGCAGCGCCGACTAGATGTAAGTTGAGGTACTGCCGTGTTTTTGTTCCCACATTGGCATTTTACTGCCGTGAGGTAATCTGACAACCAGGCTTGTGGCTCTTGCGAACCATCGTATTTCTGCACTTCTGTGGATAGCTTAAATCTCTTGGGTAGCGGTGCCTCGCGGATGCTGTGGGCAAAGCATAAGGCTCCACAGACTTCGTCGTCGGAGGATGTAGATGGGGAACGCGCGCGGTTCCTGGCCGCTCGACCTTTATCAACCTTGCGCTAGGTGATGTCTGATCGCGCGTTTTACCTGGGTTCGTCGCGGTTGACGTCTCCCCTCGGCTCCTTGTTGCGATGTCGCGAGCGGCTGCTGTCTCGATCCCTTCGCGGGCTGCGATCTCGATCCCTCCCTGGGCTGCGATCTCGATCTCTCTGCGGGCTGCGATCTCGACCTCTTCGCGGGCTGCTTCTACGGTCTCGATCCCTCGGGCTGCTATCGCTGCCACTCGGGCTATCTCCATGTCGTCGGGCTTCTTTCCCTCGTGCGCGACGAGGTGATTTTTCCTTGCCAGGTGATGTGCCCCTGTGTCCATGGGGTGCTTCCTTGTCCTTCTGTGCGGCTGCTTTCCTGTGATCGTAGGACGTGAGTTTTGCGGCTGCCATGCCTAATCCTTTCTGCACTTGCTTGTATTGTTCTGCACGGGGGTCGTTTTCCCCTAGTTGATTTATCTGCATGTAGGTGGCTGCGGCTAGCACCGCGGTTGCAGGAGTTTGCGGATGGATGTTTCCATCCTCGTCGACACGCATAAGCGATTTTTTGATTCCGCTCAAGGACTCGCCGTCCATGGTCGTGGTTTTTGAGACGTATCCTTTCTTCGCGGGGCGGTTCCCGACAGAAGGTGTCATGGATAATGCGGCTCGGCGCTGGCTTGACGCATCCGCTAGTTTCTTTCGCTCGGCTAGGTATATCCAAGCTTCCTTTATTGCAGTAGCCGCTCTCACTAGATGATAGTGGTAGGCGGTCATGTCCTCGTGAGGAGCTCCGAGTTCCAGTGGTGTGCTTGTGCGGATGGCCTCCTTTGCCCGATTCCAAGCGGCTCGTGAGACGCCGATGGTAGCGCGTTCCCTTGCGCTGTTTTCAGTTTCTTCGGGTGGGGCTCCTGATCCTGCCATGCAGACCTGAGCCAGATATGGCTCGCGAGTCCTAGGCACAGTTAGGCAGGCCTTCCTGGCCCGAGAAGGTTCCTCTGTAGAGAGGGTATGGAAGTTGCCGGTGTTGAGGCAGACAGATTTGCCGCTTTTCGCCAAGTCGCGATCCGCGTAGCGGGGTCGTGAGTCGACAGCTTCTGGGTCAGAGATTGACCCAGATTCTGATCCTTCGAGATCGATTTTCTCGGGGAAGCGTAGAATTCCGTCTTTGTTGGTGTAGAACCGGAAGCTTCCGAACGTCAGTGTGATGCTCTTCTCCAAGTCGCTAAATACCGGGCGCGATTCCGACGAGTGAGGGGCGACGATGACCGACCCGATTCGGATCGGATTGGTTGGAGTCGAGGTCCTGGGGTTCCAGCGTGAGTTGGTTGTCGATGAAGCCGAAGATGCCGGAGATCCAGCGCCCGCCGTTCCCACAGACGGCACCAATTGTCGAATATGCATCTCAACAAGTCCCTCGGGTGAACCCATAGGGTTTCGATTAGTAGAACGTGTAGGCACTGGTGACAATCGTCGGCTAGACAGGGGGCACGATTTACCCAGGTTCGGGGCCCTCGTACAGGTAAAACCCTTACTCCTGCCTCTGTCGATCTGTATTAACGAGTAGATCGGTTATAATGGGGGGTTTCTTAAGTCGAGAGTATGATCTAGATCTTAAGGCTTGGTGGTGCGGTATTGCTTGGTCCTCCTCCTGGTGGTTCTCCTGGCCTTATATAGGTGGCCAGGTCTCAAACCGTACCCGGGGAGGACTCGAACCCTAACCTAGAGTCGGTTACAAGTTTCCTAACTTGACCCGCAAGGCCTTGCGGGTGGGCTTCAATTGGGCCTTCTAGAATAATCCATGACGCCTCCTTTTGGAGCTTGGGCCGTGGGCCTGAGACCGGGTAGACTCATCCGACATGCCTAGGATCCATCCCTTCGTCAATGTGAGCCACTATTTCTCGAGTGCTCGCGCCGGGGTTTGACGTTCGCCTTTCCAGCGTGAGAATTCTGCGATCTGGGGAGTCCTGTTTATCTGCTTTCCCCCATTATCGTGTGGTGGCGATCGCGAACGCTCCCGTCTGTGATTATTGGCGAAATCTTTCGCGTCCGCCATTGGAATTTGCCGGAGGTGGCACATCGTCCCTGTTTTTGGCAGCGCGGGATTGGTGAGGAATTTCCTTCTTATGATGGTCTGGGTCGTTTTCTCCCGCTTTTTTCCTTCATGCTTTCCGTGGCTAGACCCCGTTTTTGACACTTCATCGTCCTTTTGTACCTTAGCCGCATCTTCTGGGGCTTTGGTAGCACTAAGAGAAACGGTTGTTGTCTGGGTTCAGCACAGCTGGGAACCCTCGAACAACTTTCCTGAACGCGTTTCGCCGTTATGCTGCTAGACCATTGCCTGATGTAGCAGCACATTCCCATATTTTAGATTCTCGTCCGGCGTGTAGAGGTCATCGTTCATCATTTAAGATTTCGTACGCTACTGCCGCGTTTACCGTTGGGGTTCCGAAAACAGGTTCCTCTTTCTTGTTTTTGTGGGTTGCTTCCTTCATCCAGTCGGTGGCTAATATCCGACAACGAGCTGGGTTTTCTGCATTCGGCTTTGCCTTGCTGATTTTTCCTTGAGAGCGGAGCGCATGACTCGTATCTCATATTATTACACGGATGCTTGTGCCTCCTCAATGGCGGCATGCACGCTTTTCAACTCCTTGCACTTATTTTCCAGATAGTTAGCCTATTTGAGCGGCAGTTGTGGCCTCGCTTCCAGGAACTCTAGGGGATCGCATGAATCTACCGGGGTTTTGAGCAGCTCGTACTCATCCAGTTCATCTAGGGTTTCCAGAGGCGGTGAGGGTTTTTTCTTCCCACCATCCTCCTTCTCCCTGCTAGGGCCACCTTCTTCCATCTCCTTGCCTTGTGTATCCAGCTTTTTAGGATTGAATAGCGGCTTTCTCTTTGGTGGATACGCCTTCTGGGGAGTCAGATGTAATGATTTGGACATCTCCTTCTTGAACTGTGTCTCCATTGAGGGAGGATCTTCCTTTTTTCCACCCATGATCGTGACTTCTGCCTTTTCGAGGGTCTGCTCCTCCTTGGAGGGCATGCGTTCATCCTCTTCTGTTGGCTTAGCCTGCGATGCCATGTAGACGCTGTTTTCGCATCCCGTGGTTTTCCGGACTTTTTCGGCAAAGCATGTTCCATCATCATGGGAATCACTTCCGGCTTCCGAGTCGCCTTTACCGGCAATGGCGGCTAGTATGGACTTAGGTTCAGAGCCTTCTTTCGAGGATTTTGCTTGCACCATGCCAACGAACATAGATCTATTTGCTGGAACTTCTATAAAAGTCTTAGCTATAGATCTACACAGACGATGTGCGATTGCATTAACTTTGCTGGTTGGGTGGTGGGTGGGAGGAAAAAATTTGCTCCCTCCACGAAATCCCATCACCTCTGCCGTTAGCACGATGAAGACATTGAAGGTGCCGATCAGGATGATGTAGGAGCGGACGAGGTGGTTGCGCGCCGGCGTTACCGTATTGTCGTTGACGAGGTAGCCTTCGTACGGTCCCGGAAAGGCGGTTCCGATGGTGATAGTGTTGACGACACTGCCCAGGAACCCTGCCTGGAAGGTCACCCTGGACGTCGCTGGCCCCACGGTGGGCGCCAAATATTGATTCCCCGGAGTAGGTTTCCCAGATGGGGATGTCATTTCTGTGAGGAAGAACATGGGCGAGCGCTTAGGACGAGGACACGTAGGTTTACCCAGGTTCAGGTTAGCCGGATGGCTTCTTACTTCCTGCAAGATCAACTATGGCGGCGAGATGCCAAACATAGGTTACAAGTGCCTAGGCTAAATCAAATCGGTCCTAGGGTTTCTCACGCCCGGGTTTATATAGACAGTCGGATCGAGTCTTAAAGGAGATATCATCCATTTACATAGCTAAACCTGCAATCTAAGGTAATCCGGGTTCTGAGACTCGGATGGGCTTGTGGCCGCTATCCTGGATGCACTCATGCGCTCCATTCCACTTGGACCGTCCATATAGCCTTCTGCTATTCTGTTTTGGGCCTTCTCTTCTGGTCCGGCTTTCTGAATGTCAGGAGATACCATATTCTGGATATCCCTGACAATTATAAACTGAAGAATATTGGTTAGACAGTGGACTATCGCCAACCCATATGTCTTCCCAGAACCTAGTGCGTGAGCCATTACCCACTACAAAGGAACCACTAGCAAAGAAATCCCTTTTAACCCCCATGATACCCCTCCAAAATGGTGAGTCTGTGGGCTTAGTTTTCATTTCCAAAAGTGAGTTATCACTCTAATATTTGTTTGTCAAAATCTCATGCCATGCGCCATCTTCCATCAATATTTGTAAAAGCCATTTTCTAAGTAAAATTTTATTTTTCGCCTCTAAAACCTCTATACCAAGCCCTGATCCTTTGGGCGACAAACGATATTCCATTTGGTAAGCCTATACTTCCTCTTGGTTTGGTCGCTTTGCCAAAAAGAAAAAACCTAGAGCAATAGAAATCTAATCTTTTCTGCACCCCTTTGGGTACCTCAAAGAAAGACAATAAAAACATATGGGTATACTAGAACAAAACCAAATTGATTAGCACTTGACCATTGATGGAGGCTGATGCGCGTTGGTAAACCCTAAGAGAAAGGTTGTGAAGAGTGCAGCGACAAGTTTTTCCTCAGAAAGAAACCAAGGTTGAATCGACCAGTAGGAGAAAGAGATCACTTCTGAAGGTTGATCCAGCTGATGTTGGCAGGGCGCACTACCGGTTCAGCAGCAACATAGAATCTACGCAACCCAATCAAATTAGTTTTTCCCCAACAAAGTAGTGCGGTTGTCAATCTCACCGGTTTTGCTGAAATAAAGGATTAGACGTATAATATGGAAAATAGTATTTGTTTGCAGTAAATGGAAGAGAACAATGATAGGAGTAGGAAAACAGTAATTGCAGTAGTAAAACTGCGGTTATAGTGGTTGTATATCAGTTTAAAGAAATGGACTGGGGTCCATGGTTCACTAGAGGTGGTCTCCAAAATAGATAGATAACATGCTGGGTAAACAAATTACAGCAGGACAATTGACAGATATAAATGCTGCACCGTAGTGCATATGCATGACATGATAATTATTATGTGATTCATGAGGGCATTACAACAAGATACATAGACCGTTATCCAACTGCATTTATGACTAATAATCCACCCTCATAGTGTCATCCAAGCAAACTTTGGGTATTAAGTTGCAAGCAACAGATAATGGTAGTAAGCAAAGTGTGTAATGTAAACAATAAGCATTATTGTTTTCTCCCTAATGGCAACAACACATCCCCACCCGTTACGTTTTTGTCACTCGAGCGTGAGTGAAAGAGAGGCATGAACCCACTATCAAGTATAAATACTCCCTCTTGGAGTTACAAACATCAACTTGGCCAGGACATCTACTAGTAACGGAGAACATGCAAGATCATGAATAACGTACACATGAAAAGAACATGATAGATTGATGATCATTGGACATAGCATTCAATATTCATCAGATCCCAGCAAACACATCATGTAGCATTACAATAAGATGATCTTGATCATATTAGGAAGCTCACAAGATCTAAACATGAGACATAAAAAAGAGAGAACAACCATCTAGCTACTGCTATGTACTGTAGTCCAGGGATGAACTACTCACGCATCACTCAGGCGACAGGCATGGTGATGAAGAGCCCTTCGGTGATGATTCCCCCGCCCAGCAGGGTGCCGGGGAGAGCTCTAGAACCGTCCCGAACTAGGGTTGACGATGATGGCGGCTACGAATGTTTTTGGTGGAAAAGCCTCTTGTATTTATTGTTAACCCTCCAAGAGGTATAAATAGGTGAGAGGACAACATCGGTGGGAAGCCAAGGGGCCCACACCACCCCTGGGCGCAACCATTAGGGGGGAGCCGCCTCATGGTGTGGGCCCCTGAGGCCCCCCTCCGGGTCTCCTCCGGACTCCGTGTACTTGTAACACTTGTGGGTTTTGTTTCTTTCAATTCCGAGAATATTCCCAGAACAACTTTTTTCTGAAACTAAAAACAACAGAAAACAGGAACTGACTTTGTGGCATCTTGTCAATAGGTTAGTCCCAGAAAATCCATAAAAATGGCATAAAGTGTATAAGAAACATGTAGCATAAGGCATGAAAACAACATGGACCATCAGAAATTATGGATACATTTGAGACGTATCAACGATCTCCATATGATAGCAATTTACCTACCCAAGCTCCCCACTTCTTTTCGAAGCGGACCTCGATAGGTTTCCACTCTTTGTTTAGAAGCTTTCCATAATAAACAGGAATTCCAAGATATTTGAATGGAAGAGAACCACTCTCACATCCAAAAAATATGTTGGTATTCATCTTGAACCTCCTTTGCCTTACGTTTTTTTCACTTTAATGAAATTTAATTTTAAGACCAGATAATTGTTTGAAGAAGGATAATATTAGTTTCATGTTCACTTCCTTCGCTAAGTCGTGTTAAAGAAGTAAAATCGTACCATCAACATATTATAACACAGATACTCCCCCTTGGAGAAGATTAGATATCAAACCGCCCACTTGTCCATCCTCCATGGCCCTGACAATCAAAATGGCCAGCATATCTACCATGAGATTAAACAAGATGGGGGATAGAGGATCACCTTGTCTTAGCCCTTTTAGCATCTGAAAGTAATGTCCAATGTCATCATTGACTTTGATACCGACACTTCCCCCGCACAAACCTAGCAATCGAGTGATACCACTTTGGTGAGAAACCTTTCATGCGTAGTGCTGAAGGAAGGACCACTTCATCTTGTCATATGCCTTGTCGAAATCAATCTTAAATAGAACACTATCCATATTCCTCCGCTTGAGTTCATGGATAGTCTCCTGATTCACAACAACGCCCTCAAGAATGTTTCTGCTAGGCATGAAAGCTGACTGCATCGGTCTAACTATTTCATGAACAATTTTCATCACACGATTCGTGCCAACTTTAGTGAAAAACTTGAAAGGTTTAAGAGACAAATTGGCCTACATTGCTCAATGCGGATTGCATCCTCCTTTTTAGGAAGTAGAGTAATCACTCTGAACTTTAGTTTGCAAAGCGGTAACTCACACGTTTGCAGCTGTGAAAATAACGCCATTAAGTCACCTTTAATTGCTTTCCAAAATTGCCGGTAAAATTTGGCCGGAAACCTGTCTAGCCATGGCGCTTTATTATGCTCTATTTGGGAAATAGCTTCGAAAACTTCCTTCTCCATAAAATTGGAAGTCAAAAGATCAGGCTTCCTTTTTTTTGAAATAGGGGCAAAAGTTTTACCCCAATCTATTAATTAAGAAGAAGAGAATTGCCCTGTCAATTAAAGGAAAACCAGGCTAAAACCGTAGTTACAACAACCTCGTACTCAGACTACTCCAATACATGAAACTCTCTGAGGATTAAACTCTCCGATCGCGAAGGCAAATCAACCAACTCTCTCAACCCACTACAACCGTAAACTCTTCACACATCGATCACCACATTGCAAAGAAAACACAACAACAAAGATCTCGGAGACGACAACCCGAAGAGATGAGAGACATCCATCCATCAAGCAACTGACGCCTTACTTGAGGCTTCCTCAACTAACTAAAAATAGCTCGGTGCCGGTGCCCCGAATAGTTTCTTATAAAACTCGGTGATGAATACCTTAAGATTCGCCTACAATAGTATACTCATTCTGCTCTAATTGGAAAATCTTTTTCTTTCTATACTTACGGTTTGCAAGCGTTAATTTCCTAGCAATTGCATTCATGTGTGCGGCCGTTCACCGTGTTCGTATTTCAGGTTTGACGGTTCAGCTCTGGGAGATAGAGCCGATGACGGTGTCGCTCGTGTGCGCTCTAGGTCAGCATCGATGGCGACATCCCGTGACATGCCCACGTTGTGTGCCGCAACGACAAGAAGGCTACATGCCAAGTTGCCAAATGCCAACGGGGCGTGAAGAGGACGGGATCGATGGATAGATGGATGCATGCCTACGTACGTACCGCGACCGATCAGAGGAAGTTGTCCAAGCTAGTCTCGCGGTTGCATCGAAGAGGGCACTGGAGGAGAGATGGACGGTACCGCGGTAGGACGGCACAAAAGAGAACCGAATTAACATACGTACATGTACACGTATGTACGTGCTGTAGTTGTGCTGCACCGCAAGATCGAACAAGAAAGTGGCAAAGCGGGATCCCTGACTTGCTAGCTAGATGGCCAAAATTGTGTGGTTCATTCCAAGGCGTGCAAAAATATTTACATGCATGTACTATGCCCCTGTTTCCGGTGAGAGTGATGTGTGCTGGATTCCATTTGGCTCGACATGCTTCGATTTAAAAGGTAAGCAGTTTCTTGTGTTGTTTTAGATATATGGAACAAGAAAAACTGTGCAAGGAACTTATATAGAGAAAAGCTGTGTAAAATCTACTGGAACAAGAAAAGCTGTATAAAACAAGTTTGGGACATATAGCTAGGAGTCTATGCTCTGGCGCAGGAAGGTCATGCTTTTCCTTAAACTATTTGGGCAGGCAAAACTGGTTCAAGATGTGTTTGGAGGTACCTAAATTTCTCTCACTTCACTACGCGTGCACATTCGTGCTAATCACAACTTCTTCCTTGATTACTTCCAATTTCAAAGTGCATCACCTCTTCTAATGAAACTGTTTTGTTAAGGAAAACTACATGTGACGCCGACCTGAAAAACTAGTAATTAATGTCGACATCCAAGAAACTTCAAATAATGAACATCTTTCATTTTCACGCGAAAAGTAGCCATACTGTACCTTAGACAACTAACCACCCAATTTGACTTCCATCGAGTTTAATTGGCTTGGTGAGCTGAGCTTGTACAGGTCAATAAACGCCAACGTAGCTCGATCTATAGTGCATATATAGTTCATACACACAGTTGGCTCTCTTAGCTTAGTTGGCTAGTATACATCGACGGAGTAGCAGACAATGAGACATAATAGTGAAGCTCCCCACACTACTTGGAACCCTAAGCTAGGTCCAAGAGTACATGTCATGGAACAATGATCATCGAGCGAAGGTCCATACGTATTGGCACAATAATTAAGGTCCCATACCCACTCTGTCGGGAAGATACTATTGGACCAAGAAACGTCAATGGAGTTGCAAATAGTACAGTGTCCGTCCTTATTTACACGTTACACTACCAACATACATGGCAAGTTCATTAGATCTAGCTAACAATGTAGCCTCTTGGCCCTCAATGCATATGGACAGATCAATTGCCCATCCAATTATGTTCAGCATGCACTCTACTATATCATCCACATATTTGCACCAACCAATAGTATATTCAAAGACAACTTATGATCTATAATTCTTACGACGGAAAATATGAATGACGTGAATCAAGCAAAGTAAGAAAGAACTGTGATGCTGAAGTGTTTATAGTTCAATTCTTCTTTGAGGAATGGTTTAATCCATGATTTCATTGACGAAAACACATACTCCTTATATCGACAAGGTATAATTACTTTTTTATTTTTCTATATAGATTCCAATACTATAAACATTGGATTGTAGAAGGATATTCGACAAAGGGTATTGGGTTATTGGCCCTCCGAACGGCCCTCGTGGTCACGGCGTCCCACGTTATTGTAGACTTGCCTTCAGTGGGGTTCCTCTGAATGTAGGTCCGTTAATAAAAAGAGTAAATTCCGATTTTTACCCCCTAGTTTGACGTTTTTGACACCAATTACCTTATTTAGCAAGTTTTCATCCTAATTACTCCATTTAGCAAAAGTTGTGCCATTTTTTACCCTTTACAAGATTTCACAGCTGTTCGGATGGATGTCCAGGATCAGTTGGGTAAACATATCATGGTTTTTATGCCTTTTTTGTAGCAAGCAAATACCAGCCTGATGATACTCGAACGGATCGGTTTTAATTGGCAGAGCACCACCATGTCTTGCGACGACGCACTGCGCCATACTCACGCACGACAGCCTCCCACCGGTTCCTAGTTCTACCTTGGCCACGGCACGGCCCCGCGGCAAGGTAGGCGTACGACGTGCACCACCTTAGATAGGAAAGGTTCACCGAGACGACTAGGATGAGCCGTGCCTGCGCTATTGTGACCATCGTGCACGAACATGCAGTCTAAGGTTGTATAGGCTGCTATTGGGACTCCTGTGTGAACATGTTGTTCGAGAATCAAGTTATCTTCTCGTTGAGTGCAGCTACCTCTCCATATATGAACATGCTGCTTTGAAACTTCGGCCAAAAGAAACGGTCGTCATCTTCCATTTTGATTATCCTCTAATCCTACAAGCTCTCATAAGCTGCAAGCCATGGGCTGGTCGGGTCTACCAGTGGAGCTGAATCCAAAGCCACAACGACCCGATGGCGCCCAGGACACACCAGCACAACACTTACAGTATCTTAAAATGGGGTAAAAGATGGCAAGAATACCACTAAATGGTTAATTAGGATGAAAAGTTGTTAGATGGGGTAATTAGTGTCGCAAATGTCAAACAAGGGGGTAAAAACAGGAATTTACTCATAAAAATATGAGGAGTCTGAAAATATTATTTTGTTCTTCTTAACGAAGATGCAGTGCTCCTGCTAGTTGCTTACAAAAAAACTAGGGATGACTGAAGCCTGAAGGTATAGTGCGCACCGTGCTAGGTAGCTGAACAAAGCAGTAAAGAAGAACGACGCTTAATCGACTCTCACGGAGCTCTCGTGCAACAACGACAGAGTTCTGTAGCCTCCTCTCGCCTTGGCAGATTTCTTCACGCAACCACACTCTGACCCTGTCCACGCTGACACGGACTCTGAATATTGTGGCGAACCAACGCTGCCTAGCTACCTGTCTCGACGAATCGAAGATGCCTGTCCAACTCATACACATCTCCAATAATTTGTTATGCCATTGCGCGTGCACATGTATGTTCGATGACAAGGTGGCAATGACGACAGAGGAACAAAAAAAGAAAGAAAAACGGTGTGGTCTCCCCCTATAAGTGACCTCCTGCTATTGGTTTGCCCACATATGGCGTGTTTAGCATGCCCACAAAGTCGCAAACTGAACATATCCCTTTCAACCTACATGTGGTAGTTGGGTCGGTGTGATACCTCTTCTCAGAGAATCGCCAAAAGAAAAGAAAAAAATAGATACATCTTCTCGGATAATGTATCCAGGGATCAAGACCTTTGGAACCAAGAACACGGATGCATGTTTCTTTGTTTTTTCCATTTGAGAATGCATCCATGTGTATCATACAGATCATAATTCACGTTCTAAAATGATCAGTGCATCATGATCTATTGATTCGACTGACCTTCTGCTTTCTTTTCAGAATCAAACCCAATAATTCTACACTAGCCAGATGATAGTCTTATCATTCCACCGCAATAATGCCACCTGGCATATATTCGTAGTTATCACTTGTTTTTGTAAGGAGGGATCCATCCACGTTTTCATTAAGAAAAGCCCGTACTTCTTACAGCTTTACTGAATCAACAGCAGAATGAAGGAATAGAGCCCAAGAACAAATGAATATCCCTGCATTATTTCTTGACGAACCTCGTCGGGGCGGGGGGGAACTCCCGCATCGTATTATAAAACAAGAGAATTGATCCGGTTAATAAGGAAAACCGAAGCTTAAAACCATTCAATGTGTGGTTAATTTAGGGGAAAACGGCGAAACCACGGAAAACAACTCAAAATGTCGTCTGCGCTAGAAATAAGGGCGCCAAAACCTAAGGTCACAAGCCACACCTCGCATCCAACAATGAGGAACTCCCAAAACACACGCCAACTCTCACCACTAGAAATGCACTGTTGTGCTTCCTCCCAAAGAAAGAGATCAAACATTGACCTCTACTAAAGCGCAAATCGCCTCTATCGTCTGCGGCGTGTGCTACTGCTTCGTGTACATCTGCGGATAAAATTGCATCTTCCCATTCACGACCTCCTCGATGGCTTTCCCCTTACTCATAATCTTTGGAACCTCTCCAAAAGCCTCTGCCCGTCCAAACTCGGCAAGCTTGGCTTGGAATATCACAATCTTTGTTCTTCTTGTCCAAACGGATGTTGCGTCGCTCTACGAGATCATTGGACGAGCCTGACGCCATGCCAGCAAGCTCATGGAAGAGAACCCCTACCGAGGTAGAAGATGCCTTCTCCTATGACTCTGCAGCATCATTCGGAACTATCTCTTTTGTGGTCTTCTCCTCGGAGCAAGGGGCACCAAATCCCTTCATCTCCTCCAATGCCAAAGGAGCGGCAAGCTCCACAGCCAAGTCATGTAGGTTGGGAAAAATCCCGCACCACCGGACAGATGCACTTTGAGGCGACCAAAGGCATGGAGGTCTCGGCAAGCAACGACTCTGAATTGGTCGCATCGTTGCATTATTCATCCCACTCTATGCAGTAAGGGCATGTTTAGGTTACTCGCATCGCTTTGTGCCACTTTGCATCCATGAATCACTAGGGTCTGGTGTTCGGTGGATATCCGATAGGTAGGGCCACAATGCGAGGCGACTCAAAGGAGACCTACCCCTTGCGACCTACCCATGTACAGATGAACCTTCCATAAGATGACATGACTCTATGTATGGACATGCGACTAGGAACGTCATGTTTAGTTCCTTAGTTGGACTATGAGTCCTGGTATGACTCTTATTCAAAGCATTGTAAGACCGTATGAGTCACCACTTATATAAGGGACTAGAGGGACCAAGGGGAAGCCCTAACCGGTAAACTAGACTTCAAGACACAACTTACCGGAGGGCATATTTTAATCGAGAGCATAATAAAGAGAGAGCAAGCCAGAAGTAGGTATTTACCTCACATCGAGGGACCGAACCTGGCTACATCGTGTTTACTCGCTTAGATCCCGATATCGTCGACTCCCAAGTCGCACAAGCCCTACAAACTCACAAGTCACCCTGCGTTGACTATTGGCGTGACAACCCCACGACAGTTGGCGCCCACCATGGGTCCTGCGGCCAAAGAAGGAGCAGTTCGATCGGAAGGCGGCAACTTCATCACCGGACGGATCCTCGAGGAGGATGGCGAGTGGTCCACCATCGAGGACTCGGATTGGGAAAAATATGGCGACTCACTGAAAAGCCTTCACGATATTCCCATTGAAAAAATCAAGGTCTTTGTCGGTTACATTAGAACATCTTTAAAGAAACCGTGATGGGGTCGCCCTAGTCGTTGTGAAGCCAAGAAGAAGATGAAGATACCTAGAACGAATACGACTCGACAAATTGCTACAAAGGAGATTACAAGGAAGATGATGATGAATCCATCATCCCGCTATTTGAGGATAAGCTTGGGGATGAGTCAGAGGAAGAATACGATGTCTCGAGTGGATCATCCCCCGATATCAGTGTATTCATGGCCAAAAATAAAAAAGAAAGGGAAGAACCTATGGCTCATCCAATCCCACCGACAACATCAGCACCAGTCTCCGTCACGCCCATGACAGTAGAGGCATCCATGCCTGCCAGTCGCGCCAAGGCGGGACCTCAGGAGTCGTGCCAGACACACTATCTATGGCACCACCGATAGAAACACTTAGGACTACCATCCCATATAAGGAGCCGCCCACCGCAGCAGTCACCAAGGTGGGACCCTAATTCGCGCTGAAAACCTAATAATAGTAGGCGACTTGTCCGCCCTCGAAGTACTGATACGTCCCAAACGTATCTATATTTTTGATGCTCCATGCTTGTTTTCTATCAATTCCCTTATATTTTCTACATGTTTTAGTTCGTTTTCCGGGCATTTTAATGGACTAAACTATTCAAAAGATGCCTAGAGCCAGTTCAATTTTCTGCTGTTTTTGTATTTCAGAAAAGCTCTTATGGAGATATTCACCAAAAGTTTTGAAAATGTGCGGAGATCATTTTTACCCGGAACGAGAGTCCAGAGGAGATCTGGAGGCAGGCCCCATAGGCACCAGGCGACCTCGTGGTGCGACTTGGGGTGGGGCCGCGCCTCATGGCTACCTGGTGGCCTTGGGCCTCCCCGGCACCGCCTATTCGCCTATAAATTGCCTTTTACCCAAAAGAACGTCGGGGATGGAGAAATTTTCCATGAAACAGATACAGAGGTGTCGTCACCTTGAAAGTCCAATCTAGGACTTCTGGAGTTGTGCCCCGGCACCCTGCCGGAAGAGAGAATCATCACCGGAGGCTTCTTCACCATGTCTGCCTCCCTGATGATGCGTGAGTAGTTCATCCCTGAAGTACGGATCCATAGCAGTAGCTAGATGTTGTTATCTCTACTTTGTGCCACCATGTTTAGATCTTGTGAGCTACATAACATGATCAAAATCATCATTATGTAATTGCTACATAGTTGTGTTTGGTGGGATCCGATGAACCATGAGATTATGATTGTTTTATTCATGTCTATATGAGATGCTTCGCTTATATCTTTAGAGTGTTTTAATCTTGTCTTGCAGTGCTCTCCGGTGTGTACAATTTATTTTGTCAAGTTATTGTATGCATCTCTAAGAGAGGATTTATATGCTAGATAGTGGGTTCATGTCTCCTTTGCTCCTGCGCTTGACTGACAGAAACATGCATGGAGGGGGATGTGTTGTTTCCACTAGGGAGAAAACAACGGTGTTATTATTTACGAATGAGAATTATTTATTATATTATGTATTGATCTTAATGCATTTGTCTGATGCACATAAAGTAATCATTTCATTGCTGCAACTTAATACCAGATGGATTTGCTGGATAGATTTCTTGAGGTGGACTTTTAGTAATAGATGTTGTCGGATGCGGTCTATTTACTTTGACGTAATGCCTACATGATTAGAACCCATGTACTATGTCTCGTCATAATAGCATTATTATGCGTTCATGATTTTCCAGTTGCTCAGCTGTAATTTGTTTGCCCAACATGTTTATTGTTCTTAGGAGAGACACCACTAGTGAAACTATGACCCCGGTCCTATTTTCCTCATTGGATACAACCTCATTCACTTGCTTGCTGGTGCGTTTACTTTTAATCATCTCCAACTATTCGATATAATTAATTCTTTAGTTCACAGCAAGACAGGAAGATTGACAACCTTACTGGAAAGTTGGGAGCAAGAGAGAGTTTGGGATTTGTGTGCAGGTTCACAACTGTTGAAGCACCAGACAACAAGACACCTACCGAGAGCACTAGAGTTCTACTGGATTGATAACATTGGTTCTTAACCGAGGTAAATTAATGCAACGCTACATCATTCCTTCCTCTTGGGGAATCCCAACGTGTGTGTGTTTGATCCGCATGAGCATTAAGAATGTCTGGTGCCGTTGCCGGGAACTTCAAGCTTTCATCTAGGGAAGTTACACACTTCCACATTTTATCCTTTTATGTTCTTGTTTAGTTTAATTTTGCTTAGCTTATTTTTCCTTATATCAAAAAATCCAAAACAAATGTTCTCTAGTTTCTAGTCTTTTACTTTCTTTGTTAGTTTATCTTGTTTTATTTTGCAAGCATGGGTACCAATGATACCACTAAGCTTTGTGACTTTACTAGTATCAATAATAATGATTTCGTATGCACACCAATTGATCCACCTACTACTACAGCATAATTCTATGAAATTAAATCTGCTTTATTGAATCTTGTCATGAAAGAACAATTTTCCGAGATTGGAGAACATGTTGCCTCTCATTTAAATAACTTTGTTGAGTTATGTGATATGTAAAAGTATAAGTAGGTAGATGGTGACATTGTTAAATTAAGACTATTTCCTTTCTCATTAAGAGGAAGAGTTAAAGAATGGTTATTGTCTTTGCCTAAAAATAGTATTGATTCTTGGACTAAATGTGAAGATGCTTTTATTGGGAAGTATTATCCGCCAGAAAAAATTACATAATTGAGGAGTAAAATTTGTAACTTCAGACTGAATAATAATTAACATTTTGCTCAAGCTTGGGAAAGAATGAAAATTATGGTGAAGAATTTTCCCACACACGGATTAACTACGTGGATGGTTGTTCATACCATTTATGCAGGATTAAGTTTTATTTGAGGAGTTTATTGGATTCACCTACGGGAGGAACCTTTATGAATCTCACATTCGTGCAGCAAATAAATTATTGGATGACTCGATGACAAACTATTCTCAATGGCGCACAGAATTGGCTCCAACGGGTAAAAAGGTAAATTATGTTGAAAAGGTCTCTCTGTGGAGCGATAAGATTGATATGTTTGCTTCTTTGCTTACTAAACAAGTGATCATGGATACTAATAATTTTATTTTGAACTCTCTGGTAAATTATGTTGAGGAGGTCTCTCCGTTGAGCGATAAGATTGATATGCTTCCTTCTTTGCTTACTAAACAAGTGATCATGGATCCTAATAATTTTATTTTGAACTCTCTGGTTTCTAATAAAAATGATCAAGTTGATGAGAATTTAATTGCAAGGAACAATTTTAACAATAATACTTATCAAAATAATTTTTGTGGTAACAACTATATGCCATATCCTCCTAATAATGGTAATTCGTATGGAAATTCTTATGGTAGTTCTTACAGAAATTCTAAAAGTTCCACTTATGATATTGAAAACATGCTTAAATAATTTATTTATATACAATTTTTTTCAATAAAACCGTTGAGGACAAGATATAAAAACTAGATAATATTATCATAAAACCTGATAGTCTTGCTCATGATGTTGAAATTTAAAAAATTAGGACTACACCTGTTGAAGTCAAGAAAACTGAAACTATAAATTCTATACAAGTTCAAATAAATGATAATATAAAAAGGTTAGCTCAAATCCGTGCTAGAAGAGAAAGAGAAGCTGAAATTGCTGAAAATTTTGCTGAAAGAGAGTTTGTTAAAATTTGTACCATCCAGCCTTTTGAAGAACTTAAAATTTTCAATATCCATGTGTATCCTAATAATTCTGAACATGTTAATGGTAAAACAATAGGATTCGATACTTCAATACTTTAGCTAGAAGGATTCCCCAAAATTCGGTGAGTGCGAATTTTTCTAGTGAGAAAATAGTTGAAAGTGGGCTTAATGATAATATAATTTTAGGAAAAAAAATCCCACTATATTTGATGATGATAAACTTTATTTTGATAATTTTACCCTCTCTGATGTTGTAATGGTTTTACAAAAAATATCAAAAGATCCTAATGCTAGTAAGTTAAATGTTTCTTTCACCAAACACATCACTAATGCTCTTATTGAAGCTAGAGAAGAAAGGCTCAAACTTGAAGCCTCTATTCCTAGGAAATTTCCAGATGGTTGTGAACCTACTATTAAGATAAGATTTTGATTGCAATGCTTTATGTGATCTTGGTGCTAGTTCTTCTACTGTGCCAAAACATTTATATGATATGTTTGCATTGAAGCCTTTGGATGATAGTATTTTGAGAGTCCATCTTATTGATTCCACCGTTAAGAGAACTTTGGAAATGATTTATAATGTTCTTATTATTGTTAATGATAATTATTTTTCTGTTGATTTTCTTGTTTCTTTATATTGAATCCAATGCTTCTTGTCCTATTATTTTTGGAAGACCTTTTCTTTGCACTGTTGGTGTTGTGATTGATATGAAACAGGGAATTATAAGGTTTCAGTTTACCCTTAAAAAGGGCATGAAACACTTCCCTAGAAAGATGATTAAGTTACATTTTGAGTCCATTGTGAGGGCTAGTTATGATTCAATTGATAATACTTGATTGTTACTTTATGTCTAGCTAAAATGCGTTAAAGAAAAGCGCTCGTGGGAGTCCATCCACTTTATTTTTTGTGTTCAGTTTGCTTTTTTATTTTATTTTTGAGTCTTGGAAGTTTCCACTTCTATTTGCAACCTCTCCTTATCCTTTTTATTTTGTTTTTATGCCAAGAGTAAAAGGAAGTGCAATTTGTGGTTTTTACTGTTTGTTGTCCAGATTTCAGAGCCTCACAAAAAATTCATATATCTCCGCTAGAGTGTAATAAATTATGAAAACAATGGGCACATGCCCCAGGTTGTTATCTAACTTTCATTAGTTGAACATTTTCTGATTTGAGCTACGGAAGTTCCTCGAAAAAATTCATCTTTACAATCAGTTTGTTCTGACATATTTCTGACGTTGTTTGAATTTGCCTCTTAATATTTTTATTTTGGTGTTCTCTAGAGGTGGATAGCCCTAAAAGAAGTGGTGACAGTATCTAATGTAAATTGAGTGTTTGCATAGAGTCAAAATTGAACCAAGTGATTTATTTCTTTGATGCAATAACCCCGCTAATTAAGATTATACGAAGTTTTGTGTGAAGAAAGTTTTCAAGTGTAAAAAGATGATGATGATATAAGAAGATCAAGAATGTACAAAAGCTAAAGCTTGGGGATGCCCATGTCACCCCCAATACATATCCAATAAGTACAAGCGTCAAAACTTTGGGGTACCCATGGCGTCCCCTTCTTCATCAACAATATTATCAAGTCACCTTTCATGAAACTATATTTTTATTGCTTCACATACTATGTGTTATTCTTGGAGAGTAATTTTATTTTCCTTTCATATTTGTTTTGTTTGCTTGCTGGTATAAATGTTTGGATCCTAACATTCTTATTGGAGAGAAACGTGCTCCACTTTATCGTTTAAAACACTCCAGTTTTCACTCTTATTGCTCTATGAATGTTTAGTTTTTGCTACTTATCCTTTTAGGTCTTGTTTTTCTTGCTTATTTTGTTCAGAGCCTGTTAGTTTTTTATATTTAGATATGAATAGCTCTCTGTCTTTGATGAGTATTTGTTAAGATAGTAGTTTCAAATAAGTTGATCGGGTTGAGAGTAAAAAGTTTCATGCTTAATAGTGGTGCAAAGGAAGTTTGTTTAGACTGTGGCTATGTTTGGACATGTCATGTTAGATGTTATTTCAATTGTGTGCTTAGTGATTTATGATGAACCATGACTATTCTCAAATAAATGAGAGTTCTTTATGTGATATTGAAATTAAATAATGTGTTGATTTGATCATAATGCGGTATGTTATTGTGGTATCCTCCTTTGAAGATTTATTTGGATTGACTTGGCACATGGTCACACCATGTTAGGACTATAAACAAATTCACCTTTATCATTGATGATATTTTATTTTTAGGATAGTAATATCACTTCATGCTTTGTTCAAAAACGTTTTGTCGTTGTGCATGATTATGGCTGTTATTGCTCTCTTAGTTGGTCGCTTCCAGTGTCTTGCTAGCCTTCACATGAACTGGTTATGAGCTCTACTCATGCATTTAACACTCTAAACCCATGTTATTCCAATGTGTACACCATATCTACTTATTCATGGTATTTTATAGCCATTCCAAGTTAATTGTTTGTGTGCTACAATTAAAATATTCAAAATTATTAAAACTTGTTTTGTGTTCCCGTTTTAGCTCATGAGGAAGTATTAAATACTTTATTATTTCTCCATGCCGGATGGCTTCACCTCATGAATTCCATGAATAATGTGCTTGTCCCTAATATTGCAAAAATTGTTGTCAAACGGGTGCCTAGCCCACAAAAGATAAATGCCAACATATAATGTCCGATCAATCTCCTTCACAAATTGTTCCCGAGAAATCAGTCAAACAATAGTTAGTGATAAACAAAAGAGAAGATGAATTTTATCGTTCCTCATGGAAGCGTCTCTTATAATCCATTTTACATGGAAAAATATTAAATCATTTATTACCATTTGTTGACATAATCATATACCTCTCTCAAGTTTATTTTCAATACCTCTGTTTTACAAAACAAAAAGCTCTAACACATGAGTGATCCATGCCTCCCTCTATGAATGGCCTTCTTTTACTTTTATGTTGAGTCTTCACCTTCTTACTTTATGCCCAATTAGGAGAGCATAGTTGTCTTTCTTATTATAATGTGCATGGTCCCAAAATTTATTATTCAGTGGAATATGATTATGGTATTGCTTGTTCTAAAATTATTTGTATGTAGTCACCACTTGAACTTTGGAGGTGTCCTAGAATTTATGTTTTGTTATTCCACGAAGGACAAGCAAGGTACCACTCTACCATTCTTTATTTATGATCAAAATAAACGTATCTCTTTTAGTGCATCATTACTTTTGTCAATTATTTGCGCACTTTTTATGTTGCAACTTAGTTCCTAAGTTTTCATTGTTTAAATAACATTTATCATGTTGTTGTTGAAGTGTTCTGATCTCAGCTTACGATGTGTTTACATATTGATAGATAAAGTTTGTGTTGGCACTATGTCACATCAAAAATTATCTTTGTTATCACTTACCTACTCGAGGACGAGCAGGAGTTAAGCTTGGGGATGCTGATACGTCCGAAACATATCTATAATTTTTTGTGCTCCATGCTTGTTTTCTACCAATTGCCTTATGTTTTCTACATGTTTGCTTCGTTTCCCGGGAATTTTCATGGAATAACCTATTAACAACATGACCAGAGCCAGATCCTGTTTTCTACAGTTTTTTGTATCTCAGAAAAACTCTTAAGGAAATATTCGGAGATCATTTTTGTCACACCCCAGTTTTTGGATTCTTGTACCGTTGTTCAAGGAGACAAAAATGTGGGCCAACAATTTTTTTAACAACAACATGTTTGTTTGAACCAACATGTGTATATGACCATAGTCATATATGCAATACAAGTTTTGGTTCATTTTAAAACCAATATAAATTTTCCTGAAAAATACTTTTATTGTTTTCACTGAGTGATTTGAGTGATTTTTATTCCAAGACTTGGATCATGCTTGCTTACATCTTTAAATAAACTTTTATCTTTGTTGGATCCAAGAAAACAAAAATAAAAAATGATTTATGAAAGTTTGGTTCCAAGTTTTCTATTAAAACTTTTCCTTGAAAATATAGCCAAGTACATGTTTTCTACACTTGTTTCCACTAGGCTATAATATTCCATTTTGTGTTTTCTTGACTTGTATTTGTTCCTTGATATATGTACTACAAATCAATCAGCTTGGTTTGTATTTTGGAATAAGAAAAACAATCTTTTGCTTGTTGTCTTTGTGGAAGAAAAATAAGACAGAAAAAGACATTTTTAGAAAACAGAGAAAAACAGAAAGTATCTCTTTTCCCACTTTGTTTTCATAGCCTTCCACTATTCCAAATTTGTTTTCAAAAGATGTTTCTGAAAGTTTAAAACATGTTTAAAAATCTCCAACTTTGAAAACAAAAATTGGAATTCATTTGACCCTTGAAAACAGTGTGAACTTTCTGATGTTTTTAACTGTTTTCAGCACTTAGAAAAAAAATTGCTAAGTGTTAACTTAATTTCTGAATTTTCCGAACATTATTTTTGCAGAAGTTTAGCAAATTTTTTCGATTAGATTTTTTTCAAATTTGGAAATGCCACTTTTCCAAATTATTTCACTTATGTTTGGACTCCACATTGGATCCTTTGTTTTGCTTCTAGATGGTCAAGGGAGAGAGAGAGGAAGTGAGAAAGTGAGGTGGCAGAGAAGGGAGTGGCATGGATGGGCACACATTGCCATGGTCACTGTGGCCATTCCTTGGCTCTTCCAACCTCCAAACGCCTCCTAGAAGTTGCCCTCGACCTCACCAGACCCCACTGACATGGTGTCATGCCTTGGAACGTCGTGGGCACACAGTAGAGCACGCCCTCGTGCCGTTTTTTCTGACAACCCCGAGAGCACCTGTGCCCTTTGGACCTCAATGACGTGGCTTTAAGCCTCCTCGCACGAAACCCTCTCTCCATTGCCTCCCCACTCACCCCCACGCTCACCTCGAGCAGAAGAAACGAGCCCTGAGCCTCCACGAGCGCGCCCGAGCTCGAACTCGCCGCCGGCCACCGTAGCCCACCCGAGGTGGCACAGCTCGAACCCGACGCTCCCACCTCTTGTTTGCTTCCCCGACAAGGTCCCTGTATCTCTTAGGCCCTAACGGACTGCCCCTCGCGTTCTTTCGTTTGCAGGAGCCCTCCCGTCGTCGACGTCGCCGCCCTGCCGTGCGCCATCACCGCCGTGAACGCCCTGCCGTGCGCCAGCGCCTGGAGCCACCACCGTCGCCAACGACCATGCCCCTCGACTTCCTCGAGCCCCTGCACCCTCCCTGACCTTGCGCCAGCAGCCCTTGAGCCCCCACGATGAGCCCATGGTCGTAGCCATTTTTCTCGTTCGTCTCCGGTGAGAGAGGAGAGAGGGAGGAGAACGATGCCCGTGCGCCGTTGATCTTTTGATCAACGGGCCACGTTGAAACGCAGATTTTCCCGCACCCGCGCCCGCGCGCTCAGAGGCGCTAGGCCACTTTGGCGTAGTTGGGCCGCGCCCGATGGGAAAGTCAGCCCGCGCTGCATTTTGTTTTCCATTTAATTTTTTACAGAAACTTCTATGATTGCTTTACGCTTGTTAAAAATAGTTTTTGTGCCAATAAAATTCCACAAAAATTCCTAGCATTAGAGTACCATTTTCTTGAACACATCCAAGTGGTAGATCGATGTTTGCTTGTTCATTTGTGCAATGGTAATTTAAATACCACAGAGTGTCTGTTAGGCCATTTTGGACATAAATTTTTGGATCTGTATCCAAATTTTGCAAACCAAGTTGTTTCAAGTAGACCTTGGATAGGTCTATCAGTAGGACTTGACATCCATTTTGGTGAAAGGCCAGTAGGTATTTCTAAAAACTTTAGAGGGAGTTTAAAAATTATTTTTGATGTGAATCCAATTGGATGAGTTTGTGTGTGACTAGATCTATGTAATACTAGATTGGCATAATTGTTAGAGCGTTGGATTATTTTTGGCATACATTTCTAGATACAACACATTTTCTGTTTTTATTAGATCTTGTGTGTTTGATTGTAAATAAATATTTGTTTGTTGGAAACTTTTTTCCTAGCATGAGTAGATGTGTTGCTACTTTGTTATTAGTTTGTTTTATTGCAGTACTAATACATTAGGAAGTGTGTGCATGTTTGGAAATCAAATAGAAATAGGAATGGCCTTGTATTGTTTTATAGTTTACTTTTATTGAATAGATTTTGTGAGCTAGCTTGGTATGTTTGTTACCTAGGTTTTTGATGTGGTTGTGTTGAGTCCAGTACCATTTTGGTACTGATATTTTGATGTTATCATCTCTGTTAGCTTGCGCTTTATTTTCTAGCAAAGCATGTGTAGCATTTGTTTGTTTGTTTTCACTAGTATGAGTAGTGTGTGATGATTGTTTGGTAGATAATTATTTTATAAAATAGGACCATAGGATTTGTGACCTATTAAATGCCTTGGTAAATTAGTGGGCCCATAACCCACTGTTACCATTGCATTTTGGTTGGTAATACAAATTCCCTACCATGCACTTGTTTGTTAGTGGCACATAATGTTATATGTGTGTTTAGTATTTTCCACCAAGGAAAATAGATGAATGCTTGAATTGTTTAGTAATACTTTGTGACTACTAGTATGTTTAGTTGTGGCGCATTTGTTGACATAATGTTCCCTTGTGAATATCATGTTAAGAAGTGCTTGACTATTGTTTTATTTAATTTGTGTATTGTTTGCAAATAGAAATATTTTCCTAGTATTGGTAAATTGTGTGGATAGAATTTTCCTTGAGTGTTTTGATATTAGGAGGTGTTTGTTCGATCATGTATTGAGTGCATAGATATTGGTTGTATAGCTTGTACTTTTTTTCTTTTATTCGATTGATTAGAAATTATGATTTATTAGAATTGGGTTATTCTTGCTAAGTAGTTGTTTTTATAGAATTATTTTAGTATGGTTGCTTACTAGCATGTGTAATGTGTGTAACACCCGGGGTTTTTCCCAAATAGAAAGTTGCTTGTTGTTTTCTTTTTCATCGCATAGCATCATGCATCATATGCATTGCACTTGTTTTCAAACCAACCTAAAAATTCAAACCAATTTTAACTTCTCAAACAAAGCACCTTTGTTATCAACTCAAATTGTTTTCATTAAGAATTTGAGTTGGAATTAAAATTTGCTTGGTTAATAAAATCCCCTTTCATTAAAACCCTATTTGAAATTCCAATGACAAATTCAAAGCAATTGGCAATTTAAATTTTTTTTGAAAAATAAAGTTCACAAACCATTGACCTCACTGTTTTGTGATTCAATAAAAATTAATTCATAAAAAATGAAACCCCTAACACCTCTTTCTTTTCTCTCTTATTCTTTCCTACAAAAAAAAATAAACAAAAAAAAACCAAAGGGGAAGGCAACCAGGCCCAATATCCAGCCCACCTACCATTCCCCACCAAGGCCCAACCCCCCCTTCTTCCTCGTACGGACAGACAAGAGGGGGAGGTCGCTGTCACCATTGGTCCCCCTCCACCTGCTCCCCTCCTCCCTTAAAGCCTCCTCCCTCTCCCCCCTAACCCTAACCCTAACCCTACCTGCCCTCCTCCCTCTCCTCCTCCTAGACGCCACCTTCTTCTTCCTCCCTCCCTCCTCTGTTTTCGTTTCTCTGAACCTTGAAGGTGCCTCCATGGCCGCCCCTTTGAGGGCATGGAGCTGCCACCACGGGCACCCTCGGCCCTCCCTCTCGCCGGGAATGGAAAGGCCCCACTCCCGTCTTCCTCCTCGCCGGAGATCAAGGCCGGAGCTGCCCCGTACTGGCCCCACCGAGGTCGTCTTCCCGCCGGTGCCGCTGCCTGCTGCGACGAGCAGCAGGGATGGTGGCCTCCGATCCGTGTCGAGCACGGCGCGACCACGCGAGAAACCCCCCCGGTGAGCTCTCCACTCGGCCTCCCCTCTCTCCCTTCCCTTCTCCCCTTGCTCTGGAAGAGCCGCCGTCGAGCGCTCCGTGGTCGCCGTCCGTCGTTCGCTGATTCCCGATCGGTACAGTTAACTGCATCTTCGTGCAGTTTCGTCAGTCTAAGCCCGAAAGCCCACCTCAAAACCATACAGCTCTGTCCCTTTTCAACAACCGAGCAGCAGCCCAGTTGGTAACACACCTTGCGCGCGCCCAGCAGGTCCTGGGTTCGAAACCCCCCCCCCCCCAGACGCAAAGCAACCCCCTTTTCAACAACCGAGCAGCAGCCAAGTTGGTTACACACCTTGCGCGCGCCCAGCAGGTCCTGGGTTCGATCCCCCTCCCAGACGCAAAGCAACCCCCTTTTTCTTCCTTTTCCTTTTTACTTCTCGAATTTCAGAAACACAGATCTGATTCTTTAATTCTAAAATCAATAACAAATTGAATTTTGATCCAATTCCAATGATTCAAATTGCTATGGATTCAAAATCTTGTGCTCTTTCCATTAGTAACAAAATTGCAACATGTTTCTGTAGTAATTTTTGCACTAAATAATTAAATACTGAAAATGCAATTAAAAGTTGAAACTTTGGAATTTCATAACTTGAGTTGTGTTCATCCAATTTGAGCAAACTTGGGCTCTAAAAATTTTTCTTAACAAACTCTACACATTGGTATTTTATTTGGTCACAATTGAATTAATTTTGAACATGTTTCCCTCTGTTTACTAAAAAGGGCAGAATAAGACTACTTATGAAAAATTGCATAATAACTTCAATAATAACCCAAAAATTATGTTTAATAGTTCAAAATATTCATTGAAACATTTTATACATGTTTTAAACCTTTTCAATACAAATTGTTTACAGTTTTTCCTAATTAAAAGTGGTGCAATAATTCAATGCTTTAATTAAACTTTTTAAATTGCAAAATTCATACCTTGGGCAATTCAAATCCAATTCCAACATGTAAAATATGTTTTCCATGCAAAATTGAATAAGCTTTCCAAATATAAACTTTGTTTTCTGTTTTGAATAATTTAAATTTCTGAAAACAACTGTTTCTTATTTAATGCATTTAAAATTGTCAAATTAATAACTTGCTCATTTTAATTCCTTTTTCAACAAATGAAATATGTATTCCATCTAAAATTTTGTGTTCTTTCCAAATATAAATTTTGTTATCTGTTTTGAACATTTAAAATGGGTGAAAACAATAAATGTTTGTGTAACTCATTTAAGAAGCCAAATTTCATAACTTAATAAATAAAATTCCAAACTTGGTAAACAACATTTCAAATTGAAGCTATTGTTGTTTTATTATTGTTTTCATCATACATGCATCATTCTAATCAACTTTCATATGATGGTTATTTGTAGATCATTTAATTCAACATTAATTCATGGGCTTTTCTATATGCAACCCAAATTGCATATGGTCCCATTTAAATATGTTTACCATGTCAACTAGTTTATCTTTGATGCATCCTTAAACTTGTCATGCATCCATATCTTGATCATGCTGGATCTTTTGCCGTAGAAGTAATTGTTGCATCCGGTGTTTGTTCTAGCTCGTTGCTTCTTCGCGGATAGGACGTTGAGATGATGTGAGCAACGACAAGTTCTGCGGATGTACCTCTACTTGCTGGATTCCACGCAAGTATACTCACTTGCTGCCAAATGGCTGCCTTTCATCACTTGTTACCGATTCTTTCCGTTGTTCTTATGCTAGCCTTTTGATTCTATGCTTGTGTCTCGATCCTATCATATGTTTACCCTGCTGCCACGATATTGCCTTACCTCCACACCTATAACCCTGTTGTTTGTTGGCCGGTGTCGTACTAGTATGCTTAGGTTTGTTTGCGCTCTAGTCATGTTTACCTTGTTCTATCACCTGTTTAGTTTGATAGTTGGGTTTCCATTAAATCAACAACATGTTAATGTTTTGGGTAATAATAATTTGATGATAAGGCACCGGCAGGAGGCCCGGCGTGGTTTTGAGGCCTGCTAGTGTCGACCCTAATTAGGAAAAGAGTCTTGTCCATTGATCCATGATGAGCGCACTAACCGCATGTGGGAAGCGAGTATGGGCGCCCCCCGCAATTCTGATTCGATTCACATCTTGTCCAAATCGCCACACTTAGTTCGGGCTTTCCATTTGATGCATGCATATGCAGGTGCGAGCCCTTGGCGCCAGGGTGGAACTTTTGTAGTCGGCATTTAGGGCGACGTGGTCTTCCAGTGCTATGAGGGTCCCCCTTTTCTTCGTGGGGGCTCGATTAGCCGCGCACGCACAGCACGTGGTTCTTTGGGCTTGATGCGAAGAAGAGTTGGGTTGTGTTGAGTACCTCGCTTGGTGGGTTGATCCCCCATCTGGCGGGTTATTCTTACGTGTACGGCTAAATTGGTGCATCCCTGCAGGGTTAAAATCTTCTCGAGAAGGCGTGTTGTCCGCGGTTATGGATGACTTGGTGAAAGTGCTGGCTAACAAGTACTCAGACAACTTACACTTAACGATGATAACTTGACTAGTAATATAGATTACCTCCACCATAAAAATGAATGTCACCTTAATCAACCGTGTGAGTTTCCTTGGGTTGCTTCCTTAGTAGGGGGTAACATTGGATGGGTATTGTTTGGTGAGGTAGTTGTAGTTGGTTCTGATACGCTATCTTATCCCTTTCTTTTAGCCGGATGTTGTAGAGAGTCTCTGTAGTTAGTTAGTGCAGCCCGCTGCCGCTTCTTTGCAATAATCCTTTCATTTCCGTTGAACCCAAAGTATTTGTATCTTGTGATGATTGGTTACGCTGGTATATTGTGAGTATGGGTTTATCCACTTGCCAGTACTTAACCGTACTGACCCACGAATCCTTTTCGTGGCTGCATATTCCATATTGCAGTCAGCAGGTTTGAAGTCTGACGACGTTAGTTTGGGAATCCCTCCGGCTTGGCCTGGGAAGGGATTGGACGCCATCGGTTATCTTCAGGACTCTTAGTCCAATTTGTATCTTGTCCGTAGTCTGACGCTATGTTGTTTCTTCCGCTGTTATTTGGATCTTTGTATTGTATCAGTTGTATCCTTGACTCGTTTGAGTCTTCTTGTATATATATTTTCTGTTGTTATTGCGGAATATTCGTGAACTGTTGTAATGTTATCACAAGTGGCAACCTGGAATCGGTTATTATGTGGATTTTGGCGGAATTGCTGAAATCTGCATAGTGCCCGATCTCGGGGCATCACAAATTGTATCAGAGCATGGTTTCCGATTCCCAAAGTTGTTTCGATACGAATGGTTATCGAAGCAACGGGTCCGCAAAGCCTGTAGGTTAACCTCGCTAACGGTCGTGTTCTTAGAATGTCAAAAACTATTTGTGCAAAACCTGTTTTGGAAACATCTCAATAGGATTCTTATTTTCTCCTTATCTCTATTCTATTTCCCCTCCCATCTTATTTGTTTTGGAGTCTCCTCCCTTGTCTATCTTTCAAAGTGTTAGGATCCTACGTGGGTGGACGTTTTCTGAGCCTTTAACCTAGTAGGTTCGATCATCGGAAGATTCCTGGTGGAAGAACATCGTCGTCACTCCGAGCAAGAATCTCTTGTTAGTGGTGTCGAGAAACTGTTGTTAGTCGTGTCGAGAAGAAGAGATCCGCCCACTGACCCGAGAAATCAACTGCAACACGAAGACTCCGTAGTTGAAACCTCTCTTCCCCTTGCCTTGGGTGGATTGCGAGGGCGCAATCCCCTTGTTAGTGGTGTCGGCTGTAACACCCGGGGTTTTTCCCAAATAGAAAGTTGCTTGTTGTTTTCTTTTTCATCGCATAGCATCATGCATCATATGCATTGCACTTGTTTTCAAACCAACCTAAAAATTCAAACCAATTTTAACTTCTCAAACAAAGCACCTTTGTTATCAACTCAAATTGTTTTCATTAAGAATTTGAGTTGGAATTAAAATTTGCTTGGTTAATAAAATCCCCTTTCATTAAAACCCTATTTGAAATTCCAATGACAAATTCAAAGCAATTGGCAATTTGAATTTTTTTGAAAAATAAAGTTTTCACAAACCATTGACCTCACTGTTTTGTGATTCAATAAAAATTAATTCATAAAAAATGAAACCCCTAACACCTCTTTCTTTTCTCTCTTATTCTTTCCTACAAAAAAAAATAAACAAAAAAAAAACCAAAGGGGAAGGCAACCAGGCCCAATATCCAGCCCACCTACCATTCCCCACCAAGGCCCAACCCCCCCCCCCTTCTTCCTCGTACGGACAGACAGGAGGGGGAGGTCGCTGTCACCATTGGTCCCCCTCCACCTGCTCCCCTCCTCCCTTAAAGCCTCCTCCCTCTCCCCCTAACCCTAACCCTAACCCTACCTGCCCTCCTCCCTCTCCTCCTCCTAGCCGCCACCTTCTTCTTCCTCCCTCCCTCCTCTGTTTTCGTTTCTCTGAACCTTGAAGGTGCCTCCATGGCCGCCCCTTTGAGGGCATGGAGCTGCCACCACGGGCACCCTCGGCCCTCCCTCTCGCCGGGAATGGAAAGGCCCCACTCCCGTCTTCCTCCTCGCCGGAGATCAAGGCCGGAGCTGCCCCGTACTGGCCCCACCGAGGTCGTCTTCCCGCCGGTGCCGCTGCCTGCTGCGACGAGCAGCAGGGATGGTGGCCTCCGATCCGTGTCGAGCACGGCGCGACCACGCGAGAAACCCCCCCGGTGAGCTCTCCACTCGGCCTCCCCTCTCTCCCTTCCCTTCTCCCCTTGCTCTGGAAGAGCCGCCGTCGAGCGCTCCGTGGTCGCCGTCCGTCGTTCGCTGATTCCCGATCGGTACAGTTAACTGCATCTTCGTGCAGTTTCGTCAGTCTAAGCCCGAAAGCCCACCTCAAAATCATACAGCTCTGTCCCTTTTCAACAACCGAGCAGCAGCCAAGTTGGTTACACACCTTGCGCGCGCCCAGCAGGTCCTAGGTTCGATCCCCCTCCCAGACGCAAAGCAACCCCCTTTTTCTTCCTTTTCCTTTTTACTTCTCGAATTTCAGAAACACAGATCTGATTCTTTAATTCTAAAATCAATAACAAATTGAATTTTGATCCAATTCCAACGATTCAAATTGCTATGGATTCAAAATCTTGTGCTCTTTCCATTAGTAACAAAATTGCAACATGTTTCTGTAGTAATTTTTGCACTAAATAATTAAATACTGTAAATGCAATTAAAAGTTGAAACTTTGGAATTTCATAACTTGAGTTGTGTTCATCCAATTTGAGCAAACTTGGGCTCTAAAATTTTTTCTTAACAAACTCTACACATTGGTATTTTATTTGGTCACAATTGAATTAATTTCGAACATGTTTCCCTCTGTTTACTAAAAAGGGCAGAATAAGACTACTTATGAAAAATTGCATAATAACTTCAATAATAACCCAAAAACTATGTTTAATAGTTCAAAATGTTCATTGAAACATTTTATACATGTTTTCAACCTTTTCAATACAAATTGTTTACTGTTTTTCCTAATTAAAAGTGGTGCAATATTTCAATGCTTTAATTAAACCTTTTAAATTGCAAAATTCATACCTTGGGCAATTCAAATCCAATTCCAACATGTAAAATATGTTTTCCATGCAAAATTGAATAAGCTTTCCAAATATAAACTTTGTTTTCTGTTTTGAATAATTTAAATTGCTGAAAACAACTGTTTCTTATTTAATGCATTTAAAATTGTCAAATTAATAACTTGCTCATTTTAATTCCTTTTTCAACAAATGAAATATGTATTCCATCTAAAATTTTGTGTTCTTTTCAAATATAAATTTTGTTATCTTTATGAACATTTAAAATGGGTGAAAACAATAAATGTTTGTGTAACTCATTTAAGAAGCCAAATTTCATAACTTAATAAATAAAATTCCAAACTTGGTAAACAACATTTAAAATTGAAGCTATTGTTGTTTTCTTATTGTTTTCATCATCCATGCATCATTCTAATCAACTTTAATATGATGGTTATTTGTAGATCATTTAATTCAACATTAATTCATGGGCTTTTCTATATGCAACCCAAATTGCATATGGTCCCATTTAAATATGTTTACCATGTCAACTAGTTTATCTTTGATGCGTCCTTAAACTTGTCATGCATCCATATCTTGATCATGCTGGATCTTTTGCCGTAGAAGTAATTGTTGCATCCGGTGTTTGTTCTAGCTCGTTGCTTCTTCGTGGATAGGACGTTGAGATGATGTGAGCAACGACAAGTTCTGCGGATGTACCTCTACTTGCTGGATTCCAGGCAAGTATACTCACTTGCTGCCAAATGGCTGCCTTTCATCACTTGTTACCGATTCTTTCCGTTGTTCTTATGCTAGCCTTATGATTTGATGCTTGTGTCTCGATCCTATCATATGTTTACCCTGCTGCCACGATATTGCCTTACCTCCACACCTATAACCCTGTTGTTTGTTGGCCGGTGTCGTACTAGTATGCTTAGGTTTGTTTGCGCTCTAGTCATGTTTACCTTGTTCTATCACCTGTTTAGTTTGATAGTTGGGTTTCCATTCAATCAACAACATGTTAATGTTTTGGGTAATAATAATTTGATGATAAGGCACCGGCAGGAGGCCCGGCGTGGTTTCGAGGCCTGCTAGTGTCGATCCTAATTAGGAAAAGGGTCTTGTCCATTGATCCATGATGAGCGCACTAACCGCACGTGGGAAGCGAGTATGGGCGCCCCCCGCAATTCTGATTCGATTCACATCTCGTCCAAATCGCCACACTTAGTTCGGGCTTTCCATTCGATGCATGCATATGCAGGTGCGAGCCCTTGGCGCCAGGGTGGAACTTTTGTAGTCGGCATTTAGGGCGACGTGGTCTTCCAGTGCTATGAGGGTCCCCCTTTTCTTCGTGGGGGCTCGATTAGCCGCGCACGCACAGCACGTGGTTCTTTGGGCTTGATGCGAAGAAGAGTTGGGTTGTGTTGAGTACCTCGCTTGGTGGGTTGATCCCCCGTCTGGCGGGCTATTCTTACGTGTACGGATAAATTGGTGCATCCCTGCAGGGTTAAATCTTGTCGAGAAGCCATGTTGTCCGCGGTTATGGATGACTTGGTGAAAGTGCTGGCTAACAAGTACTCAGACAACTTACACTTAACGATGATAACTTGACTAGTAATATAGATTACCTCCACCATAAAAATGAATGTCACCTTAATCAACCGTGTGAGTTTCCTTGGGTTGCTTCCTTAGTAGGGGGTAACATTGGATGGGTATTGTTTGGTGAGGTAGTTGTAGTTGGTTCTGATACGCTATCTTATCCCTTTCTTTTAGCCGGATGTTGTAGCGAGTCTCCGTAGTTAGTTAGTGCAGCCCGCTGCCGCTTCTTTGCAATAATCCTTTCATTTCCGTTGAACCCAAAGTATTTGTATCTTGTGATGATTGGTTACGCTGGTATCTTGTGAGTATGGGTTTATCCACTTGCCAGTACTTAACCATACTGACCCACGAATCCTTTTCGTGGCTGCATATTCCATATTGCAGTCAGCAGGTTTGAAGTCTGACGACGTTAGCTTGGGAATCCCTCCGGCTTGGCCTGGGAAGGGATTGGACGCCATCGGTTATCTTCAGGACTCTTAGTCCAATTTGTATCTTGTCCGTAGTCGGACGCTATGTTGTTTCTTCCGCTGTTATTTGGATCTTTGTATTGTATCAGTTGTATCCTTGACTCGTTTGAGTCTTCTTGTATATATCTTTTCTGTTGTTATTGCGGAATATTCGTGAACTGTTGTAATGTTATCACAAGTGGGAACCTGGAATCGGTTATTATGTGGATTTTGGCAGAATTGCTGAAATCTGCATAGTGCCCGATCTCGGGGCGTCACAATGTGTATGTGCTGTTAGTAGTTATTTATATTCATGTATTTCTTGTTTAGGAGAATGCATCCTTGTAATGTTGTTTGCTTCTCTAGTTTTGAATTAGTGTCACCACTAGATATTATGAGTTGTTATTTTATGTTTGTCTTTCATTTTATGAGTGTATGACTATTCTAGCATGTTTAGGATGTTTTAACTTCTGTTATTGTGGCATAGATATTGTAGTTTCTAGTTGTTGTTGGTTGTAGAATGCTTTATTCCTTATAGCATGCTTGTGTAGAATTTTCATACTAGTATGCTTTTAGTGAACTCCTGTTATTTATTCTATCATCTAGTTTTGTTGTATCTTGTGTTTTTTGTGTTTTAGAGTGTGTATTATGACTTGTTACCATTTTGTTGAGCCACTGGTTTGTTTGATTATATTTATGATTGAGTGATTCCTTAGTCTTTGTGTAGATATGAGCATAGCAAGTAATTAGCTTGTTCATCTGTTGTTTGCTTTGCTGTTTAGAATTGTCTGATTGATTATTTTAGCATGATCATTGTACTAGTGTTATTCTTGTGTTTAGTAGTATCTTGTTATCTATGCATTAGGTTAGTGGTAAACTTGTTTGGTGATGATTTCTTGTGTTGTTGTTAATACCCACTGCCATGGGTATTGCTTTGAATGATTGTTAGTACTTTAGTAGCCTCACCTTTGTGACCACAAGCTATATTTTTAGCTTCTTAAATGTCTTGGTATGAGAGTGGTACACCCACTCAACCTATGGTATTTAGGATGTGGAATATGGTTTCTCACCCATATGTTTTTCCAGCGATGGTTTTGTACCATGAGTGTTTGTGAGGAAGTTTTCTCGATAACTTTTGGAGTGATTGCGCTAGTATAAGTTTGCTTGCTGTATGTGCTGCTTTGTTTATGTGATTACTTTTTTTGTTCTGAGTGTGTGTCTTTTATTCTTTTTACGGCGTTGGAAAACGAAGAAGAAGAAGAAGAAGAAGAAGAAGAAGAAGGAGTTGTAGAGCTGTGCGTCAAGTACAACCTACTTCAAGGCCAGGGACACAAAGAGTTTTAAGGCAAGCCATCCTGATGCTTGCTACTACCCTTATCATTAACTATTTTTGAGTGACTACTACTACTATTAATATTACATAAGTATTATTATGCCAGTAGTTGAATCTTGGTGTTACCAAGCCCATGGCCACCAGATGGTATTTATTACCACAAAAAGTATAAGTCCCTAAGTGGACACCTTAAAAATATGTTTTTTCAAAACAAATGCTTTATGGAAAACACGGTAGAAAAGCAAAGCCTTATCCACCGGAGGAATATTGAAGTGGTCATTTTTTTGGAAAAAGGTGTTTTACAAAAATGACACATAACCTAGTCTTCGCTGGACAACCTTTACCGTACTGCCACTCTACCCCAACATGGGCACGGGGCTTAATTTGAAACTTGTTCTTGTTAGTGTGTGTTCTATCTCAAGTTGCTATAAGGGTCGTCGTGCCCTCGAACTGGCTGTCGCCAAGTGATGCATGTAAAATGCATACATGAACTTTGCATGTTATTACTTGTTTTTCCTACATATTAGCAACTTATATTCATGTTTTATAATGATTTGGGGGATTTTCTGAACAATCCCCCTTCTTTTGGTTCTAACCTTGTTTTTCCAGAAAACGTACTTTTTATTGTTTCAGACTTCCGGGAGCTTCGGGACTCCAAAAAGGGAAAGGCCAAAGAGCACGGTTCAGAATTTTCGAGACAAAGACCATGGGCCAAAGTAGAGGGCCAAAAGGCCAACCAGGTGGAAAAGAGGACCCTCCACACGGCCAGATTCCTTGGCCGCGTGTGGGGCCCCCTTTTTGCCCCCATGGCTATGATGCCGTCGATCTTTCTTCTCCCGAGTGTCTCGTGACCTAAAAACGACTATATAAAGGGCCCCTGGCCTTTTCGAGAAGGCGGCGGCGCCGAGAGACGAAACCACGAAACAGAGAGACAGAAGGCTGCCGCCGGAGAAGATCGGAGGGGGGAAACGCTGCCGGGATCACCCCCGGAGGGCTCCACCCCCTCCGGCGTGTTCATCATCAACATCTACAGCAAGATCAGCTCCATCTCTCCACTTTAATCTCTTGGCAAACACGATGTATGATGCAATACTATATTCCCTTGATGTATTGTGTCTCCCCGTCTATGTTTGAGTAGTGAATTGTTCTTGGCAATGGTGAAATAGTTCGTTGATTGGTTGCATACAAGTTTGTTATCTTCTATGATTGTCTTTATGTACAATATATGAGTGCACACATATGTTGGGGAATGCATGTAAGGTGATCACCGGTAGCATAATGGAGTGGTGGTGACTTGGGAGTGACAGTAACCTGAGACCGAGCCACAAAGTTACGTTATTGGGGGATATATATAGGGGACCTTAGAACGTAAGGCTATGGTGGGACTTTATGTCTTAATCAATCTTGTGCAGTCATTTACTTGGCCACATGATCCATCATAAGGGGTTGTAGATCATTTACTTGACTATACCTATTCATGGCTCCTTCCTAGAAGAAACAACTAAGACTAAAACATGTGCTTCACTAATTGTGACAACCACACGAAAGGAACACCTATTGCTAGAACACTTGCTCCCTTGAGATACTTGAGATATTTGCTGCTTGCTACTTGTGAAACTTGCTTAGAAACTTGCTTTAGGATTACTTGCATTTTAAACTTGCTTCACTAGTTACTAGACAAACCACACTCCACGTCACTTGCTTTTAATTAGTTAGTTCCTTTTAGTCAAACTTATTGCTTTGCATAAACAGCCATATAAGAGGGTTATAGGGCTTTAGAGAATAGATAGCTTACCTTCAGCTCCTCGTGGGTTCGACACTCAAATACTTATCGAAAGGTACTACAATTGATCTCCTGCACTTGGGAGTCATCAAGCACTTTTCTGGCGCCGTTGCCGGGGAGCGTTGTGCTAAGATTTTATTCTTGCTTGCATTGCATACTAACATATAAACCTAAAACACACATAAAAAATTATAAAATGGAAAACAACCAAACAATTTTAGAACTATATAATATCTACCTTGAATTAGGACATGAAGTGTTTGAGGAGAAATTGAAAAATTATTTGCACAACAATCATATTCATGGTAGTACTAATTCTTTGAACACCTTTATTGCTAAGGAAAACCTTGAGCTTGGGGAAGTTTGTCTTGATGAATATGATATTTTTAGTCCCCCTACTATTGAGGATAAAAATGATACTTGCTGATTCTATGGAAAGTTTTAAGCTTTGCGAAGTTGGTTTTGATGAGCATGATATTTCTAGTTCCCCAAGCTTGGAGGAGAAAATTCACTTTGATACTACTATGCCTCCTATATATGATGATTGCAATGAAAATTATGAATGTTTAACTCCCACTATCACTAATGATGATTTTACTTATGTGGAGAGTAGTGATTCTTTTATGTATGTAGCTCATGATAAGAATGTTTTATGTGATATTCATATTGTTGAATCTATTCATGATGCTACTGAAAATTATTATGAGAGAGGAAAACATGGTTACACATATTTCAACAATATTAAGTTTCCCCTCTTTATGCTGAAAGTATTGAAGTTGCACTTGATCTACCTTTCTATGCTTGCTATTATGTGCTTCTTTTATTTGTTTCATTACAAAATGCCAATGCATAGGAAATGGGTTAGACTTAAAAATAAATTGTTTAATTTTTTTTGGTGTGTTCCTTATGCTTTAATTTCCTATTCGGTTTGAGCACACATTTATGTTTTTTCAACATGTAAAATACCTTTACCTACTGTTATCTATCATTTAGTTTAAGATTTTCATTTTATAAAAAATTTGGGAAAGTAAATGAGAAGGATGAGTAATGGAGAAGTTGGGGTCGACCTTGAACATGTGTTGTTCATGCCAATGAAACCGTTGCAAAGTCTCTATCATTAAAACTTTTTCCAAAACTAAAAACAATAAAAAATATTAGTTGACTACTGTAACATCACATTTCTGTCTTATTTCTCATCATAAATGGCAAGAATAATCTTATATGAGAGATAGGATTAAACAATACTAATTAGCTGTCCAGAAAACAGATTCCTGAACTTCACTGCAAAAAATGTTTAAAATCACAGAAGTGGAATTTTGACCTGGTAATTTACGACAGAAATATTTAGTTATCACTACATATTTCATTAGTTTTAAGTTTTCTGATTTGAGCAACTTAAGTGCCTCTAAAAATTCACTCTTTACGGGTTGTTCAGTTTTTGGCAGATTATGTCTTTATTTTGCATTGCTCTCATTACTTGTGTTTTGTGTGGTTCTTTTGATCAAGGAGAAATGCACAACTTTAGTAACAGTAGTTAATATTTAGAATCAACTCATTATGTGTCTTTGTTGTACCTATGTGTATTTTATTTATGGAGGCACTAACCCCTCTAATCAAGTTTTATGTTGAGATTTGTGTAAGAAGAATTTTTCAGGAGGAAGAGTTGAGTGAGATGAACAAAGATAAAGAGGGAAAACCAATCAAGCTTGGGGATGTACCCCTGGGCTCACCCTACATGTATCAAATAAGTACAAGAATCCAAGATTGGGGATGCCAAGCCACCTCACTCCAACCATCATGATGTTAAGTAAGAAAAGCCTAGCTATACGGCTATCAATAAAGCGCTTTACGGGAGGCAACCCGGTTGTTCTTAGTTGGTTTTTCCTAGTGTCCTCTTGCTGTAACAAGAGACTTAGTCTTTAGTTTAGTTTCTGGAGTTTTCAATAAAGTGTCAAGTTTCACCCATTTGGATTTAAAAGTTGCTATCCTAGTGCTTGGAATTTCTGTTTCAGCACGATTCTGCTCACCGTTCGATTTTTCATTTTTTTTATCTGTAAGTAGGATTGAGCTAATTTTTTAGTATGTTCTGAAACTTTTCGTACTCTATAAGCACAAAAATTGGATTAATTTTATGATGAGCCTAGCTTAGGGAAAACATTCGTTTTGCTGCTATTGCTTTTCTGGACAGATTTTGCCTTGTTTTGTTGGATGCACTCTTTGGGTTTGGGACTTGAATTTCCTTGATCTTTTCGAGCTAGAGAGTGAACATACAACATTATGAACCTTATTGTCTATCTTATGGAGCATTTTTTTTGAAATTTTGCGCAGCATGCATACGTTTTGTTTGTCCTTGCTAATCTCACCCCACAGAAAAAAGAATGGGACAAACATGTTTTGTAAAGTTTTTTCACAGGGAATAGAGGAGCTGCGCCAAGAGAGATCCAAGAGTGGTGAAAACCACAAGCTTGGGGATGTGGTGAACACCCCCCTGGACCAACACTCTTTTGGTTAGCACACGTCTACTTTCTGTTTTTCTAAGCAAAGCATTTATCGCAGAAACTTGAAGCGTCTAGTTTTGTTTTTTTTAGTTTATTTGTGAGACCACCACCATAATTATCTTTATGAGAATCAGCTACTAGAATAATTGGCTGAATTAAGTTGGATGCTGTTATATTTATTGGGAAATGGATGCTTTAGTTGATTATAAAAGCTACTTATAGTTGCATGATTTATATGCTGTTTTAGGTGTAGAAATTTGCAATAGTGTTGTCATGAGCTATCTCTTATTCATGTTTTTGATGTTAATTGTTAGTTTACTTAGTTTTTCATGAAATGAGTAGTTCTATGGACACTAATGCATGCATAGTAGCTGGTCAACTATCTCCCTCTTGCTAGCCAAAAAAGTAAAAATTCCAACAAGTATAAACTTGTTTCCAACACCCTTTTAGCCAAGTATTTCCAGTGAGTCCACCATATCTACCTATTACCTTCAGAGCTATTCCGAGTATGTTCAACATGTTATAGTGTTATTTATGTTCTAAATTAAGATATGCACTTTATTAATTGTCATGAGCTGAATTTTGGATAGGTCTCTCACGAACTTTTGAATGCACACCTTTACTTTTCATTGCACTTAATAAACATGACCCAATAACGGGAGCTAAAAGTTTTGCGTTTGACAAGTGTTTGGTTGGGAGCTAGCTATAAACGTGTATCACTGGAAAGCTTTCAACATTGCACAAAAATTTACATTTGGTTGATATCATGTACTTTTGTTTTTGGACTCCTGCCATGCCGAAATGAAATAGAGGAATAGTAAGTTTTGATGAGTAAGTATATTTATGAATAGAGAAACGCATTGGGCCGCTAACCCAAGCCATGCTTGATCATGATGGAAATTTACTTACAGCTAGAGTGGGCTCTACAAACACATCCTACAATAAAATAAGAAGCTATGCATATAGTGAATGAAATAAAAAAGGATGATGAGTCTCCGGATGGCAATGGGGCCCCGAAACCCGCGGACCCGACGGGTACCCGTGTTAAATGGGGAGGGTCTGGAGTAGAAAAATACCCGTGGGTCTTATTAGCAGGAAAATATCAGACCCACCGGGTCTAGCGGAGGCGGGTATAGGGGTGCCATACCCGGACCCTTTAACCCACCGACCCGGCAAGGAAACCGTACCCACATGTCAGTGTGTATACACAAACCCTAAAATCCTAGACGAATCTCACGCGTCCATCAAATCCCACGGTCCACCTCGCGCAGATAACTCCTCTCCTCACCCCCACTCCCGAGTTCAGCCGCCACCCCCCCCCCACTCGGCCACTCTGCCTTTCCCGTCCAGAGAAACGAGCAAAGCCGAACAGGCGATTCCGTCCACCACCGTGCGTCCAGGGCTCCAGGCGATTCCCGGCCATCTTGCGCCGCCGCCGGCCCGCCATGGAGCAGCCGGTGGACGTGGACCTTGAGGAGGGCAGCGACTCCGGCGGATTCCACATCCCTGAGGACCAAGACGGCGGCGGATCGGAGCACACCGGCGCCACACCAACGTCGTCGCCTCATGGAGCAGCCTCCCTCCAGATCCCGCCTCGTGGTAGCGGTGCAAGGCTTGGGTTCCTCCTGGGCGTGCAACCCTCGCCCTCGAGCTCGCGAGGAACGCAGGGAGGTGGCTCCGGCCCGCGCGACACGATGCCGCCGGTTGCTGCCACCGGGAGCGGCCGGAAGCGGGGCCGTACGCCCGTGGGTTCGTCCTCCGACGGCGATGCCCACGCACCAGTACACAAGAAGGGAAGGTCGGTCGCCGGTGACAAACAGGGGCACAAGTCCAAGTCCCCTGTGTAAGTTCATGGCTCAGACTCATTGTAGTTAGTGTTAGGGTTTTGATTCATAGTTGATGGCTCAGATTCCTGGTACTTGTTAGGGTTTTGATTCATGGCAGTTGTTAGGGTTTTGATTCATTGTAGCTACTGTGCGTCTGCTTGGATTCATGGTAGTTCATTCAATCATGCCTCTGCTTGTATTGTTACTTGTTAGCTCAGATTCATGGTAGTGAGTAGTGACGGTGCTTATTGTTAATTTGTTAGTGACAATCTGCTGCTTATTGTTCATTCAACCATGCAAATTGTGAGTGACAGTGCTTATTTTTAATTTGTTATACAAGCTGCTGCTTATTGTTATACAAAATAGCCACTTTGGTATTGTGATTTGTGATGCAAAATAATTTAAACAGCCAACATGTATGCAATGTTTAGTTTAGATTGCTTGTAAAACAGAAGATATTGATTCTATTGCTTCCAAAATAGCTGTTGCTTGTATCCCATGTGTAGTTTGGATTTTATTGATTGCAAAATAGCTCATGCCTACTTTAATTTGCTATTTACATTGCTTGCAAAATAGTTGCTGTTTTCCAATAGTTGTTATTTTTCTTAGGTGCTGTTTTTCCATTGAAATATGTCCTTAGAAGGTACTCTTGTTCACATGCGTTGTGGTGCTCATATCCTAAATCTAATAGTAAAGGATGGATTAGATGTGATGAAATCTGCTATACATAATATTAGAGAGAGTGTTGGATATTGGACTGCCACACCAAAGAGATGGGAGAAATTTGAAGAAATGGCCAAATACAAGAAAGTAAAAATCACAAACAAGTTGAGACTAGATTGCAAGACTAGGTGGAATTCTGTTTATGTTATGCTAAACATAGCTTTGCCTTATAGAGTTGTGTTTGAGAGAGCCAAAATAGTAGACAAACAATATGCAACATTGCCTACTACCGCTGAATGGGACTTTGCTATTGACGTAGTACCGAGGCTTAGTTTGTTCTATGAGATAACTAAATTATTCTCGGGTAAGAATTATGTCACAGCCAATGTGTTCTTTCCTAAGATATGTGAAATAAAGATGAAAATTAGGCAATGGACAAGCTCTAAATATCCTGTTATCCAAGAAATGTGTGGAAATATGATAGAGAAATTTGATAAATATTGGACTGATATCCAAGGGCTGATGGGGATAGCTACACTTCTTGACCCTAGATATAAGAGACAAATGTTGATTCTGTTGTTTCCAATCTCCATTCATTGATCAAAGAGTATGAAGTGGAAGAAGAATCACATCAACCAACCCGTGATTCTCCTTTGGATTCTATACCAGCTCCTGCTATTATGTCATTCTTCCATGATATTGTAGCACAACAAAGGCCTGCAGCAGCTAGAGTTCAAGGTGAGATAGATCACTTCTTGTCTGATGACTTAGTGCCATATACCGAGAAGTTTGATGTGTTGGATTGGTGGAAAGTGGCTGGCACAAGATACCCAACACTAAGGAAGGTGGCAAGGGATATATTTGCAATTCCAGTCACCACTGTTGCTTCAGAATCAGCATTTAGTATAACTGGCAGAATAGTGAATGAACATAGGAGCCGCCTCACTTCTCACATGCTTGAGGTTTTGATGTGCTATCAAAATTGGCTTAGAAACAAGTACAAAGGTGAGCATATAATGCATTTTCTTAACATATGATGTGTTGTCTTTTATGTTTCTTCTAACTATACTTGTGCTTGTTTCTTGTAGATGCTAATATGGGTGAAGGAAGCTTTTGGACTTGCCTACAAGATGCACAAGAGGATGAGGTTAGCATGCAAATAGCTTCTATGCGGTGTAATTGTTGTCTAGTTGCTGTTTGTGTATTTCTACTCCGTAATTTTTACCATCTCTTGTGACTAATGCTTGGCAATTGTAATAGGACCCATCTTTGGCAATGTGAGATGAGTAGATGCTCGTCAAATTGTTGTGGCTGAAATCCAAGTTGGAGAATGGAGAAGAAGATGAAGATTGAATATTGTTTCTTCAACTTATTTGTGAAACTATGTCTGTAACTTTAAACTCCTATTGCACTCTAGTTGGTTGCCAATTGTTGGCTGTTATTGCCACTTGCTGTGACATGTGAATTGCCAATTGTTGGCTGTTATTCTCTTAAGACTTGCTGTCAAATGCACTTGCCAATGTTGGCTGTTTTCATTTTGTAATGTTAAACTCCTAAACTGTCAAGTTGGCTGTTTCTAGCCTATATGTGCTGTCAATTTTTGTTGTCATGTGGATATGAAGCATTTAAATGCTGTTTGTAAGTGCTGTTTATATGTGCTGTTTATAGCCATGGTATGCTGTTTCTAGGTGTTGTTTTCAGATGATGTACTGTTTTTAGGTGCTGCTTTGCTGTTTTTAACTGCTGGCTGTGTTGTTTTGCTGTTTTCAACTGCCGCTGTGAACTTGCTGGTGGGTACCCATCGGGTCCCCGATACCCGTCGGGTGGTGGGTCTGGGGAAAAATTGTACCCGATGTCGGGTATGGGGGCGGGTCGCGGGGGCGGGGAAATGAGTCGGGGCGGGTATGGGGGTGCCAGACCCGGCCCCGAACCCGACGGGTGCCATCCGGAGATGAGTCTACTCCGTTTGTTCATCTTGTCATTGTGACATGGGCTGGTTTCCATGTCATGGGGCAAGAGGTACCTCTTTGCGGTTCTCTATGATGTCGTTAATACTTATTATGATTGTACAAAGCTTATTAGGAATCTTAAGTTGAGTAATCATGGAGTAGGTTTTCACACTCACGGGGCATGAGGCATTAAACCAACACCTTGTCAATCACATTACTTCAACATTCACAATTTAAGATGCTAGTGATAAAGGGGCAATGAGAGTCTTAGACCAATGGATGCCAAATTTCAATTAGTAATTTTAGTTGAATAATTTAGAGGCTAAATAAGACTTGATCATGTTTTACCTCTACTCAATTTTCTCCAAAGTGTCCACCATATTTTCTATTTTCCATTATGCTATTCTCTGACCAATATAGGATTTTATTTTTCATTTTGTGTATGCATTTGGTCAATAGTGCTTTTATTTCATTATACACTTTGTGAACTTTCATGAAGCATCTTTGCTTGCATATTTGATATTTCTTATAACATGAATTGTATGTTGCTACTCATCTACATTATGAATCATTTGATTATATGTAGCATGAATAATCTTCTTTGATATTCCATGATTGTTTTAAAATGCAAAGTCCATGTTAGTTTTATCACCTTCATACTCGAGGACGAGTATGGGTTAAGCTTGGGGATGTTGATGCATGTAAAATGCATACATGAACTTTGCATGTTATTACTTGTTTTTCCTACATATTAGCAACTTATATTCATGTTTTATAATGATTTGGGGGATTTTCTGAACAATCCCCCTTCTTTTGGTTCTAACCCTGTTTTTCCAAAAAAAAAAGGTACTTTTTAGTGTTTCAGACTTTCCGGGAGCTTCGGGACTCCAAAAAGGGCAAGGCCAAAGAGCACGGTTCAGAATTTTCGAGACGAAGACCATGGGCCAAAGTAGAGGGCCAAAAGGCCAACCAGGTGGAAAAGAGGACCCTCCACGCGGCCATATTCCTTGGCCGCGTGTGGGGTCCCCTTTTTGCCCCCATGGCTCCGATGCCGTCGATCTTTCTTCTCCCAAGTGTCTCGTGACCTAAAAACGACTATATAATGGGTCCCCTGGCCTTTTCGAGAAGGGGGCGGCACCGAGAGACGAAACCACAAAACAGAGAGACAGAAGGCTGCCGCCGGAGAAGATCGGAGGGGGGAAACGCCGCCGGGATCACCCCCGGAGGGCTCCACCCCCCTCCGGTGTGTTCATCATCAACATCTACAGCAAGATCAGCTCCAGCTCTCCACTGTAATCTCTTGCCAAACACGATGTATGATGCAATACTATATTTCCTTGATGTATTGTGTCTCCCCGTCTATGTTTGAGTAGTGAATTGTTCTTGGCAATGGTGAAATAGTTCGTTGATTGGTTGCATACAAGTTTGTTATCTTCTATGATTGTCTTTATGTACAATATATGAGTGCATGCATATGTTGGGGAATGCATGTAAGGTGATCACCGGTAGCATAATGGAGTGGTGGTGACTTGGGAGTGACAGTAACCTGAGACCGAGCCACAAAGTTAAGTTATTGGGGGATATATATAGGGGACCTTAGAACGTAAGGCTATGGTGGGACTTTATGTCTTAATCAATCTTGTGCAGTCATTTACTTGGCCACATGATCCATCATAAGGGGTTGTAGATCATTTACTTGACTATACCTATTCATGGCTCCTTCCTAGAAGAAACAACTAAGACTAAAACATGTGCTTCACTAATTGTGACAACCACACGAACGAAACACCTATTGCTAGAACACTTGCTCCCTTGAGATACTTGAGATATTTGCTGCTTGCTACTTGTGAAACTTGCTTAGAAACTTTCTTTAGGATTACTTGCTTTTTAAACTTGCTTCACTAGTTACTAGACAAACCACACTCCACGTCACTTGCTTTTAATTAGTTAGTTCCTTTTAGTCAAACTTATTGCTTTGCATAAACAGCCATATAAGAGGGTTATAGGGCTTTAGAGAATAGATAGCTTACCTTCAGCTCCTCGTGGGTTCGACACTCAAATACTTATCGAAAGGTACTACAATTGATCTCCTGCACTTGGGAGTCATCACCAAGTTATGAAACGCACGACATACAAAGTGTGGGATTAATTCTCCTCCGACCGCAGCAATTGTGTCTCCTGCCGTGGTGCTGGTGGACAGGATGCCGGGGAAAATCAGACCCAACTGAAGAGATAGTCATATTCTATCTTGAACATAGTGGATGGTTAGGATCAGTTATCTGATGTTCACATACTGTTGTTACAGTTCGTGGTTGTTCACGGCGGATGTTCTGGATCTTGTGGATTGTGTACACCTCTTCAGAATCAAACAATTCTCAATAGCTTGATGTCTATGCATGCTTCTATTCTTGGAGACATTGTTGGGCCTTGATGGTGCAGATCTTGCACTCGTTGGGATACCCCAAGAGGAGGGTGTGATGAGCACAACGGTAGGAAGTTTTCCCTTAGTTAAGAACCAGGGTTATTAATCCAGTAGGAGAAAGAGAATCTTCGGAAGGTTGATGCCACTGACGGTGGTGCTGGCGCTTCACCGGTGTCAGCAACAACGTGGAACCTGCACACAACACAATCAAAATACTTTGCCCCAATGGTATAGTGAGGTTGTCAATCTTTCCGGTCTTGCTAAAAACAAAGATTAGACGTATAGTGTGGAAAAACAGTGTATGCTTGCAGAAAGTAAAGAAAGCAGGAAATTGTTGTGGTTTGCTTAACAGTGTGGAAAATGGACCGGGGTTCATAGTTTCACTAGTGATGTCTCTCCATAAAAGAATAGCATGTTGGGTGAACAAATTACAGCTGGGCAATTGACAAACAGAGGTTGCATCGTAGTGCACAATATGACATGAAGATTATTATGCTATTTAGTGCGGGCATTACAACAAGATACATAGACCGACATCCATCTGCATCTATGACTAATAATCCACCCTCAGTTTATCATCCGAACCCCCTCAGGTATTAAGTTGCAAGCAACAGATAATTGTATTAAACAATGTGTGCAATGTAAGCAATGATTATGCACGCGGGCACTCTCACTGTTGTTTTCTCCCTAATGGAAACAGCACATCCTCCCCCTTCATGTTTCTGTCACTCGAGCAAGGCAACTAGGAGGCATGAACCCACTATCGAGCATAAATACTCCCTCTTGGAGTCACTAGTAACTACTTGGCCAGGATAACCACTAGCAACGGAGAGCATGCAAGATCACAAATAACACATGCAAATAAAGACTATACTCAACTTGGCATAAGGTCAATATTCATCGGATCCCAGCAAACACAGCATAGAGAATTACATAAGATCAATCTCGATCATGATAGGCAGCTCACGAGATCTAAACATGGAGGCATATGAGGAGAAGACAACCATCTAGCTACATCTACAAACCCATAGTCCAGGGATGAACTACTCACGCATCACTCCGGAGGCAAGCATGGTGATGAAGAAGCCTCCGGTAATGATCTCCTCTCTCGCAGGGTGCCAGAAACAGCTTTAGAACCCCCCCTGATCTGGGGTTGACGGTGACGGCGGCTGCGGAACTTTTTCAGGGTTTTTGATCAGGTGTTTAGGGTTTTCCATCCCGGGGGCTTAAATAGGCGAAAGGGAGAAGGTGGTGGAGGCCGGGGGGCCCACACACATAGCTGGCGCGGCCAGGGGGCGCGCCACCCTATGGTGTGCCCCCTGCTGCCCCTCTTCGGTTCCTCTTCGGTCTTCTGGATGCTTCTAGGGAAAATAGGACTTCCGGGCTTCAGATTTTCCAATTTCGAGATTATTTCGAGAACAACTTTTCTGAAACTAAAAAACAGCAGAAAAGAGGGAACGGGCTCTGTGGCATCTTTTTACTAGGTTAGTCCGGAATATCGATAAAAATGACATAAAGAAGGGAGAAAACATGTAGCAATTGGCAAAATATGATCATGGAGCATCAGAAATTAGGGATATGTTTATGACGTATCAGGCCTCCAAGTGCAGAGTTTTGTAGAACAACATCAAGTTTCCCTTAAGTGGATCACCCAAGGTTTATCGAACTCGGGGAGGTAGAGGTCAAAGATATCCCTCTCAAGCAACCCTACAATCAAGATACAAGAAGTCTCTTGTGTCCCCAACACACCCAATATAATTTTCAGGTATATAGGTGCACTAGTTCGGCGAAGAGAGAGTAAAATGCAAGTAATATGGATGATAATAAGTGATAATAGCAATCTGAAATAAAAATGGCAGCAAGCAAACATGTAGCAGAACAGGCAGAAAACGGTGTTTCAATGCTTGGAAATAAGGCCTAGGGCTCCTACTTTCACTAGTGGACACTCTCAACAATGATCTCATAATTGAATGCATAAATATCATTTCTTCACTATGCTACTCGGAACCACTCTCCGGTCGAAAAACGAACACTAATCATTGCGTAGTGCTTTAACAGCACTCCTCGAGTCTATATTCCCTCTCTAGGGCACCCCAATGTCACTATGAGCGCCATAAATTAGTAAACAAATGCCACAATTTCATAGGTTCACCTTCCAACACAAGATATAAATATCATGATAAACCACACGGAGCACACACGGTCACCTTTTCCCCGTGATCAAAGTGTTTACGGAGATAACAAAACCACTTGAGTAGCATAACAAATGAAGATCAATCTACAGATTCGACTAGATTACAAAGCTCATGATCACAAAAAGATCACACCATGGGAGAGAGACATGAACCACATAGCTACCGGTAGAGCCCTCAGCCCCGGGGGAGAACTACTTTCTCCTCATCATAGGAGACAACAATGGCGACGGAGATGGCGGTGGAGTCGATGGAGATGACTTCCGGGGGCACTTCCCTGTCCCGGCAGGGTTCCAGAACAGAGATCTGTCCCCCGAAACTTGTCAGCGGCGGCGGCGGAGCTACACATGTATTTTGTGGAAAATGTCGGTTCCTCTAGGGTTTATAGCTCGGGGAGTATATAAGGGCGAAAGGGCGATGCCTGGAGGTGGCCAGGGGGCCCACACCCCTAGGTTGCGCGGCCGGGGGGGACCCGCGCCACCCCATGGTGTGGCCACCCTGTGGCCCCCCTCCGGGGCTCTTCGGGACTTCTCAATGCTTCCGGGACTTTTAGGACTTCTAGCTTTCGAATTTTCCAATTCCGAGAATATTTCCAGAACAACTTTTCTGAAACTAAAAACAGCAGAAAACATGGAACTGGCTGTGGCATCTTGTTAATAGGTTAGTCCCGGAAAACATAAGAAAACGTAGGAAAACATACGGAAAACATGTAGCAATTAGCATAATATCAACATGGAACATCAGAAATTATAGATACGTTTGAGACGTATCAATAGCCGCGTCCTCGGATATGGACAGTTGAATGGCCATGTAGCTAGCATTGTTTCAATGTTTTCAAAAAGGAGTTTTTGAAAGAAGGAACTTTGTACCAATGAGGTACAGATGGAGAAAATCCGGAAGTTGTTTTACAAAAAGTTTTGCAAAGAAAATATTTCTTTTCTAAACAAAATCTGGAAGTTGTTTCCAAGAAGTTTTGCAAACAGAAAAACTTTCTTTTTAATAAAGTTTTACAAAACCTCTTGTATATGTGATATCTACAAGAGAAACAAAACTATATTATTTCCTTTTGAAGTATCTTCTTCAACAAAGATACTGAGATTTTCAAAATCAACTATGATGTATCCTTCATATATCATGGATAGTGAACCCTATGTATAGCCTACCTACTCCACCATATAAGCATACTTGCATTCTATAAGCTTCGTGATGGGTATCTTGCTGAGTACATTCAAACGTACTCATATTGGTTTCGTGCCTAGTATTTACTTGCCAGCCTTCGAGGAGGAGCCTCAGGAGGATATCTATGAGGAGGAGTACTGTGATGATGGCTTTGCGAACTAGGATCGTCTCCCGGCCAGCAGCCTGTAGGTTAAGGCGTGACTTGGGCTCTACTACGTTTGTGTGTTTAGTCTTCTGCTGTGTGTGTTGTGTGCTTGCCCTGCGTGATAGTTGTGTTAGACTTGGTCATGTGACCATGTCCCTTTTGTAATACCTTGGTGTAAACGTGTAATGGATGTTGTATCTGAATGTCAACTTGATATGTTGTTCACGACTGGTGTGATCTAGGATAGTGAATGTATGCATATCGGAGGTCCTTGAAAAGTGGTTCTAGGGTCCTTACAGAGTTGGTATCAGAGCTATCCTGACCTTAGGAGACCTTAGTTAGCATGGATGTTAGCTAGTACTCTGAAAACAAAATTTATAAAACTAAGTTACTAAGATGACTATGTACCAAAATGTTCTATATATTCTATACCCTCTGTGTTTTTGAAAACTCTACTTATACTAAGTTACAGTAGATCATCTTAAAATTTTGCACACTGTTATCTAACTTAAACTACACTTAACAATTTGTGTAGATGACAGTTGTCTTCACCGAGTCCTTCTGGCTTGGTACGCATGCACCTTGCTACCGCCGTTTTGAGGAGGATTTGATCAAGATGACTCGTCTTATCGGTCGCCCAGTACCTGAGTTGAAGGGAGCTCAGATTCACCATGATGGACGAGAGTTGTCCTGGTTGGTGGTCTGTACCATTCGTGCACCTTTCCTAGCGCCGTCGACCCCGGAGATCACTTACGAAGTGAAGGAGAATAGTTGGGAAGATGGTATCCTTAGAGTGATGCAGCTGACTATCACGAAGCTCGCAAACTTCTTTCGCAGCAAGTTTGAAGGCACCCCCTATAGATACTACGGGAGGCACGACGAGGATGACAAGTCTTTAGATGGGACTGGAGACTTTGTCTTTGCTCGTCATTTCTAGCACATGGAGGGACAACTGTACAACACTCAGTTTTCCCTTGATAGATTCAGGAGAGAGTTCGACACCCGAGGAAGAGAAATAGCCCAGCTGAAGAAAGACCTGAGAGTTTCTTCTGCTACTGAGTGTCGTCTCAAAGCACTAAAGAAGACCATGAAGTATGTTGACTCCCACCTTCGTACACAAGTGAGATACCTCCAATTTCAGCTTGCTACCAGCAAGATCGGAGTTGAACAGTTGGAGGAAGAGCTACGTGTACCCTCGAGCACATAGGATTGCCGCAGTTTATTAGGAGTTGTGTTGTTCTCACACAAGACGCTTGTTTGTGTTTGTGTTGTGTGAACTCTGTTAGAACTATGTGTGTGCTAGATGTATTGTAAGACCCATGCCTTTGCTATGTGAAACCTAAGTTTGTGTTATACTTGTTGAGACTCTATCTCATGTGTGTGTTAGTCTTTGTTTGTGATTGTGGTTACCCCCTTAGAATGCTTGTTTGTTGTTGTGATTTCGACCGTTCTCATCTCTGTTATGAGATGGTATACTTGTGGAAAGGAAGGACATTTCGCTCGCGAGTGTCCCCAGAAGAATCGTGTTCTAGTTCATCCTGATGAACCCCAAGAGACCCAGGTTCCAACCCTTAAGAAGCGAAAGAGTTTGATGAGTAGACCTCGAGACCAAGAAGACGATAAGGAAGCACCTCAGACTCATGCCATAGTTAATGGTACGTTTTCGAACCAGATCTGTGACCACCCTAGTTTTTGTTTGGTTTCGTACCCTGAGAGAATCCGATGTAATGGAACACTAGTAGTGTCTCGTCGGACTAGTAAAAAGGTGTCTTTAAAATTAACGACACTAACGTACTATATCTAAGTTAGATTCACACCTAACATCAGTTTTACAACTACTAGCAAATTTTTCAAAACCAATGAGAAAGGTGCCTTAGGATGTCTTATAGCTGTTTGACAGAAAGAGGAAGTTGAAAGAAAGATTGGGATTTTGAGCTATGATTTTACTAGGCAATAAGACCTCTTGTGAATCTATTTTGGAGGAACCATATTTTAGAATATGAGATGTGGAGATTCATTCGAGGTTTAGCTTAGGAGTGAAAGTTTGAGGAGATTATGGAAATTGTTCGAGTTGAATTATACTAGATATAGACTAGGGCTAACCAGTTGTGGACCCCAAAATTTTGGAAGTTATCTAGATCTAAAATGTGTGACATAGCAGAAATGATTGAGGTTTAGAAATTTATGGTGGAAACTATTGGATTTTTAGGAAGCCTTGCTTTATGATGAATGTTGGATTGGATTAGACATTTTGATTTTTGGGTTGGAGTAATATTGGATTGTCTTATCTAGGGAAGAAATTGGTGAACATAAAATGATGATTTTGGATTTTAGGAAAAATCTATATAGCTTGGAGATAGTAGATGATTATTCTTGGTGATATATCTTCGGAGCTTGTCACGCTCTGTTGAGATTGTTTTGAGGAATAGTCTAGCTTTGATGATGAGTGTCGGATATATACTGATTAGGGGTATACTAAGCATTGTCCTAAGATCCGGATTACCAGGGTGGCCTTTTGGTAATGGACCACAGTCCATTAGCCGGCCCAGTAAGCTGAAGCACACAGAAGCCGGATTCTAGAAGAACCCGGACCACGGCCCAAAGTGGTGCGGCTTGGAGTAGAAGGCATATTCTTGCTTTCCAAGTTAGATACTTTCCGTAATCTTCTAGGTTTCCTTTTTGTAAGCCCTAACCCGGCTATTTATATAAAGCTGGACGGGAGAGAAGAACACGGACAATTAGCTAGAAGCCAACTCGCCGAGAAGTTGATCCTCGCCGAGTTAGTGAAACACTACTCACATTGTACTTTGTATACTTTAGGCTTCAACCCTGATTTAGTGAGATTGCAGGAGTAGGAACGTCGCCTAGTTGCGCCGTACCAAACCTGGGTAAAATTGGTGTTCCTGGTTGTCGTACTACCACGTCCCCCCACGTCTCTACCCATAGACTCATGGCACCCCCGTCTATGAACTCTACTACGATGTCTCGACAGTTGGCGCCCACCGTGGGGCCAGCGACATCAGGCGTTATGTTTCGATCGGGGATAATCGGCGGAATTGGCAATACTATAAATGTCGGAAGCTTGGAATTCAACAACGACGTTGGACGCTTCCTCGACAATGGATCGTACATGCCAGCACGGAATCATATGGTAAGTGTCTGCGTTTTACCGATTGGATCCGCAAACATCTTTATCGGATTAACTGCAGAAGCAATGGGATTTTGTGGTGGAAGCAAATTTATCCCACCCGCCCTATACCCAGTTGAAGAAAACTATGATATCGGATTTTGCTCAAATCGCCAAAACTCTGAATCTGCTGCCTCTTCGGAGATGCCTGCAATCAGATCTCACTTCATTGGCATGGTGCAGTCCGAGGTCGCTGAAAACACGGAAGTAAGTAATCCCGTGGAAAAGGCAGAAAACAACAATCCCATAGAACAAGTGGAAGATCCGACACCCGCCAATCAAACGGTGAACTCGGAAGCCGAATCCGTAGTAGCTGCCATAGAGGCAAGATTGGAATCGGAACCTGGATCTGAAGACATAGATTCAGAAGATGAAGACGTTTTCGAAAGAAAGGTTAAATCTATGCAGGGGGCTTCCATGAAGTAATTATGGCAAAACCGACTGATAACTCGGATGCCAAAGACGATGAAGACCCTATAACACCTCAACCATACGAGGAAAGAGAGGATGGCGAAACCAGTCCCATCTATCCTGATGTCAAGGAATTGACAGAAGAAGAACCTGGAAAAAAGCCTCCCTCTTCCAAGAAGAAAAAGAATACTGCCAAGAAACTTCAATACAAACTCCAGAAGAAAAAGTTGGCAGATAATGCTAACCAAAACCTGGAAGCAGGAGGAGCAAGCGGAGTCACACCCGTGGAGAAGAAAAAGAAAGAAATCCCTGTTCCTGAATTTTCGGAACAGGATGAGATCGATCTGATCAAAACCCCGGTTGGACCATATGAGCCACCGGAAGTGCTGGAAGCCAGAAGGCAAACCAGTATGCGGCAGCAGCAACAACTATTCCGATCGCAAGAAAATCTCCTCAAATCCCAAGCTACTGTTAAAGCAAAACAGGAGGAAATTGAAGAATTCGAAAGACTGAATATGTACGGGATAAAACCCACGAGATTACCCAGAATCGCAAGACCGGATATACTGCCAGGGAAATAACGGTTGCAAAACCCTTCATGGCAAAGACAGGTTGACAGCGTAAACTCTAAGGGCGAACACATCTACAAGATTGCGGCCGAAAACGCGGAAGCCGCGTTCGCCATCCTTAATGATGATATGTATTCCAAATTCGAAAAGCTGCAAGGAGTGTATGTTTTCCTAGGTAAAGCACTGCAACAGCAACAGCGAGGACATGCAAGATCAGGGAAGTTGCATGACGACTCGGCCCTATGCAAAACTGCCACTTGCACCGCTGGAGCACCTGGACCTGGAGAACGTGGAGATTCAGGCGATTTGAAGGATGAGAAGGGAGATCCTAAGAAGGACAAGAAAATCCCGGACAATAGGAATGAAGCGTCCAGAACGGGATCCCATATGCCGAAGGGCGGAAATAAACCCCGTGATCGTAAAGATCGGGAGGAACAGAACTGGAAAGACAGAAAAATGATGCCGCCTCCGAGACGCCCAGCTGAAAAAGCCGGAAGACATGAAAATCCTCACAGACGTGAGAGATCCCGTACTCCTCCTAGAATAAAGAAAGGCCAAGGAGTAGAACTCCGCCTCATTCCAAAGGACACGATAACGGACAAAATAGGGATAATCCCGGAAGAGCGCATTCGCGCAACAATGGGCCAGAAAGGAGCAGATCCCCTTCTGTCATTCAGCCAGCAGATATTCCGCACACGTCAATAAGGCAGAAAGAGATGATCTATACTTTGGACCTAAGTGTTTCACTGACAGGATCCGAAGAATAACCCTACATTCCGGCTTTGCCAAAGTTGGTCCAACTTACCAAAAGTACACCGGAAGTACAAACCCGGATACTTGGCTCTCAGATTACTATACGGCCGTTCAGATCAACAAAGGGACAGACCTGGAAGCAGTGAAATTTCTCCCTCTAATGTTGCTGGATGGAGCCAGAGATTGGATCAACGGGCTTCCGTTAAGAACAGTGGATAGCTGGGATGATATGGCTAGAGTATTCGCTCAACACTTTCGGGGTACGTACAAACGCCCTAAGAGCATCAACCAGCTAAATCGATGCGTCCAGTTTAAAGATGAGTCATATGTAAACTTTATATCAAGGTGGACAGCAATGAATAACAGCTGCTCTGGAGTAAGTGATGTACACGCAATGCATGCTTTATCAATGGACTAAAACCCAGCCTCGTACTGTTCATGGTTGGTTCAAAGGAGCACAAAGATCTCGGGTCTATGCTTACTACCGCCAATGAGCACGCAGCGGCCGAAGATGACATCAGAGCGAGAGGTGAAATATAGATGCTTTGGTTTAGGCCAAAAAGACGCCTCGTTCTGAAAAGAAGACTACTCCAGAAGCGCAGACAAAACCCAACGAAGTAAATTTAACCTTTGGAAAGGATACTGGCGGCACATGGAAAGGAAGAAGCACAGAACCTATCTCCTATTCTAAGGAAGAGTAGGAAAAGTTCAAGTCGGAAAACTGTGTCCACCATTCGCAATTTGGGAAGCCTACCCATACAAATGCGTAGTGTCGCCTCAACAAGCATATGAAGGGCACTGCAAGATCCGGGAACAAGGGAAAGAACTCCAAGAGGGAATTCTCCAAGCAAAAGTCAGAAGCTGAAAAAGAAGACAGTGAATCGGACACTGACGAAAAAATCCAGGAACAGCAGCGCAAAGGCGAGTCAAAATTCCCGAGAGTTGATGGATAATGCAACCTAACTTTTATTGCAACTCCCTCAGCAAAACAGGCAAAACGGACACTTCGAGAAATAAACGCGGTTGTCCCACCAACGCCAAAATTCTTGAAGTATTCCAATATGCCAATTACCTGGATCAGTCAGACCATCCCGGAAATATCCCAGAACCCGGCACACAAGCTCTAATTATAAGCCCTATTGTTCAAAACACTAGGCTAAAGAAAGTGTTGATGGATGGAGGATCCAGTATCAATATTATGTACCTGGATACACTGAAGCATCTGCGAATCTCTGAGACCCAGCTCAAACACAGAAACATACGTTTCCACGGCATCGTTCCTGGCAGACAAGCACATTCCCTAGGAGAAATTTTCCTAGATGTAACCTTTGGAGAAAGAGAACATTTCCGACAGGAAAAAATCTCATTCGAGGTGGTGCCGTTCAAAAGTGTATACCATGCAATACTCGGATGTCCAGCTTTCACCAAATTTATGGCAAGATCATTTTATATTTATAACAAGCTGAAAATGTCAGGGCCAAAGGGAGGAGTAATCACCATATCGGGAGACTTTAAATTGGCGAACGAGCTAGAAAAAGGAAATGCCCTTTGTGCCGAAAAATTAATAGCAAAGGAGGAACAGAAAGAGCTGGCAAAGGAAGTATCACCGACAGAAATGTCGGTAGGAAAAGAAAGCCGGAAGCCAACATATAGTTTCAAAACTTCCGGGAATACAAGACAGGCTATCCTAGACCCAAAGATCCGACAAAGTTTGTCGTAGTGGGGACAAGGATGACCGACAAATAGGAAAGCGCGCTCATCGAGTTCCTCCGTGAGAACTGGGATATTTTTGCATGGTGTCCTGCGGACATGCCGGGAGTACCCAGGGAACTTGCTGAGCATCAATTGAAGGTAATTCCAGGTTCAAAACCCGTCAAACAAGGTCTCCGTCGTTTTGATGGAAGAAGACGGAAGGCTATAGGCAAGGAAATTATCCGTCTTTTAGCAGCTGATTTTATCTGGGAAGTTATACATACTTATTGGTCTGCGAACCCAGTATTAGTCCCGAAGAAAGACAGTATTGTTCTTAGGATTTGTTTAGATTACACGTCTTGAACAAATTGTGTCCAAAAAATAGGTTCGCGTTACCGCGAATCGATCAAATAATAGATGCCACTGCTGGCTCTGAGCTTTTATGCTTTTTGGATGCTTATTCCGGGTACCATCAAATACGTATGAAGGAGGAAGATCAAATCAAAACTTCCTTCATAACCCCGTATGGAACATACTATTACATAACCATGCCTTTTGGCCTGAAGAACGCGGGTGCTACATACCAGCGTTGCATGCAACGTTGCTTGCATAGTCAAATCGGCAAACATGTTCATGTTTACGTGGACGACATTGCCGTAGTTTCCAAGGAAAAGTACACACTCCTTGAAGATCTACGAGAAACCTTCGAAAATTTGCGCACTTACAAAATGAAGTTGAATCCATTAAAGTGCGTATTCGGGGTTCCCTCAGGAAAACTTCTGGGTATTATCGTTTCTCATAGAGGAATAGTAAACCCGGAAAAGATCAAGGCAATCTTAAACATCACAAAGCCTACGTGTTTAAAAGATGTACAAAGATTGACGGGTTTTGCAGCCGCAATCAGTAGGTTTATAAGTCGGCTAGGAGATAAAGCTCTTCCATTATACAAATTGTTGAAGAAATCCGACAAATTTGAATGGATAGAAGAGGAGGACAAAGCATTAATCCAGCTGAAAGAAACCTTGATGATAGCTCTGATTTTGGCATCCCCAAAAGACAAACAACCCATGTTATTGTATCTTACAGCAACTAACAGGGTTATCAGCACTGTGATAATTGTGGAAAGGCGAAAAAATGAACAAAGTATACCAAATCAGCATCCAGTATACTATGTTAGCGAAGTTTTCTCCGAGTCAAAGCAAAGGTAACCACATTATCAAAAGCTGACATATGGCATGTTCTTCGCATCTAGAAAACTCCGCCATTATTTCCAAGGTCATTCCATAACAGTGGTAAGCAAAGCACCACTAGGGGATATCATTAACAATGCGGAGGCAACAGACCGAGTAGCCAAATGGGGCATTGAGCTAGCTGCGTTCGACATTAAGTACCAACCCCGGACGGCAATTAAATCCTAGGTGTTGGCAGATTTTATCGCTGACTGGACAGAAGCAATGAAGAACACACCAATGCCGGAGTCGGAATACTGGGTCATGCATTTTGATGGATCCAAGATGAAGGAAGGCGCTGGAGTTGGTGTAGTGCTAAAATCCCCAAAAGGTGGCATTATGGAGTACGTATTACAGATACACTTCAACGCCAGTAACAACATGGCAGAATACGAAGCATTGCTTCATGGCTTGCATATTGGAAAAGAAATAGGTGTCAAGCGCATACTATGCTATGGTGACTTGGATTTGGTACAGGATCAGCTAAACCAAACATGGGACGCCAAAAGCCCCATCATGGCCGAATATCGGAGAACGGTGGACGATTTTGCCATTTGTTTCCTTGGATTTGAAGTACTTCATATCAAAAGGGAAGAAAATTGGAACGCGGATGCATTAGCCCGCATGGGGTCGGAAAGAGTGAAAACCCTACCACCTGGTGTTTGTCCAACACTTGCATGAACCATCGATCAAAGGTGGAGATGTTGATTATCCTCTCATTTCCGAGTCAATTGAGGTTCTGCTCGTTAACCCGGATTGGACGATTCCATACTTAAACTTCTTAGTTGATCAAAAGTTCCCGGATGGAGCAGACGAGGTCTTGCAAAGGCAGATAGAGCGCCGATGCAAAGGATACACGGTAATCAATGGTTGCCTGTATAAGCGCAGTACTATCGGAATTTTTCAGCGATGTATTTCGCCAAAAGAAGGACGAGAAATCTTGCCAGAAATCCACGCAGGAGATTGCGGACATCATGCTAAATCAAAAAGCATAGTCAAAAAAGCATTCCGTGCAGGGTTTTTCTGGCTTATAGCCAAGGCAGACGTCGAACACATAGTAAACACATGTGCCAGATGCCAGTATTATGCCAAGCAGACGAATATGCCAGCTCAAGCACTCAAAACTATCCCTATAACATGGCCGTTCGCGGTCTAGGGGCTAGATATGATGGGACCATTCAAAACTCCAAGAGGCGGACTTACACATCTACTCGTTACAGTGGATAAGTATACCAAGTGGGTAAAGGCGAAACCCATCAAGAAACTTGACAGTGTGACTGCCAGAAACTTTATCATTGACGTAGTCATGAGATACAGCATTCCACACAGCATAATCACCGACAACGGGACAAATTTCTCAATTGGAGAGTTGGCAAAATATTGTCGACAAACGGGAATACGCCTAGATCTTGCATCTGTGGCACACCCACAGTCCAATGTGCAGGTTGAAAGGATGAATAGCTCAATCCTGCAGGGAATACCTCCCAAGACTCGAATCTCCTCTTCATAGAGCAGCTGGAGCATGGGTAGAAGAATTACCTTCTGTGCTTTGGAGTATTCGAACGACGCCAAATAGATCAACAGGGAAAACCCCGTTTGTCTTTGTTTATGGCGCAGAAGAAATGCTTCCAACGGACATGCTCCATGATAGCCCAAGAGTGCAGGCTTACGATGACTCGGATGCCGAAAGCGCACGACCGGATGTCGTCGATCTTTTAGAAGAAGAACGAGACCTTATGCTTCAAAGATCCGCCATTTATCAGCAAGGATTGCGACGCTACCATAGTCGGAAAGTCAGACACCGTTTTTTCAAATAAGGTGACTTAGTGCTAAGATTGGTGCAGGAACGAAAGCACAAGTTAGCCCCAGTTTGGGAGGGACCCTTTGTCATTAGCAAGGCTATGAAAAATGGATCTTATTATCTTGTAGATATTCGGGATGCGAAGGATAATCCCAAAAGACCAAATCGCAAAAGAAAGAGAAAGATAGATGTCGAACTCGGAGAGACAAAGAGACCCTCGAGCATCCAGCAGTTACGTCCCTTCTACACTTAGTTCAATTTTTATGTAAACATCTTTGATATCATGAAATAAAGTTGTCGGAATTCATGCATTACTGTTTTATCTATTTTCCTACAAAGCATAAGTCTGTCTTATCTATTTCCCAATGATCTTTCAAAATACTCAATGTTAACCCGAATTGTGCCTGCGTGCTCGGAGTTATAAAACTGAATCCTTTTCAGCCTAAGGAGGCTTAAGGAAACTCAGACTGTGCCTGCGTGCCTAAGTTTCATACAATTTCAGAATTCCTTACTTTTCTCTAAGTATTATCTGATTGTTTATGTGTTGGGTCACTGAAACTAGTAAGTAAAAATGCCTTAGTACAATCCATGTTTCCGAGTTTCGACTGATCGGTTAAACCCAGTCACTTGGTGTGAAGATTAATTACTATTGAGCCATTTCAAACACTAAGGACAGTTAAAGCATATAAACCAGAGAACTTAGAAGGCAAATGAATTAGAAACCGGAAAACTTGCAAAGACTTATAAATTAAAACTGCAAAAGCGGAGTACTTGTTTTTACAAAGGATAGATAGCATTACAATGAATATTACATTGTAAGAATAGTAATGCTTCTATTTTTCCTATCTTCTACCCAGGACTCAAGCAGCTTCTTCGGGATCCGAGTCCTCCTCCTCGCTGCTAGACTCCTCGGGAGCAGGGCCGGCTTTGGCCCAGGGCGTGAGGTGCGACGCCCCGAGGCCCAACCTAGAAAGGGGCCCATAATATGTATATTTTACAGAGTAGAGGAAAAAAATCTTAGAAATGACTCAAATATTGGGCTCATCGGTGAAGTTCGCACCGGGGCCTTTGAAATTATAGAGCCGGCCCTGCTCGGGAGTTGTCGGAATTTCTTCCTCGGGGTAGAAGGTGGAGATGTTCACCATTTGCGCTATTTTGGTGGTGTGGCCTTTGACGGATTCGAAGATGTTGGCCCGCTGAGCGTCCGTGTATCCTTGAGGGATACCTGACGCCACACACCAAGACTTGGTGGTGGTATAATGCATACGCATGATCCCAAGGGTCATGCGCGCACCACCGCGAGCCGCGGAACGGAACCATGAATCTTTGCGGTTCGCCACCTCCTCGATCGCCTTCAGAAGCTTGCTAACTTCCGAGAGTTCTCCTGCTTTGTCGGGAATGTACTTATTGATAAGTAACATCCCCGCGAACCAGCGCGGCGAAGACTCTCCCGAAAGCCCGGTTTCGATCAATCCGGGTAAGCAAGGGGTTCCCTTCTGTTTAGACCAACAAAAGAAAGTTAGAACAAAACAGAGGAGGAAAAGGGAAAAATCCTGTAAAAGTTTAAAAACTTACCGAGAATCATGTCCATCTCCGTGCCTTCCTCAAGGCGCTGGTTCAGGGCATTCTCCAAGTCCCTGATGGTGGCTTGGTCCTTCTCGGCCTGGCTAGAGGCCTTGGACTCGGCAATGCCGACAACCAGTTGGCTGACCTCCAGGTCCTTCTGGAGCTTCACATTGATTTTGTGAAGTTCCATGTTTTCCTTTCGGAGGTTCTCAGCATTGCCATCATCTTCAGCAATTTGATTGGCTTTCGCCAAAAAAGCTGAAAAGCAAGTAAAATGAAGAGTTAAAACTCGGAAAAATACTTAGAAAAAATTCTAAACAACAGTAGGGAGACAAAATTACCTGCTGATTCATCCAGCTTTTGCTGAACGGAGGCCAGTTGTGCATCCTTTTCCTCAAGAATGCTAAGGAGAGTTTTCACCTCCTTATTCTTGATTGTAAGTTTGCTGAAAACTTCCATGTTAATGTTTTCAGCAGTTTGCTGAAACATGGAAAAGAGACACAACGCTTAAGTTAGAAAACAAGCAAGGTCATAATAAAAGCATTAAGTCAAAAAATGTATACATTTGGCATAATGCTTGGGGGCTAGAGATATTACCTGGCTCATTTTTGTCAGGTTTGCTAGGTTTTCGTTGAACTCTTTTGCATAGTCTGCAAAAAGAATCCCGACGTGGCAAAGGCCGTCCTAGATGACCTGCCAAGGTGAAAATACGAAGTTATTCCTAACAATAAGCATGCCTTGCGGCCAAGGACGGATTAAGAGAGCTGGAGCGAAATGCTTTGTCGCCCACGGATGAATATACCCGTGTTCGTCAAATGGCTCTTCCATTACCTTGAACTCTTTGTCGAATGTTGGGATAGGTTCCTCCTCTGGAGCACAGAAGGACCTCCCGTTTCCGGCACCGCCCTTTCCCTTGCGTCCGACTCGGACGCAATGGGTTGGCTGGACTGCAAAGGGTATTCTTCCTCCCTTGCAGCCAGGTTCACTTCTCCTGTGGCAACCGGGGTGTCGGGGGCTGCAGCGGGAGACGGCTGCACTCCTCTACTAACAACTGCCTTATGCTTCTTCCGGGCCTTCGGCTTTATGGTGGTAGGAGCAAGGCTGGAAAAGAAGGGAAAGGAAAGAAATTCCGAGAAATAAGAATCCGAGAAGGAAATAAAAATACATGCAATCAAAAGCATAGAGAAAAACCCGGGAAATTTTTTACTGGATGTTGCGACGGCAACGCCGTCAAGGTTGATGACCTCCTGAGTGGTGGAAGGCTTCTTGCGCTTCCGCCCACCGGCAAAGTTGGCACGCAAAGCGTCCAACTCAGCGTCAGAGGCAAGCTTCAAGTCAGGAAGGGTTGTAATCTGTCAAAAAGGACAAAGGTCCGGGTAAGACAAAAACATCCGAGAAAAATGAAAAACGAGAAATTTGCCTAAAGGGGGAAAAGTCTACCTTTGGAGCAGGATGCCCAGCATGATATATTTCTTGGCTTTCTTCATATTGGTCTTGAGTAGAGACCAATTGATTCAGCCGTTTCTTGAAGTACTTCTTCAGGAAACCCTTGTCCGTCGTCCTCATCGTGTCCTCCAGACCCGAGTATTCGCACATTAGCCGTTTTCCGCGATAGGCTAATGGCTGAATACACCGTCCAAGTCAGGACAAAACTGTGTCTGTGCCGGTGCGAGGAGGAGTGGCAGATACAAGCTTGGCTATGCGCTGCTTGATCCTCATCAAATCTGCTGGCAGAGTCTGGACCGCTTCTACAGCCCAATTGTCTTGGGGGGTAGCAGCGGAATTATCGAAAGGTGGAATTCCCGTCTCCTTTCCAGGAAACGGGACATCTTCATGATAGAAGAAGGAACCCGTCCAAAATTTGACGGATTCCGAGGTTTTAATCTTGGGGAACCAGTCCTCCCTAAACCTACGGAGGGTGAAGGAGATGGTCCCGCAAGTGGTGAGAGCGCCCTCAGAAGGGTTTCGCTTAACTCCGAAACAGTATTGCCAGAAGTCTAACCTAGGTTCTATTCCTAAGTATCCTTCAAAAAGGTCTTGAAACCCGGCAAGGTAGATAATAGAGTTTGGTGGAAGGTTATGTGGCTGGATGTTGTAGTGGTCAAGGACTTGGAGGAAAAAGGCAGAAGGTGGGAAACCCATACCTCTATTTATGTGAGAGGCGAGGAGAACCCTTTCTCCGGCTTTCGGCAATGGCTCGGAGTCGTCCTCCTCGTACCGCCATTTGTCCTTGAGAACATGCCCTTACTTCTCCATTGACGGAAGAAGGGATGGAACCACATTGCAGTGGCTCCAATTCACGGAATTTTCTTCCGCGTATTATTCGGCTCCGGCGGCGCCCGGGATGGCAAGCTCCTCACCGCCGCGAGCGAGGTTTTCTTCCGCCGGCTCGGTGGCGAGGGGCGAAGTAGGCGCGACAGACGATGACGGTATGTCTTCGGCCACAAGAGGAAGATCCCCACGGGCCGAATCACCGGCGTTTACCTCCGGCGCGCTCTCGGTGGCGCGGCCGGGAGAATCCAGCAGCGGGTCAATATTGTTGATGATGATGTCTATGGCGTGGGCGACAGAGATCTCCTCCGTAGTGCGGGGTGATCCTCCGGTGGTCATATTCGGGCGGCGCGACGTGGATCCGGATCCTTCGATGGCTTTTTTCCGGGGAAGGTACTATCGCTCGTTCTCTGCTCACTCTCGCGAACTTGAGCTCTATGGCAATGGCGCAAGGGGCTTGAGGGACAAGAGGAAGTGGAAGGAAATCCGGAGGACCCGAGGTGGCTATTTATAGTCGGGAATGCGTTGAGATTGGCTACAACGACTATTTTAGCCGTTGGATCCTTGACGCGTGTCACGTCCGAGATTTCCGGGAAACGAAGAGATAAAGTGATAAGTGCTATCTCCTCGATTCCCGGAAGAATCTGTTAGGAGATACGTTGCAGGGTATTTACTCGACCCAAACATCTGTGATGTCAGCACGATTTTATCGCTGACGTCACGAAGTTCCTTCTCCACGAAGGCTCGTGGAAGAAAAGTCGGATTCTGGTAAATCCGAATTTTGAGTTACACATCAAGAAATTCCTTCTCCACGAAGGCTCGTGGAAGAAAAAGGCGGATTTTTGTGAAATCCGAGTTATGTGTTATGAAGTTTTGGGAAAAAGAAGAATCAAGACATAGCGCCAACATTTCTCGGAACAGATTGATGAAAGGTGGCAGAATGAAGTCTCAATCCTTCTTGGGGGCTACTGTCGGATATATACTGATTAGGGGTATATCCGGCATTGTCCTAAGAGCCGGATACCAGGGTGGTCTTTTGGTAATGGACCACAGTCCATTAGGCGGCCCAGTAAGCTGACGCACAAAAGCCGGATTCTAGAAGAACCCGGACCACAGCCCAAAGTGGTGCGGCTTGGAGTAGAAGGCGGATTCTTGCTTTCCAAGTTAGATACTTTCGGTAGTCTTCTAGGATTCCTTTCTGTAAGCCCTAACCCGGCTATTTATATAAAGCCGGACGGGAGAGAAGAACACGGATAATTAGCTAGAAGCCAACTCGCCGAGAAGTTGATCCTCGCCGAGTTAACGAAACCCTAATCACATTGTACTTTGTATACTTCAGGCTTCGGCCCTAATTTAGTGAGATTGCAGGAGTAGGAACGTCGTCTAGTTGCGCCGTACCGAATCTGGGTAAAATTGGTATTCCTGGTTGTCGTACTACCATGACCCCCCACGTATCTAACCGTAGACTCATGGCACCCCCGTCTATGAACTCTACTACGATGTCTCTACAATGAGATAAGAGTTTGGAGAGTTTGATAGGATTTATATATGCAGTGAGTAAGTGGATCATATCCCGAAGTTATGGGTATATGATTATTGGATTTTGTTGGTTTAGCTTTGGCAATATGATCGTGGAGAAAATAACCTTTGAGGGAGACAAATGATACGAGACTAAATTTTCTAGGAGTATATTAGATTAAGAGGAAGATAGTGGATTTCCTGAATTTTAGGAAAGGAGCAATGGAAAGCTCCTGCTTAAGAAAGATTGGTGGATATCATATGGATTGATCTATATCATGATGAGAGAGTTTATACCCCAAAGGATATGATAGTGGAATAGTGATCTTAGCTTGATATCTCAGTGATGGTTCTAATAACTAGTTGATAGTGACAGCCCTATAAGATGTTTGAGATTAGAAACTAGTAGATCAATGTCTAAAGGATAACCTCTGGATAACCATTATGGCTGAGGAACATGGCACCCGACCCTTGAAAAAAGCCTAACCGTTTAGTTGTTAAATTGATTTGCTGAGCACTTGCTACTCCATACATTTTATGCACATTGCTCGGATGCAGAGGATGTGGATTTCCCCCATTTCAAAAAAAAAAAAAAAAGAATTGTTACAGAGAAGTTCTTCGGATTACACCTCTAAACTATACTAATCCAGTCAGTTGTTAATCTTTCCTCAAAAAAAGAAAAACTGCACTTGTACATAATTATGAATTGCACACCAGTAGAAAAGAGCAAAATGGCTTCCTTTTGCTATAACAAATCGATTGAACCACGGGAGTGATTCGGACGAGCTGCGTCTTTCGTCGTAATCGCCAGCCGTGGCAGGACCCCTAGCGAGCTTTGATTGGCTTCACCTTTCTGTCCTCAGGTTTAAACTAATACTAACAAATAAAGGAGAAACACTCCAAAGTCCAATATCTTAGCTTGCTGAAAGTAACACTAGATCTGAATAATAGGAGAGTGTGAAGCAATTCAAATTCTGTGCGCCGCATCATCTGCTTGACGACAAAACAAATTGATTTTCGACAGAGACGAGCGGCTCCTGCTTGATACTTAGATCCGACGCACACATATGCCAATCGATGAGATGATCCCTCGATAGTACTGTATATACTATGTTAGTTAATTAGGTGCAATTTGGCACAGGCGAGGCAACTTGCAGGTTGGTCCTGCATTGTGCATGAAATGCATCACCAGCATATGCACGATGCCTCTTCCAGAAACGTGCAGACGGTGATGAGCTGATTACATATGTCGGTTTTAGTGCTTCTCATCGGACTTTGCGCGTTCCGGAGGGTTCGTTTCGATGCCTCAAGGGCCAGCACTACTTGGGCCAAATTAAGAATGAAAGGAGAAAATATCTCCTTAGTTAGCCATGCTCATAGCTAGGACTTGAGAGAGATGTTTGCGATGTAAAATGTAATGATTGTGTGATTATTCTCTTTGGAAACTGAACAATTGTATGATTATTCAGCCTGCTACGACGTAGACTGCGTCGACCCATCGACGATGGCAGCAGTGTTAGTGAGTTAGTAGATGCGGTTTGTCTGTCATTTAATCCGGGTAACCACTACCATGCAGCAGCACAGCAGAATGGCAACTATTTTGGCAGCGAAAGGCCAACTGTTGTTAGCGGGGAAGGTAGATTAATTACGAGCTCAGCTAGCACTTGAACCTGCGGGTGGCGGCGGCGGGCGAACGCTTTGAAGGCCCTCAAAGGTCGTCGTAGCAGCCGTATCATGGAAGCACTTTGCTTCGGTTGTTTTTTTCCTCCGGTGAAAGCTAAGCGTCGAGGTGGACAGTTTCGTCGTGCGAGAGCTTCCGTTTTCACGCCCCACAGGCCACAGTGGCACAGTGCAATCACTGTACTCCTGCGTTGACACGGCGATGATTATTGTCTTATTCGGGGCAGGAAGCGAAACAAACGAAGCAACAAAAATGGGAGCGTATCTGTGTTTCTCCATGGTGTTTTTATGCGTCGTGGTGACAGAGTGAGCAAGGTGATGGCACACATATATTCGAATATTCTCAAGTTAAAAAGCAATTCGAATATTCGACATACTAGCACACTGTCTAGTGTCTACTCCAAGAGTCCCTTATAAAAAGTACTGCCTCTTCATCTCAAAAAAAAAAAAGTACGGCTTCTTGAGATTGTAGGAATTTCATCCGATTTTGTAGATTTTTAATCATTATAAAAAAATCTATATATGTCCACTTTATAAAAATATGATGCTATAAAAACGTTGGTTCCTCTGTCTCAATTTCATTGGAATTTGGGCATCCATATTTACCATTTTGTGTACCTATTCGAGTAGGACCAAGGTGATCTTCCTATGTTTTTTCTCCAACCTATGCAAACGAATACTCCTCTAGTTTTCTATGTGCAATGCTCTGTTTTGCACTTGTGTTCATATCGAAATCTTGTGTTTTTTCCTACTTGTGTGTTTTTAAATTCTATGATCCAAAGAGGCCTTACTTTCATGTTTACGCCCATGTGAAGTTTACCAATAGTAATCTGTTTACTAAAAGTCAATAAATAAACACTGCATACTCTTTTTTTGGTTTGAGAAAATATCTTATGGAAACCAAGTTTGAAAATCGGTAAAATCAAATGAAACACCAATTTTGAAATTTCAAAAACAATGCAGTCTGTTTTGACAAACGATGCATGCAAAATATCAACTTCAAAGTCTAATTCATTTGAGACGTATGAACATAGGCAATGAATAGTGACCGATAGTGCATCATCACTATTCATGAATAATATCGTAAATAACCAAAATCAACAATGAATAGTGGCAAATAGTACAACATCACTATTCATACATAGTACCAGTTTGGTACTAAAATTCCATAAGTTTGAAGAGCATCATATTTCTAATACACCATATAATTTTCAAGCATGTTCGGGATCTTTTAAAATATAAGTTCCACTTTCTGTTTTTTTATGATGACTGTTCTTTTTTTAGAACTCACAGATAGCCTTCTTTTTTTGTTCGGCCGACCAACAAGAACATTGGGCTGAGGCCCAGATCTGAATCCTGGAACGACGTTTCTTTGGGCCCATAAGCAGCACGGTGAAGCTTTCATGAATAATATCGGAAATAACCAAAATCAACAATGAATAGTGGCGAATAGTACAACATCACTATTCATGCCTAGTACCAGTTTGATATTAAAATTTCATAAGTTTGAAGAGCATCATATTTCTAATACACCATATATTTTTCAAGCATATTCAGGATCTTTTAAAATATAGTTTCCACTTTCTCTTTTTTTGCATGATGACTGTTCTTTTTTTAGAACTCACAGATAGCAAATTCGGCCGACCAACAAGAAAATTGTGCTGAGGCCCAGGTCTGACTCCATCCGTCTGTGTTCTGGAACCGCGCGCCTCTTTGGGCCCGTAAGCAGCGCGCATGAAGCTGGCCGTTAGGGATCAACCCGCAGTCGACCCGGTCAAGCACGGGGCGAATCTTCCTCACCTGACGATAGCCCACACACCGGGCTGCATTGGGTAGCGCCGGCCTCTTTAGATCGTGAAGCTGTTGCACCGGCCACATGCCTACGCCCGTTCTTTTTCTTTCTAAAAAAACAAACAAAGATGAACGACTCCACGAGCTTTAGCTATGTGGCGGTTGTGTGGTTTGACCTGACGACGTTACTTTTCTCTGCGCTCCCTGCTACGGACTCTTGAGCTTCCACCTACAATGCTTCTGCTACGGACTCTTGAGCTTGACAGGACACCGTGCTCGTATATTTCCACTACTCCTCATAATCGATCGCGCGCAGGATCTCCAATCATTGATACATCCCGAAATCACTTCCTGACGAGCGCTCGACCGCTCACGCGCTGCGCACGCGGAAACGTGGGTGAGTCCCACCCCCACGTGGTCTTCTTCCTCCGCGGTCCCCTTCCTCCGCTCCCCTTTCCTTTCTCCCTCCTCCTCTTCTTCGCGCGTGGCCGGGGCCGGGGAAGAGCACCGCCGCGAGCTTAGGGTAACCTCGCCGCCGACGGGGACGGCGCGGCTGGCCGCGACGTCGCCGGCCAGGCGAGGGACACGGCAGGGCTCCGCCGAGCTTAGGGTAACCTCGCCGCCGACGGGGACGGCGTGGCTGGCCGCGACGTCGCCGGCCAGGCGAGGGACACGGCAGCGCTAGGTGAGGAACATGGCCGTCGCGAGCTTAGGTTGGGGGTGGGGTGGGGGTGTTCGCCGGCGACGAGCTTCAGTCGGTGGGGGAGGTTTAGAGGAATGGTCGGGGGCGGGGACGGACCGGCGGAGGAAGTGGTTAGGGGAGGGCGGGGCGGCGAGGCGGGCGCGGCAGCGCCGCCGGCCGCGGGTGGCGGCGGCAGGCGGTTAGGCCGGGGATGGTTGCGGGGGCACTGTTTTTCTTCCTCGTGCGCGCGTGCGCGTGGTCGGAAACGATCGATCGATCGAGCGCGCGCACGCTAGCACAGCCCGATACATCCCTTGATTCCTGACACCTTTTTGCACCACCGAATGTGTTACTGTCTCGGAAAATAATCATGCTATGTCAGATACATTAACTTTTGTCTATCTTTGTGACAATTAATTTGAGACGGAGGGAATATTTTGCACGCCGCGAAGCCACTAGCCCACTGCGCAAACCCAATGTGTTATCTCAGCTGTCAGCCCTTCACGTAAGGTATAACACGAGCATGTATATTTTTCACGAGTTTAATGTACGTACAACCATAGTTTAAAAAATCGAGCCGGCCATCAAACCGGTGAGACTGTCGGTTCAGGTTTTTACTGGTCGGACTGTCGGTTTAATGGTTCATTTGCGATAAAAAACCGGAAATTTTAAGTTAAATTTAAAAAATATTGATATGACATCAACTAAATACACATTATATAGGGTACATTCCACTAGTAAATCACTAAATATTGATTTTCTAGTTGGTTATGGGGAATTATAACACGTTTTGGCCCAGAGTAAGGGGTTTGACTCCTAGTTTATGCATATTTTTTCAAATTTTTCTGGTTTTTTACTAAAAGGCCAATTGACGTTAAAAACCCGGACAAGGCTCCGGTTCCGGGTATTTTCGGTCGGACCGCCGGTCCGGTCCGGTTTTTTAAACTATGCGTGCAACCGTACGTTTTTATAATTAAATGGAAAATTTACAAGTAGAAAACAATTGTATCATGTCTACATGGATTAGTTCTTTTGGTGCAAGTCAATAACATCACATATACCTCGACAATGTGGTACCGTGAATGATGGTCCATTCCAATCAAAGCACAAGGAATAAATGACTAACAAAGATCTCCAAACTTTGGGTAATTAACCTCAAACGCTCAAAGATACAACTGAAGTAAACATTGCTAATACCATACTCCCTCCGTTCAACAATAGATGACTTCCATATATGTAGATATAGATGTATTTAGACATATTTTAGTGTCTAGATACATCCATATATAGACAAATGTAAGTTATCTATTATTGAACGGAGAGAGTATTTCTTAAGCTTTACTGAATAGTTCTACCGGTGGTGCCACAAGTTTTTATTTCAACACATTTTCTCTCTCCCAAATAATTCGAATAGTTTTATTCTACCACATTTTTTTACTGAAAATTCCCTACTAAAAATGTTGAATAAACTACTTCACTTTTACATCGGTCCTAGATGCTATATTACAAAGAGAATGATGTTTATGTAAACATGATGGAGCATATAAACCTTAGATAGAAGCCAACGGAATCTTTGTCGCACTCGCACCAACTTAATTGGACTAAACTTCTTCATGTGCCACCTAGCTTACACCATAAAAGCAACCAGCTATAGCAGACCATGTAGAAAACTGAGAGCTGAGTATAACATATTAGAGCATGTCTAACAGGCCCCCTATAGCGCGGGCACCCCGTAAAATTCCGGCGGCATACGGGGTGCGGGCCAAAACGGCCGTCTAGCAGCCCCGTATGCGGCCCGGCTCTTACGTAAAATTTACGGGGCCTGCGAAATAGCCCCCGCCGCCCCCTACAAGTAGTGGGTGAGGGTCGGGGTGGGGGTCCAACCCCCCACCCCCAACCCTAGCTCCGCCGCGCGCCGCCGCAGCTCCGGCGAGCAATCCCGCGTCCCCCGCCGCCCCATTTCTCCTTCCACCGCCCCTAACGCCTCCGCCCCTGACACCTCCGCCTCCCGGCGATGAACTCCCCCAACGGATCGAGCTCCTCCACCGGCCGGTCGAAGCGCCGCCACGAGCCGGAGACGCTCGAGGAGGCGTGGCGGCTCCACTACAAGCATTCGTTCGCAGGGAGCCGCCGCGCCGCCTGGAAGTACGCGGCGTTCCCGGAGAACATGCCGCCGTCGCTGGTCGACTACACGGAGGGCGGCCGCTACTTCTCCGTTGACCCGCCGCCGAGGCCGATGCGCGGCCCCCAATTCGAGAAATGGCGCGCCGAATGGGAGATGCTGCAGCAGTGCAAGCGGGTCCGCGGCGGCGCAAGCGGAAGCGGAGGAGGAGGCGCGGCGGTGCAAGCGGTGGCGGCGACAGCGGAGGAGGAGGAGGCCGCATTCTTGGCAGCCGTCGAGCTGTCCAAGAAAGACGCCGAGGCAGCGGCGCGCGCGGAAGCGGAGGAGGAGGCGCGGGCCCTCGCCGACGTCGAGGCCTTCAAGGCGATGGAGGCCGCCGGCGACGTCGTCTTCATAGATTAGGCTAGTTAGACTAGTAGATGGGCGAGCTCGAGCTCGAGCTATGTAGCAGCAATGGTGATCAAATAAAATCGACCATTGTTTTCTCCCGCGAAGTTTTAATTCAAATATACAGGCCGGCTATAAGGGGTCTGCTAGATGGACGAGTTCATCTGAGCAAAAAAATTTATCGATTTCGTGTGCAGGGCCCTCTACACGCGATTTAGGGGGCGAAAATGTAAGGGGCCTGTTAGACATGCTCTTAGCCACACTATGATGGGATATCTAGCAACATGGTTGGAATCAGCTGATGACATACACCAGTAGTTTTATCACACTAAAACTGGAGTTTATGGAGTACTCCCTCCGTCCTGGTGTATAAGGCACACTTAGCAAAACTCTTGGATCAAGGTGCTATTTGATTGGGGATAAAAACTTGCATGCATTGGTGGGAAATGCATCCAGCCACTAACTGAGAGGGGGTTAATGCGATTTGTGCCTAGGAGGAGGAGTGTTATGGGACAAAATGGTTTTCGGATTATGCCCTATACACCAGGACGGAGGGAGTACTTCCTTTGAACGACCAATCAATTTGAGGGAGGAGGCAACTAAGGCTTTTGACTGTCGTATCAATTTGAGCGAGGAGGCGACAATTAGATGGAAAAAAAAATCTTATAGAAGGAAGGAAGAAGAGTCCTTGTGACAGAAGGAGAAAGGAAGTAAGGAATCTCACACCATTCAACAAGTGTGCAGTATTGAAAATTGTGTTGAGTTGAGGTCAACATTGGAGCGTCACACAGGCCATTTGATATAATTTTGATGTTAGGCAAAAATTTAATGTACTCTAAAATATTTTCTCTTTTTTATACCAGTTCTACGGATAACCTCCGTATTTGATCAAATGAATTCTTATTATGTGGTACTCAAAACCAAGTTAAATTTTAAAAAAAAACTATCATAAAGTTCTTACCAGAATGCGAGTATAGCATATGACCTTGTTTAATTATTTTGTTTCCTTTATTTGTAGTAACGTGGGGTGTTGTTAGAGGAGAAAAAAAAACGAACCGTTTTATGTTAAGCTCAACTCAACATTGAGAAGATCTAGATCGTTGATTGGAGTCTACTTAACGTCGTCTTAGATTTAATGTATTCCAACATGATTACTCTTCTGTAAATAGTTTAGATTAGAAATAAAGAGAGAGAAGTTACTCGTAATCTAATACTCCCTCCGATCCATATTAATAGGTGCTGAAGTGGATGTATTTAGACAGGTGCTGAAATGGATGTATCTAGCAATAAAACATGTCTAAATACATCCACTTCAGCACCTATTAATATGGATCGGAGGGAGTAATTAGTTAGGCACTTTTGGAGAAAACGAGATTTCCCCGGAAATTGCTGGTTTGCTACAATCTTCTCCTTCACTACCGCTTCCCTCTCTCTTTTATCGGTCCTTTTCTATACCCCAGCATCCGTTCAAATCAAAGGAAATCGACCTAGTTAACTGAGATCGATCTGTTGCGTCCGTTTCACTTCCTTCAAACCTTAAGCTAGCTATATATATTTCCCCCTTGCAAAATATGTAGCTTTAACCACATCATCCGTCCATTCATCCATCAAAATATATATCGATTGCATCATCGCGATCTATCAGACAAATACCGGCTAACCTTTGACATGTGACGTCGTGACAGAATTCCCCCTCAGTTTTTTTTTTTTTTTTTTTGGGAAACTAATCCCCCCTAGGTTTGGCTGCCCGAGAAGATTGGTTGTTGGTGCGTTTGCGCCCTGAATGTGGCGCCGCCTAGATTTGTTAATCTGGCGCATGCGCTGGAGAAGATGACCAGATGTTCTTTCCGTTGTACTACAACTAATCATGCATGAAAACTAAGCTCCTACACTTCTTCATGGGTGCAGGTCGAAGCAGCTGCGAGTGTATTAGCTAGCAGTACTAACTATCTCTACTAACTAACTACAGGGGAATGGTGAGGCCGGCACACGCGTGTACACCAAATAATCTGAATATATTTGTTCTTGTCGACTCATACGTACGTGAGCGTTCGAGAGAAAGCGGTTTTCGGCATTATTGAGCGAGAAGGTTAACATTAGGTCCGCATTTTAAATTTGCCAAAAGGTTAAGCGACCTAGCAAGTAATGAATGAGGAAGATGCTCATACATTTCCCAGCAGTGGGTCGGGTGAGCTGCCTTGTCAGGTTTCAATTTGATCAAAAGGCTCAACGCAGCCATTTTCTAAAGATATTGTTAGATCTGTTAGTACCTAACATATATCTCTTTCATCGAGTTATCAGGTTGTTATGATTTTCTTTTATTTTCGGGTGATAAGTTCTTATGATTTTGATTAAGAATGTATGTTTCAAAAGGGTCGATTCTGCAATGCAATTCAAATGCAAGTTCAGTGTTTTTTTCTAAATGGGGATATCCCCGTCTCTGCATCAGAGCGATGAACGTAAGTTTTATGTTAAAAAAAGTATCAAGTATGACAAGTACAACAGATTACATCTCACAGATTGTAGAGGGTGGCCACATGAATAATCCATCTAAACAGAAGAGACATAAGACAACTACACATATTCCAATCATCTAATGTGCAACCTGTCGGCACCCCACCTGACGGGGGTGCCACGGATGAGCGGCGTGTGGGGCCACATGAAGCCTTGCGAGAGAAGGATCAACTCCTCGCCTAGGGAATGAGTTCCCGGGACTAGCCTTCGGGGGCCCGCCTCGCGAAGACGAGCTATCACCCGCGGGCGGCAGAACGGAGGCTGCCCGTGTGTCCCTCACAGCAGGAATCGAGGGACACACGATGGTGTCACAAGCAAGCTATCGCCACCAACACACACCATCCCGTCACCTCGCATGACATGTGGCGTGGATTCCGCCAAGTGTCGAGCGCACTGCGGGTCCTACCAACGCAAAGGAGATAAATGGGAAGCACCCCCGTCGTCTCGAGAGGGCTCGTACATAGACCGTTGAACACATAATTTCAGATCAGACATGCAAGACGTAGGGCTACATCTCACGATGGCCGGAACCTGGGTAAAACGCGTGTCACTGAGCTTGGGGGCGAGCCGTTCTCTTCTACTTGCCGTTTGAAGCATGCCCGGGTAGACAGAAACCCCTTCGCCCACTCGTCGAACAAATCAGGGAGCTGGACGTCGGCGACTCCGGTGTCCGCTTTCGACACGCGACACAACCAGACACCCTTATTGAAGATAGGCCGAACAATCGACATCAATCGAGTGTATCCAAAGTCCAAATGATAGGACCAATGTGGATTCAGTATGTAGCCCGATGAATGACTTGCAATTTTTTTTCCTCTCCTGCATTGTTAAAAACCACATCATTCCATCAGTTCCAAAATACCCAAAGAAATATGACGTATACTAAATTTAGTACTTTTATATATCGCATTCAACCAACTACTGAAAATATTAGCAATACTAGACGAAGGAGTAATGCTAAATGTAAAATGAACTAGTCTCCAAATTTTACGAGCAAACTCGCGAGATATAAAATTGTGTTATACAAACTCTTATGTATCACAAAAACACACTCTTTACAACATGCCCTATGAAAATATGCGGTGAAGCGTGCCTCTACCTTGGCCGCTCGCATGTATATATATTGGACCATAAACAGATCCGTGATGTACAAGGTATTTACAAGTTTGGACTACCAGTCGGTTTACATACCGACTAGGATACAAAGACTACGTATCGGTACATCTAGAACCTTCTGTTTTACATCCTCCCTCAATCACAACTTTGGCTAAGTTGAGATTGCATCTAAAAACTTCTAATTGTCGAACTGACAATGGCTTAGTAAATCCATCCGCCACTTGATCTCCTGTTGGCACAAACTTGATATTTAACAGCTTATTAGCAACCCTCTCTCGAACAAAGTGATAATCCACTTCAATATGTTTTGTCCTGGCATGAAACACAGGATTAGCTGATAAGTACGTAGCTCCGAGGTTATCACACCATAATGTTGCTGCCTTAGGCTGTCCTATCCCAAGTTCTGTCAATAATGTCTGTACCCAGATAATCTCTGCGGTAGCATTAGCCAAAGATTTATATTCTGCCTCTGTACTTGACCTTGATACAGTAGGCTGCTTACGTGCACTCCATGCTATGAGATTACATCCAAGAAAGACAGCATATCCACCTGTAGATCTCCTATCATCTGGACACCCAGCCCAATCTGCATCTGAGAATGCACTAACCATTGTAGAATCAGACTTTACCAGCTTCAAACCATGAAGAAGAGTATACTTCAAATATCGAAGAATTCTCTTGACTGCTGTCCAATGTTCAGAAGTAGGAGCATGAAGGAATTGGCATACTTTATTAACCGAAAAAGATATATCTGGTCGGGTTAATGTGACATACTGAAGTGCTCCAACTATACTCCTGTAGCGTGTAGCATCATCATCATTGAGTGGTATACCTTTAGAGATAGACAGTTTTTCTGATGTAGAAAGCGGAGTGGTAACTGGTTTACACTCCCCCATACCAACACGCTTGAGAATATCAGAAATATACTTTGCTTGAGATAAACAAATACCATCAGAAACCTTCTGAACTTCAATACCAAGGAAATAGTGAAGAGAGCCAAGATCCTTTAAAGCAAAATCCATGCGTAAATCTGCTAGGACAGCATCAACAGCTTGCATTGAAGAACTAGTGACAATGATGTCATCCACATAAATGAGCATGAAAATTGTAACTCCATGTTTGTGATAGAAGAACAAAGAAGTATCGGCTTGAGAGGCAACAAACCCAAGAGCATGTAATTTAGAGGATAATCGAGAATACCATGCACGTGGGGCTTGTTTAAGCCCATATAATGCCTTGTCAAGTTTGCAAACATAGCCAGGAGTAGTTGAATTTTCATAGCCAGGAGGTTGTCGCATATATACCTCTTCTTCCAGAACGCCATGAAGGAACGCATTCTTCACATCTAACTGTCGCATATCCAACTGCTTAGATACTGCAATAGATAAAATAATGCGAATAGTGGCAGCTTTTACCACAGGACTAAACGTGTCCTCATAATCAAGACCATATCGTTGCTTGAATCCCTTAGCAACAAGTCTTGCTTTATAGCGATCAATTGTGCCATCAGACTTCTTTTTGATCTTGTAAACCCATTTGCAGTCAATAATGTTACTATTTGATGGACGAGGAACCAAATGCCATGTCTTGTTATGCATTAAAGCCGAGAATTCCTCATCCATTGCTTCTTTCCATCTGTCATGTCCAAGAGCTTCTTCAAGACAATCCGGTTCACCAGTTGAACAAAAATTAGTCCATCGAATAAATCCAGCCGGAACAGGATTTTTTTTGACAATACCACTCTGGGAACGCGTATGAGTACGCTGAGTTGGCACAAGTTCAGGCTCACCACGAGAATGCGTAGAAGATCCAGGTTCAGCAGCGGATCTCTCGGGATTTGTTGCGGCAGGAAACGCAGCAGGCGACACGGATCGCTCGGGATCCAATCCAGCAGATGATAGCGACGTAGGCGGGGACCGCTCGGAAGTCGCGCTGGCCCCGGACGGGGAATTATTCCGCGGAGAAGATGTGGCTGAAGGGGAGCCACGTGTCGAGGACGGGGTAGGTGGCGCAGAACCACGCACGGGAGACTGCGCAGAGTGCGTGCACTGCGCTGAGATCCGGTCAGCAGCGGATCCCGAGGTAGATGCTGTCGGCTCTGCCTCTGATTCTGCAGCAGAATCATCTCCGGGATTGCTGCTCTCATGATTACCTGTAACAGAAATCTCCTGGGAGCTATTTTCATCAGAAAAATTAGCAGATACAGACATATGATCATGACGTAATTCATTCTCCTCATCAAGAATAGAAGGATTTTGTAGGACAGATGGCAAAAGGGAAATTTCAGCCCGAAGTAATGCACCAGCATTTGGTCTAAGTTGAGAAAAAGGAAATATAGACTCATCAAATATAACATCTCTGGAAATATAGATGCGGCCAGTAGATATGTCTAAACATTTGTATCCTTTGTGGAGACCACTATACCCAAGAAAAGCACATTGCTTAGACCGAAATTGAAGTTTATGTTGATTGTATGGTCTAAGATTAGGCCATACGGCACACCCAAAAATTCGTAAAAAGGAATAATTTGGTGGAGATTTGAATAGAAGTTCTGTGGGTGTTTTGTGATCAATAACCTTGCTAGGTAGGCGATTGATAAGATAGACAGCTGTTAGGAAAGCTTCATCCCAATATTTAAGTGGCATAGAGGCATGAGCAAGAAGACAAAGACCAACCTCCACTATGTGGCGATGTTTACGTTCAGCAGAACCGTTTTGTTGATGGGCATGAGGACAAGAAATATGATGAGCAATGCCAATGCGTGAGAAGAAAGAATTTAACTTTTGATACTCTCCACCCCAATCTGATTGAAGAGCTAGAATTTTACGATCAAAGAGACGTTTAACATGTTGTTGAAAATCACGAAATTTCTGAAAGACATCAGATTTGTATTTAAGCAAATATATCCATGTAAATTTGCTATAATCATCAATGAAGCTCACATAGTATTTATAACGACCAACAGAATCACAAGCAGGACCCCAAACATCTGAGAAAATAAGCTCCAAAGGAGCACTAGAAACACTAGTAGATCTAGGATAAGGCAATTGGTGACTTTTGCCTTTTTGACACGCATCACAAACTAACTCATCATGTTTATTGGACACAGAAATTTTATTTCGACTAAGAATTTGCTGAACTATCGAAGATGATGGATGACCAAGACGTGCATGCCACCGGGATGAAGATGGAGTGCTTGTACTAAGAACTTGTTTATTGGGACACGTGGTGGCACCATTTATTGGATAGAGGCCGTTCCTACTCGCGCCGTGAAGAAGAGTTTTCCCCGTAGCTTGATCCTTTACATCAAAGAATTTAGGGTGAATCTCAATAAAAGATTTGTTATCGGAAACCAACTTAGAGGCAGAAACTAGACTCTTAGTTGCTTGTGGAACATGCAAGATGTGATTAAGATGAATAGGACGATCAGGAGTATGAAAAACATTATGACCAACATGTTGTATTGCCATACCTTGCCCACTTGCCGTGTGAATTTGTTCATTACCATGATAGCGATCTCGTGTGGCTAATTTTTCCAATTCTCCTGTGACATGATCAGTGGCTCCAGTGTCAATATACCATTGAGGATCCACACCTTGAGATGTAGTTGCTATATTTGCTTGTGCTTCCGGAGTAACAAAACTTCTGTTAAATCTCTTGAAGCACTTATAGGCCGGATGCCCTGCTTTGGTACAAATCTGACAAGGAGGTCCAGAATAGCGCGAACGATTACCATCTTGCTGAGAATTACCATGACCTCCACCTCCATTGTTATAGGAATTGCCATAATTGTTGTTTCCATTATAACCATTATTTCCATTATTACCGCGGCCTCCATCATAACCACGGCCACCATAATTGCCATAATTGCCTCCTCCGCCGCCACGATTTCCTCCGTGGCCACCACGGTTACCTCGACCGCCACCATATCCGCGAGAGGCAATATTAACAGAAAAACCACCTGTAGCATCAGCGCTTTGAGCTTGCAGCCGTGCATCAGCCGCTAATAACATAGCGTAAACCTCTCCAAGAGTAATCCCCTGATCAATACGCGCAGAGACAGCCTCGACCAAAGGATTAAATTCTGCATCAAGACCATTAAGAACAGCATTAATGATGTCATCATCATCCATCTTTTTGCCTGCAGTAGCTAGCTCATTAGCCAAGGCTTTGACTTTGTTGAAGTAAACCACAGCCGTTGAATCCCTCTTTTTCAGGTCATTGAGAGATCGGCGCAAAAACATAATGCGAGCACGAGATTGTGACGCCTGCATGGTCTGAATTGCGGTCCAGACCTCATGAGCAGTATTGAGATCGGTGACTTGCACCAAAATTTCTCGAGAGAGAGATCCGACTAGGTAAGATAGCACCTGCTGATCCTTCTCAATCCAAGTAATGTAATCGGGATTCTCCACTTCTGTGATGATCTTCTTGCCGCCAACCTCGCTTTCGACGAGGAGTTTTTCCGCTGGAGCTTTCTTCGATCCATCAAGGTACCCTAGAAGACGAGCACCTCTGATCGCTGGCAGAACCACAGCCTTCCATACCAGGAAGTTATCGCTAGTCAATTTCTCGTGTACTGTGGCCGAGAGAGGATTTCCGGTGGCTGGTTCCGAGGAAGAAGAAGCCATGGCAAGATCGATCTAGGGCTTTTAGATGTGATTGGAAGAAGTGGGCTCTGATACCATATGAAAATATGCGGTGAAGCGTGCCTCTACCTTGGCCGCTCGCATGTATATATATTGGACCATAAACAGATCCGTGATGTACAAGGTATTTACAAGTTTGGACTACGAGTCGGTTTACATACCGACTAGGATACAAAGACTACGTATCGGTACATCTAGAACCTTCTGTTTTACATGCCCCTCGTCTTTTGGTAGGTTATACTTATTTAACAACTCTTTTCGAGAAACAAAATACATAAAAATCTTTTTTTTAGTGGTACTCTCAATTTCCAAAGATACTTACGGAGAAACCTCTCACATTGCCATTTATTAGGTCTCCATAAAAGTTTAGGTAAAAACACACCCAATTGTGCTAATTTCCAAGTATATGAATCTGATAAAAATACCGCCATAAGCCTCTCTACAGGATAATACCGACATAAGTCCAATGTACATAATGTACAGCTTTGCCTACGCACTAGTGAATGGTTGGTATGACAGTATATACCATCCATTTCCCAGAAAAAGATCACAGTACCAGCACCATAGATATCCTGGCGTCCAGTACTTGCTCCACTTGTAGTTAAACCAACAAAACGCAATATTGGAAGTACGTACAAACCGTCTAGGTTTCTATTCTACAACTCCATAAGAGACTTCACACTTTTAGAGACTGTTCTTCGATTTGGACTGCATGGACGTACAGTTTATCAGAATTAGGTGCGATGGAAGATATGACATGAATGCATCAATCTATTTCTGATTTCTGAAGCTTCACGCGGACGTAAGAGCGAAGATGTTAATTTAGGTCGGTTTCATCGGCACATTGGGTTCCTCCCTCGCATTACTTAGAGCATCTTTAGCAGACCCGTAAAAGAGGCGAAACTGAAAAATAACTGCCGTTTACAGTTTGTGAGGCGAAAAAATGCTAGGAGCAGAAACCGTAAAATAGCTCGACCTGTAAAAAAGTTTGGAGGCCACCGAGAATCTCCCACGCAATATTGAGAATGCCCATTTTTCACGACCGAACTGACGGGGGCATGTATGGCCAGAAAGCAGTTGGCGGGAGGGAATGTTCAGGACACACAGATGAACTTCTGCCATGAAACTTGCCGGAATCCCGTTGTTCTCCATTAAATCGTGGGAACCGCCGGAAAATGGAGTGAAACCGGGTAGGACGGTCACCCTCGCGCCACCGCTGGCATGGCCCAGGCAGAGCTAGAGCTCAGCGGCTGGGGATTCGTCGGGGGGCTTCCTCAGCTCCTCCCCTGCCGCCGGGAGGGCTTCGTCCGGGGGAGGGGGGCTTCCTCTAGAGGGCGTGGGGGCCACCCTGTCGAGACATCGTAGTAGTTTTCATAGACGGGGATGCCATGAGACTACGGTAGAGACGTGGGGTAACGGGATAGCGTAATAATACAGAACACGGGATTTTACCCAGGTTCGGTACGTCGCGACAGTACGGCGTACCTACTCCTGCACTTCTCACTAATTGGGACTAAAGCCCGTTTATCAGGGTTACAATGTGAGGGTGTAGATCTAGCTTCTCGGCGAGGATGAGCTTCTCGGCGAGTTGCGTAGAGCTTGAACTTGTTTTAATCTATCTCCCGTCCGGATTTATATAATAGCCGGATTAGGGCTTACAGAATAAGAAACCTAGAAGACTACGTTTAACTTGTAACTTGGAAAGCAAGGAATCCGTCTTCTCCTCCAAGCCAGATCACGCGGGCCGTGATCCGGGTTCTTCTAGAATCCGGCTTCTGCGCGTCGGACTACTGGGCCGTCCAATGGACCTAAGCCCATTACCATGTAGGCCACCCTGGTAATCCGGCTCTTTGTCTACCATCTTCTATACCCCTATTCAGTATATATCCGACAGTAGCCCCCAGGAAGGATCAAAACTCTAATTCTCCGTCTTTCGTCAAATACATTTTGTCCGGGAAATCTTGATTCAGCAGTCTTGATTCTTTCTACTTTCCTTTTGAAGGAGATGGTAACATAAAACTCGGAACCATGAAAATCCGGCTTTTCTTCTCGCGATCCTTCGCGGAAAAGGAACTTCTAACGTCAGCGTCTTAAACATGCTGACGCAAGCGTCGCTTGGTTCCACGCGGGAAACCCCTCAGCGTATCTCTGACAGATTCTCACGGGAGACGAGGAGATAGCCATCATTCCCCTGCCGTTTTATTTCCCGTATTTTCCGGCGAGCGACACGCGTCGAGCATCCAACGGTCGAAAGAGCCGTTGGCACGTATCTAAACGGTTTTCCGGCTATAAATAGCCCTCATCGTCCTCATCAGAAACTTTCCTCACTCCCTCACTGCCCACGTCATTGACGCGAACGCGAGCTCGAGAGCAAGTCCCTTGTCCCAGGCGCACTTAGCTTCCAAGCACGCAGAACGCAACGCGCCACCAAAAGATGGCCTCCTCGCTGTCCTCGCCCACTCGCGCCGCCATCGACGAGCTCATCGGCGACCTAGATCCACAGCCGGGATCGCAAAAGCACACCGGCGGCGAGCCGGAGAAGACCACGGCTTCCGCGGCGGGCGGAGAAAACACTTCCGCCGCCGCGGACATAGCGGGATCGAGCTCCGCAGCACCCCCTCCGTTCGTCCCAACGACGGCGAGGGTCAAGATCCATTCCCGTGGCGATGAGCGCTTTGCTACCGGAGCCAACAACGAAACAGAAATTGTCGGCAATTGGAGTCCGAGTAATACTTCTCTCGTCCTTCTTCGTCGGATGTCAAAGGAGGGATCCATAGTTAAAGGCAAATGGCGAATCTCGAAAGATGAACCCGAGCCCAATCCAAAAGTCGGAGAACGCGTCATCCTTACCTCTCATGTTGCGAGAGGTATGGGTTTTCCCCCTTCCGCCTTTTTTCTAGACGTCCTTAACTTTTATGGCGTTCAACCACACAATATTTCTCCGAATTCCATCCTCTACTTAGCCAGTTTCCAAGCCCTTTTCGAAGGATATCTCGGGATAACACCTGACCTAAATTTCTGGCAATATTGTTTTGAGGTAAAGCATAACATCACAAATGGCATTTCGCCCATTTGCGGAACCGTATCTTTCATCCTCAGAAAATTTAGGGAGGAATGGTATCCAAAAATAGAAATGCCGGAACCTGACCAATCTTGGCTAGGTTCTTTCTTTTATCATCAGGACATTCCATTCCCAGGCAGGGCAACCGGGGTTCCTTCCTTTGTTAATTCTGCCGCTACTCCTCGCGAGAGTTGGACAGCCGCAGTAGGGGAAAATTTGCCAAAAAACCTGATGAAGATAAAGCGGCGCATCGCCAAACTTTCTTCCTCTCAACCTTCTTTGGTTGGGAAGGATACCGTTATGTGCTGGTTTGGACGCCGTATCCAACCTCTCTCTTTTCGTTCCCGACTTCTTTGCGAATACCAAGGGCCAGAAGATAGCATGAGAGGAACAGATAAGGCCTTTACCAAAAAGGATTTTATAGGACGACTTCACGAACTGGTCGCCGTCAATAGTCAGATTGAGGAAAGTCTGGCGATTTTTCACGTGGAAAATCTGGTCCCTAAGGTATTTATCTTTCCTTGTTTCCGCGTTTTTCTTCAGATTATCTTCTCTCTCCGCTTTTTAACATATTGTTAACTCCTTCCTAGTTTGATGAACTTGGAGAAAATGATCTTGCTTCCGACGCTGAACTCAACAAATTACATGCCGAGTTTCACAACAATCGGAAGCGCAAAAGGCAATCAGCTATCAAAGAGGAATCTATTCCCAACCTGGACGATATCCGGATAAAAGAAGAACCATTCGACGAACTCGGATATATTCGTCCAGAGGCAAAGAAATTCTTTGCTCCTGCGCCTCTGATTCGCCCTTGGCCACAAAATGGATTGGTTGTTCGCAATGATATCGCATTTTCACCTCGTCAGGTTATACACGGTGGCCTTCATCACGTTGGAATTCTCTTCGCGGAATATGCCAAAGAATTCAACGAGGTCTTGACCGATTTGCGAGAAATGAGCCAGGTAATACTTCTAGCCCCCAAGCATTAAGTTGAAATATGAATTCTTCTTAATGTTTCTTCGTATGCCTGTTCAAACTTAAGCATCTGGCTTTCATTTCCATGTTTTAGCATTCCGCAGACGCCATAAACTTGGAAGTTTTTAAGAAGCTTAGTCTCAAGAGCAGAGAAGTAAAAACCCTTCAATCTGTTATTGAGTCGAAAAGCAACGAACTAGCGTCATCTCAGCGGCAACTATCAAAAACCACCGGTATTTTATTTTGTGCCATTTGTTTTTTCTGGAGAATTCTTGCGGAATTGTTTTGTAAACTCAAATTAATTATTGCCCTCCAGCTGCTTTAAACAAAGCCAACAAATTAGCAGAAAACGCTGTCCATGTTTCTCGGCTTCGTGAGGAAAACTCAAACCTCCGAAAGGAACTTCTGAAAGCTCAAGAAGACCTAGAAGCCAGTAATCTGGCCCTTGGGATTGCTCAATCCAAGGCTTCTTTACAGGCAGCGGAAGATAAATCTGTTATCAATGATTTGGAAAGTATGCTACTCCCGCGCATGACAGAAGGCGACGAAATTGACAAGGTTCTTGGTAAGTTAACTTCTTTTTACCAATGTCTTCATGTCTTATTTCTTGTATCTTTTCATGTAACCTTTGCTTTTGTCGAAAAAGCAGGAAATTTTCCAGGAATTTCTCGGACTGAAAAGATTCGGGCCTTTGGGGAAGTGTGGAATTCAATCAGGAATGCAGGAATGCAGATGATTAATAAATTCCTTCCCACAAGTACTGTACGCTTTTCGGAAGTCTACCGACTTTCGGGTGCCATCACAGAAGTAGCAGAGTCGAAAGAATCCATCCTTCGCTCTGCCGCACGAGGTGGTGCACGCATGGCACTTGGCCTTATGCGTCTACATTACCCTAATGCCAAATCTTGGCGCGTAGCATCCGGTATCCCTCAAGAATATACAGAAGCGCAACGAAATGCGATTTTTGATGAAGTTAAAGGGCACGCTTCCAAGATTGCCTCTATGGTTAACATTTCCATTACTTATCCGGAAGAAGAAGTGCCCGCAGCCCCCGAGAATGATAGCAGTGATGAAGACTCGGATGCTTGAGGGAATACACTTGACCCGAATGATGGATGTGTATAAGAGCATTTTTACAATGCAATTCATATTGTAATGCTTCTATATCGTTTGTCGAAACAAGAACTCCGCCTTTTGCAATTTCAAGTTTCTTGCAAAGTTTTTCCGGGTTTGACTGTTCCTTTATCTTCTAAGTAATCTGGCAAATGTGTTTTAACTGCTCTAGTGTTTAAAAATGGCTCAACTAGCAATATGTATCGTCATGTCGAGTAACTGGGGACGAACCAAACAGTTTTGAAACTCGGAAACATGGATCATGCTAAAAGCATTTTTACTGACTAGTTTCAGTAACCCAACACATACACAATCAGATAAAATTTAGAGAAAACAAGGAACTGTTTTGAAACTTGGGCACGCAGGCACAATCCGAGTTTCCTTTAACCTTTAACAGGCCGAATCATTCAGCTTTTAAACACCGAGCACGCAGGCACAATTCGGGTTAACATTGAGTATTTGTGAGATCATTGGGAAATAGATGAGGCGGAAATATTTTGTACTTATAATGAATATGAATGACAACATTCCGACAACTTTATTTCATGGTCTCAAAGATGTTTACATAGAAATTGAACTAAGTATAGAAGGGACGTAATTGCTGGATACTCCAAGGCCTCTTTGTCTCTCCTAGTTCATCATCTATTTTTCTCTTTCTTTTGTGATTCGGCTTCTCGGGATCGTCCTACGTATCTCGAATGTCAACAAGATAGTATGATCCATTCTTCATGGCTTTACTGATGACAAATGGTCCTTCCCATACTGGGGCCAATTTGTGCTTCCTTTGCTGCACCAATCTCAGCACTAAGTCACCTTCTTTAAAAGAACGATGCCTGATTTTCCGACTATGATAACGTCGTAAACCTTGCTGGTAGATGGCAGATCTTTGAAGCACAAGTTCTCGTTCCTCTTCTAAGAGATCGACGGCATCCTGTCGTGCTTCTTCGGCATCCAAGTCGTCAAAATTCTGCACTCTTGGGCTATCATGGATCATGTCCGTTGGAAGAATAGCTTCCGCACCATAAACTAGGAAAAACGGGGTTTGCTCAGTTGACCTATTTGGCGTCGTTCGAATACTCCACAACACGGAAGGTAGCTCTTCTACCCACGCTCCAGCTGCTCTATGGAGAGGAGATTCGAGTCTTGGGCGTATTCCTTGCAGGATTGAACTGTTCATTCTTTCAACCTGTCCATTAGATTGCGGGTGTGCCACAGATGCAAGATCTAAGCGGATTCCCGTTTGTTGGCAGTATTTTGCCAACTCTCTAATGGAGAAATTTGTCCCGTTATCAGTTATTATGCTATGTGGGACGCCATACCTCATTACTAAATCAATAATGAAATTTCTGGCAGTTGCGCCATCCAGCTTTTTGATGGGTTTAGCCTCCACCCATTTTGTATACTTATCTACCGCTACGAGTAGATGTGTAAGTCCACCTCTTGCAGTTTTGAACGGTCCCATCATATCTAGCCCCCAGACCGCAAACGGCCATGTGATAGGGATAGTTTTAAGTGCTTGGGCCGGCAAATTGGTCTGCTTGGCGTAATATTGACATCCTTCGCACGTATTCACTATGCGCTCGGCGTCTGACTTGGCTGTTAGCCAGAAAAACCCCGCCCGGAATGCTTTTTTGACTATGCTTTTTGATTGAGCATGATGTCCGCAATCGCCAGCATGGATTTCTTCCAGTATTTCTCTTCCTTCTTCTGGTGAAATACACCGTTGAAAGATTCCGGAAGTACTGCGTTTATACAAGTGGTCGTTGATCACCACGTATCCTTTGCATCGACGCTGTATTTGCCTTTGCAAGACTTCGTCTGCTCCTTCCGGGTACTTCTGATTGACTAAGAAGTTTAAGTATGGAATTGTCCAATCCGGTTTAACGAGCATGACCTCGATTGTTTCAGATGCCAGAGGGTAATCAACGTCTCCACCTTTTATGGATGGTTCATGCAAGTGCTGGACGAATACCCCTGGTGGTAAAGTTTTTACTCTCTCTGATCCCATGCGGGCTAACGCATCCGCATTCCAATTTTCCTCCCTTTTTATGTGAAGGACTTCGAACCCGAAGAAACAGATGGCGAACTCATCCACCGTCCTCCGATATTCGGCCATTATAGGGCTTTTCGCGTCCCAGGTTTGGTTGAGCTGATGCTGTACCAAATCCGAGTCTCCATAGCATAAGATGCGTTTTACCCCTATTTCTTTTGCAATATGCAAGCCATGAAGCAGAGCTTCGTATTCTGCCACGTTATTACTGGCGTTGAAGTGTATTTGCAATACGTACTCCATTGTGTCTCCCTTGGGAGATTTTAGGACTACGCCAGCCCCAGCTCCTTCCTTCATCTTGGATCCGTCAAAGTGCATGATCCAGTACTCGGATTCTGGCATCGGTGTTTTTTCCATTGCTTCTGTCCAGTTGGCGACGAAATCTGCCAAAACTTGGGATTTTATTGCCGTCCTTGGCTGGTACTTAATGTCGAAGGCTGCCAGCTCGATGCCCCATTTAGCTACTCGGCCGGTTGCCTCCGCATTGTTTATAATATCCCCTAGTGGTGCTTTACATACCACTGTTATGGAATGCCCTTGGAAGTAATGGCGCAGTTTTCTGGATGCAAAAAATACGCCATATGCCAGTTTCTGGTAGTGCGGATACCTTTGTTTGGATTCGGAAAAAACTTCGCTTATGTAATATACCGGATGTTGATCTGGTATGCTTTGCTCTTCCTTTGTCCGTTCCACAACGATTACCGCACTAATAACCCGACTTGTAGCCGTAAGGTATAATAACATGGGTTCTTCGTCTTTTGGAGATGCCAAGATGGGAGCGTTCATCAAGGTTTCCTTCAACTGGGCCAACGCTGCATCAGCCTCTTCTGTCCATTCGAACTTGTCGGATTTCTTCAGCAGCTTGTAGAGTGGTAAGGCTTTATCCCCCAGCCGACTGATAAATCTGCTGACGGCTGCAGCGGAACCCGTCAATCTTTGGACATCTTTTACACATGTAGGTTTTGAGATGTTCAAGATTGCCTTGATCTTTTCCGGGTTAACTTCTATTCCTGTGTGGGAAACAATGAAACCCAGAAGTTTTCCTGAGGGAACCCCGAATACGCACTTAGATGGATTCAACTTCATCTTGTAAGTGCGTAAGTTTTCGAAAGTTTCTCGCAAATCCTCAAGGAGTGTATCTTTTTCCTTGGTTACGACGGCGATATCGTCCACATAAACATGGACGTTTCTGCCAATCTGACTATGCAAACAGCGTTGCATGCAACGCTGGTAGGTTGCACCTGCGTTCTTCAGGCCAAAAGGCATGGTTACGTAATAGTACGTCCCATACGGGGTTATAAAAGAAGTCTTGATTTGATCTTCCTTTTTCATGCGTATTTGGTGGTACCCGGAGTATGCATCCAAAAAGCATAAAAGCTCGGAGCCTGCAGTGGCATCTATTATTTGATCGATTCGCGGTAATGCGAACCTATCTTTCGGACACAACTTGTTCAATCCTGTGTAATCTATACACATTCTAAGAGCAGTGGTGTCTTTCTTCGGCACTAATACCGGATTTGCGGACCAATCAGTATGGATTACTTCCTTGATGAAATCCGCTGCTAAAAGCCGAATAATTTCCTTGCCAATAGCCTTCCGTCTTCTTCCGTCAAATCGACGGAGACCTTGTTTGACGGGTTTTGATCCAGGAATAACCTTGAGTTGGTGCTCAGCAAGTTCCCTGGGTACGCCTGGCATGTCAGCTGGACACCAGGCAAAAATATCCCAGTTCTCACGGAGGAACTTGATGAGCTCGCCTTCCTATTTGTCGGTCATCCCAGTCCCTACGATGACAAATTTTGTCGGGTCTTTGGGATCTAGGATTACCTGTCTTGTATTCTCGGACGCCTTGAAGCTATCTGTTGGCTTCCGAGTTTCTTTTCCTGCCGGCATTTCTTTCGGCGATACCTCCTTGGCTAATTCCTTCAGTTCCTCCTTTGCTATAACTCTCTGAGCGCAAAGGGCGTTTTCTTTCTCCAACTCGTTTGCCAGCTTGAAATCACCAGCTATGGTGATTACTCCTCCTTTGGGTCCTGGCATTTTCAGCTTGTTGTAGATATAACAGGATCTTGCCATGAATTTGGCGAAAGCCGGACGTCCGAGTATTGCGTGATACACACTTTCGAACGGCACTACTTCGAAGGATACTTTTTCCTGCCGGAAGTGATCTTTATCTCCGAAGGTGACATCTAGGGAAATTTCTCCTAGGGATCGTGCTTGCCTGCCAGGAACGATGCCGTGGAAGCGTATATTGCTGTAATTGAGCTGGGACTCGGAGATCTTCAAGTGCTTCAGTGTATCCAGGTACATTATATTAATGTTGGATCCTCCGTCCATCAGCACTCTTCTTAGCCTAGTGTTTTGAACAATAGGGCTGACAACAAGAGCTTGTGTGCCAGGTTCAGGGATATTTCCAGAATGATCAGACTGATCCCAGATTATCGGTGTGTTGGAGTACTTCAAGAATTTCGGGGTTGCCGGAACAACCGCGTTTATTTCTCGAAGTGTTCTTTTGGCCACCTTTGCTGACGGGGTTGCTAAGAAAGTTAACATTGCTTCTCCGTCAACTCTCGGAAATTTGGGTTCGCCCTTTCGCTGTTGTTCCTGGATTTTGTCATCAGTGTCCGATTCACTGTCTTCTTTGTCAGCTTCTGGCTTTTGTTTGGCAGGTTTCCTTTTGGAACCCTTCCCTTTATTTCCGGATCCTGCATTACCTTTCATATGCTTGTTTAGCCGGCATTGCGCGTTTGTGTGGGTTGGTTTCCCAAATTGCGAGTGGTGGACGCAGGGTTCCGACTTAATTCTCTCCCATTCTTCGGGAGTGTAATTGATTGGATCTGGGCTGCGACCTTTCCACTTATTTCCCTTATCTCCTCCAAAGGCTATGTTGACCTCCTTGGGCTTTGTCGTTGACTCTGGAGTTCCTTTTTTGTCAGAACGAGGGGTTTTCTTGGCGAGTATTAGTGACTCAATATTGCCTCCTCTTGCTCTGATATCATCTTCGGCTGCAGCGTGCTCATTAGCGGTTGTAAGCATAGATCCGAGATCTTTGTGCTGTTTAGAACCAACCATGAACGATACGAGTCCGGGTTTTAGGCCATTGACGAAAGCATGTATTGCTTGTACGTCAGTTACTCCAGAACAACTATTCTTCATTGCAGTCCATCTAGAGATGAAATCCACGTATGGTTCGTCCTCAAATTGGGTGCAACGGTTCAGCTGGTTGATGCTATTTGGGCGTTTGTATGTTCCCTGAAAATGCTAAGTGAATACTCTAGCCATATCATCCCAGCTGTCGACAGTTCTTGATGGTAAACCATTGATCCAATCTCTGGCTCCGTCTAGCAACATTAGGGGAAGAAACTTGACAGCTTCCAAGTCTGTCCCATTGTTGATTTGGACGGCTGTATAATAATCTGAGAGCCAGGTATCCGGGTTTGTGCTACCGGTATATTTTTGGTAGGTTGGACCAACTTTGGCGAAGCCAGAATGCAGGGTTATCCTTCGGATCCTGTCAGTAAAACACTTAGGACCAAAGTATAGATCATCCTTTTCTGCTCTATCAATGTGTGCAGAATATCTTCCGGCTGAATGGACAGAAGGGGATCTGCTCCTTTCTTTTCCATTGTTGCGCGGACGCACTTTTCCGAGGTTATCTCTATCTCTTCCGTGTTCACGTCCTTTTGGGTTAGGCGGAGTTCTGCTTCTGTGCCTTTCCTTATCCTTAGGAGGTGTCCGGGATCTTTCACGTCTGTGAGGTATATCATATCTTCCAGCTTTTTCAGCTGGGTTTCTCGGAGGTGGCATTATTTTGCCGTCATTCCGGTGTTTGTCTTCCCGATCATGTGGTTTATATCCATCTTTCGGGAGATGAGGTCCGGTTCTAGACGCTGCGTCCCGGTTATCTGGGTTTTTCCTGTCTATTCTCGGATCCTCTTTTTTATCCGAGTCTCCGGGTTCTTCCGGTCCAGGTGCTCCAGCAGCGCAAGTAGCTGTTTTGTAGAGGGCGGAACTATCATGCAGCCTCCCTGATCGTTCTTGGCCTCGCTGTTGCTGCTGTAATGCTTTTCCTAGGAAAGCATACACCCCTTGGAGTTTTTCCCCGTTGGAGTACAGGTCGTTGTTTAGGATGGCGAACGCTGCTTCCGCGTTTTCCGCTGCGGTTTTGTATATTGGTTCGCCCTTGGCATCTTTGCCGTTTAACTGCTTTTGCCAAGATGGGTTATAGAACCTTTCTTTTGGCGGCAGTTCTTCCGGTTTTGTGATTCCGGGTAACCTAGTAGGTTTTAACGCGGATCTATGCTTTCTCTCGTACTCCTCTATTTCTTCCTTCATGACTTTGATGTCATTATGGGTTTGTTGGAGATGTTGCCGAGATCTAAGCAGATGTTGCTGTTGCCGTTGGAAAGCTTGTCTCCTGGCTTCCAGCATCTCAGGGGGTTCATCTGGTCCCACTGGTGTTTGTAATAGCTCTTGCTCTTCCTGTTCCGTCATTGGCGGAGCAGTGATTTCCTTAGATTTCTTTTCCGCTGGCTTTGTGCCGCTAACATCTCCAACTTCCAGGTTTTCATCAGCGAGATCGGCTGATTTTTTCTTCCGGATTTTGTATTGGAGTTTTTTAGAAGCACGGTGCTTTTTCTTGGAAGAGGGAGATTTTTTGACAGGCTCATCTTCTGTCATCTCCTTAACATTGGGGAATATCGGAGAAGTTTCTCCGTCTTCTCTCTCTTCCACCGGCGGAGGGGTTTTAGGGCTTTCCTGGCTGCCGGCGCCCGTTGTATCAGCTGGTTTTGCCATTAGCACTTCATGGAATCCCTCTTGAAAGGACTTAACCTTTCTTACGAAGGCATCCTCGTCTTCGTCTTCGGAGTCGAAGTTATCCGATCCGGTTTCCGACTCCAACCTCGCCTCAATGGCGGCAAGCATGGACTCTGCTTCCGAGTTCATCGTCTTGTTGACGGATGTCGGATCTTCCGCCTCTGTGACGGGTGTTTCTTCTTCCGTCTCTATGACGGGTAGGTTGTTATCTGCCTCTTGCACGGGATTTCCGTCATCCGTGTTTTCAGCGATTTCGGATTGCACCATGCCGATAAAGTGTGTATCACTTTTTTGTCGGCGATCTGAGCAGAATCCGGCATCATAGTCGTCTTCGACTGGGTATAGGGCGGGTGGGATAAATTTGCTTCCACCGCAAAACCCCATTGCCTCTGCAGTTAGTCCGATAAAGATGTTAGCAGATCCGATCGGTAACACGCAGGCACTTACCAGGTGGTTTTGCGCCGGTATATAGGATCCGTTGTCGAGAAAGCGGCCGACGTCGTCGTCGAACTTCAAGCTTCCGACAGTGATCGATCTTCCAATTCCGCCAAGTATCCCAGATCGGAATTTTACGCCTGAGTCGTTTGCCCCACGGTGGGCGCCAACTGTCGAGACATCGTAGTAGTTTTCATAGACGGGGGTGCCATGAGACTACGGTAGAGACGTGGGGTAACGGGATAGCGTAATAATACAGAACACGGGATTTTACCCAGGTTCGGTACGTCGCGACAGTACGGCGTACCTACTCCTGCACTTCTCACTAATTGGGACTAAAGCCCGTTTATCAGGGTTACAATGTGAGGGTGTAGATCTAGCTTCTCGGCGAGGATGAGCTTCTCGGCGAGTTGCGTAGAGCTTGAACATGTTTTAATCTATCTCCCGTCCGGCTTTATATAATAGCCGGATTAGGGCTTACAGAATAAGAAACCTAGAAGACTACGTTTAACTTGTAACTTGGAAAGCAAGGAATCCGTCTTCTCCTCCAAGCCAGATCACGCGGGCCGTGATCCGGGTTCTTCTAGAATCCGGCTTCTGCGCGTCGGACTACTGGGCCGTCCAATGGACCTAAGCCCATTACCATGTAGGCCACCCTGGTAATCCGGCTCTTTGTCTACCATCTTCTATACCCCTATTCAGTATATATCCGACACACCCTGCCAACCGGGAGGCTTCGATAGCCCACCGCTGGTGGTGGTTGACTACGAGCTAGTTAGGAGTATGTGTACGATTCGTCGATGGATGGCTACTAGTGGATCGGTGATTTTTTTTTAGTATGCAGAGGAATAGGGGAAGACACAAGGAAAAAAACGACCCAATATTTAGGGAATACCCCGTTTTACAGTTTGTCTCTCTGGGTCCTGCTAAGTCATGGACAAATTCAGCCCTTAAAACAGGCTTATGTGGTTTATGTTACCTGATAGAGTACTCTTAAAACATGCTTTTCGCGTTTTCGGTTTTGTGGTTTATGGTTCCGGAAACATTGTGTTTACATGTGTTTTCGTCAGCACAAGAAGCAGTTCAGAAATGATTGCTCCGCTTCACTCAAAGGATCAGAACCGTGAGTTTGGGAGGGTTTATGCAATTATCTTTGGGCTCTGAATAATACTCCCTTCGTCTCAAATTAATTGCCACAAAGTTGGATAAAAGTTGATATATCTAACACTAAATTATGTCTAGATACATTCACTTTTATCCATATCTGTGACAATTAATTTGGGATGGAGTGAGTAATACCAACAAGCTGTTTAGGTTAGACAGACAGGGTTCTCCGTTATTAGTTGTTTGAATTACCTCCGACAATTAAACTATGTGGGGTAACTACTACAACTATGCGAGCGTCGATACGTGGACTGAAGTTTTGTACGGACCTAGTGGATCTGTTGCGCTTCCCTTCCAATCGTTCGTTTTCTTCTAGCAACAGACAGTTTGCACAGGGCACATTCTGCGTCCATGTCAGAAATAGAAATCAGACCGATGAAAATGGAACCTTCGGGGCGTCACTTGGTCAGGCTTGCTCGAAAAGCCAAACGCGGAGTGCGCGGGAGTTCCGAAAACAAACAGAGAAGATGAGTCCAAGAAGTTCCGGCGTCTTCTCACACCGATTTCTCCGGGTAGTGCTTTGACCCACGTGAATATAGTATAAAAGCGCCATGTTTACAGTAAGCAAATGAAGGCATTCTGAAATGGTATTTTGGTAAGATTCAGAAGTGGGAAGAAACGGTCCAGACAGGGATATATCTACAAATTAATCGTTGTAAGTTAGAAGAAGAATAGAGGTAATATTACGTAAGCATTCACAGAAAACGCGAACGTGTCACTCTACAGAAAACAGAACAACGACCTGTGAGAAATACATCACATCTTGATTACCATTCGCATAGGCGCCATTCTCCCTGGCGATACCATTTCTGTGCTTCAAGACTATACCCTGTTTTACCCATCGGCTCCATTCACGCAACGCCACCTCGTGATATGTGCAACTGCATAGCTTTGCAGTTTCACTGCGCTGACACTGTCTGAATATTCCGATGAACTCCCAAGCCTGAAATTCTCAGTCAGCGCATCGTTGTCTAGATCATTCTTGATTGATACGTACAGAATACAATACGGCGTGACGCATCCAAATACGGCAAAGAAGGATCTCGTGCAGAACACAATAAGGAGCGGTCTCTACTCTCTACCCTCGCCATTGCTTGCTTCCCGATCTCGCCACCCCTTACCTCCCACCCCATGAGAGACAGCCACAGTCTAACCACTCCGTGTCACAAAGGAACATACCTGCGACCATTCAACCATCCGCATCTCGTACCAAAAACGAAAACCATGAAAAAAGGTATAGCAATTAACAAGCAACATTTAAATACTGCTAGTAGTCTAGCATACGCCAACAAGGGAAGGAGCGGAAAGGGTGTTACTCGTTTGACCGACCCGCAATTAGCTGCTAGTACCACCGAGGAAATTGAGGAGTACTCAATAATAAGAGCGTGTCTAACAGACCCCCTAAATGGCCCAAACCCGTATAATAACCGCTGATATACGGGTTTGGGCTCTACTCGGCCATCTAGCAGATCCCGTAAATGGACCACCCCGGACGATTTTTTACAAGTTTGGGTAGGGGGCGGCCCGTCGACCCTTACATGTGCGGGTCGGAAGGAGATGTAGAGGGCCAACCCTCTACCTCGTGCGAACTAGGGCGCGCTGAAATTTCAGGTACGAATCCCTTGGTCGTTCGCCCCGCCGCCAGCCGCCGCCGCGTAGATCCGGTCGCCTCCGAGGCGCCGCACCCCCGCCGGACACCGCCGCACCCCCGCCGGACCCCCAGCGGACCTCGGCGCCCCTCGACTAGCCGCGCCGTGTGCATCTCCGCCGCCTCCCCACGGTGAGTACTCGCCGGACCGTGTTCCTCTTCGATTTCGCCGTTCCGCGGGGGCCTGATCTCTGCTTCGCCATCGTAGATGTCTGCGGACGCGACTATGGATGATGTGGAGCATTCCGATGATTCGTTGAGCTGGTCTTCGGGGGATTCGGACCTCGACGAGCTGCTGAGCGACGACGACATGGAGATGATGCAGTACATCTTCCGCATCAAGGACCTCGATGACGACGACGGCATGGAATGTATTGTGGAAAAAGCAGTGATGCTACCATTGTGCTTGAAGCTGTGGCATCCCAAGATTTGTGGATTTGGCATGCATACTTTGGACTACCGGGGACACTCAATGACATTAATGTCTTGAATAAATTCCCTTTATTTAAAAGAATAATTAGGGGTGATGCACCACCTTGCAACTACAAAGTTATGAACAATGAGTACACCATGGGGTACTATCTCACAGATGGTATTTACCCTGACTATGCAACTCTTGTGAAGGCAATTAAAGAGAGAAAGGATAGGCCTTTGACAAGAAAAGAAGCAAAGTTCACAAGAGAACAAGAGGCTGCTCGCAAAGATATTGAGAGAGCTTTTGGTGTTTTGCAAGCAAGGTTTGCCATTGTTCGGGGTCCTGCACGGTTTTGGGACAAGGATACTCTTGTCGACATCATGACATGTTGTGTGATTCTTCACAACATGATCATCGAAGATGAGAGGGGGTTAAGATTGCCATGTTTCTATGATAATGTTGGCACCCGAGTGGTGCCCGAGAGAAACCCTGATCGGCTTGAAGCTTTTCTTGCAGGGCATCGCGGCATTGAATGTGCTGAGACTCATCACCAGCTCACCCAAGATCTGATCGATCACCACTGGCAGTTGCATGGCCAATGATTCATTTTCTCTTCTTCTATGTGTGAAACATTGATTGGCAGTTCGGAAAACATTTTATTTGTGTGAAACATTGATTGTAATAATTAAGATTTTTATTGTGTGCTTTGAACATTTTATTTGTGTGAAAACATTGATTGTAATAATTAAGATTATTATTGTGTGCTTTGATAATTTTATGCAATGTGATGAGATGTTGCGTTGATATGCAAAATGTCCAAAACCCTGTTTTCTGAGGGGCCAAAACCTCGTGCGAGCTAGCAGACCCCCTACCCCCACCCCGTAAAACAGAATATTCTGTTTTACGGGGTGGGGGTAGGGGGTCTGCTAGCTCGCACGAGTTTTTGGCCGGCGAAATGTGCATACAGGGCCCTCTACACGCGTTTTAGGGAGTGAAAACTTACGGGATCTGTTAGACATGCTCTAAGAAATGTTGTAAGCTATCTCAAATTCAAAAGACGAATTACCAATGACTTTGTTCTCTAAACTTCTCCTTAGTTATTGAACTAAGGCAAAAAATTTGCCTTCTTTTCAAAAAAAAAAAATGGGAGGAAATCGAAGAGAATTAAATCCAACTGTAGAGAGAGTAATGTGGACTGTTGGTGGAGAGGCGAGATCCGGCAACAAGAAAAGAAGAAAAGCAGGCAAACCAAACCAAACATAGCAAAGGGAAGCAAAGGCAAACTCCCAACAATAGGGCACCAAACTCGTAAAGGGATAGGCTGGTATATAGGTAGACGAGGTGGCCAGGCGAGATGGACAGGCGGGGAGACACAGCAACCGCGAGCTCCAGAGCGCGCGCGGGAGCTCCATTTCGTTTCATATACAGGGAAGAGAGCTAGCTAGGAGCTTAGATACATAGGGAGCTCGCTAGCTAGCAGAGGAACTGAACTAAACAAGTTTTTGTTTACTTGGGAGAGAGCTCTTTCCCTCGCTTGCAAGCAAAGGCCGCCGGCCGGCTGGGGTGGTGGTGTTGGCGGTGAGTTTCTTTAAAGCGCGGGAGAGGGGAGCCTGAGTCCGCCCAGCATGCAGCAGCGGCGCAAGTCGGTGTTCGGGTCGGCGCCCTACGCGATGAAGCAGGCGGCGCTGGGCGCGGGCGTGGCGGCGCGGAAGAACGGCACGCCGCTGTCGATGGCGGCGGTGGTGTTCTCGCTGTTCGTGTTCGCCACCTTCCTGTACAACGAGGACATCAAGTCCATCGCCGACTTTCCCTTCAGCGCCGGCGCGCTCCGTGCCAAGTCCCCCGACCTCCACCTCCTGCAGGAGGCCGAGGCCGCCGCGCACCAGGCCGTCACCACCCTCGCCAAGCGCGGGGAGGAGGCCATCGTGCGCGTCCTCGACGCGCCCGCCACCGCAGCCCTTCGGCCGGCTGCCGACGCCAACAGCACCGTGGCGGTGCTGGCCAAGAGCAATGCCGTCGCCAACGCGGCCGCGAAGGAGGAGGAGGGGCAGGAGAAGGACAGGGACGTGACGCTGCCTAGAGTGCTGGGAGGCGGTGGAGCGGAGGAGGCGAAGCGGCGGGAGGACGAGGAGGTGGCCGAGAGGGCCTCCACGGCGAAGGCGGCCGCGGCGACGGCGGCGCTGCGGACGGTGGTGAGCGTGCCTGAGACGTGCGACCTGTACCGCGGCAGCTGGGTGTACGACGAGGTGAACGCGCCGGTGTACAAGGAGGCCAAGTGCGAGTTCCTGACGGAGCAGGTCACCTGCATGCGCAACGGCCGCCGCGACGACTCGTATCAGAAGTGGCGGTGGCAGCCGACCGACTGCGATCTCCCGCGGTACGCTACGTGCGCACATTTTTTTTTGCCCTTTCTTTGTGGCGCCATTTTACTGCTGTTTTTCTGCTATTTTCCGGGAGGTATAGCATAGCAACTTGGGATTCGGGTTCCACGCCGGAACTTGAGGCTGAAAGGCCGGTCCGGCTTTTCGCGCTGGATTTTGTAGTAGCTGAAAAAAGTGTGGTGTGGACACTCGATGCAGATTCGACGCGGTGGTGCTGCTGGAGCGGCTGCGGAACAAGCGGCTGATGTTCGTGGGGGACTCGCTGAACCGGAACCAGTGGGAGTCGATGGTGTGCCTGGTGCAGTCGGCGATCCCCAGGGGCCGCAAGACGCTGACCAAGTTCGTGAACAACGGGTCCAGCAACGTGTTCTACGCGCACGACTACAACGCGACGGTGGAGTTCTACTGGGCGCCCTTCCTGGTGGAGTCCAACTCCGACAACCCCAGGGTGCACAGCGTCCCCAGCCGGGTCATCCAGTGGCGCTCCATCGCCAGGCACGCCAGCAACTGGGTCGCCGTCGACTACCTCGTCTTCAACACCTACATCTGGTGGCTCAACGAGCTCGACATGAAAGTCCTGTGAGAACTCGAGATCGATCTCTACTAGGAGTAGAGTACGTCTGATGGTGTGTGAATTGGCAACTGAGACGATGTGTTTGTTTTGGGCGACAGGAAAGGGTCGTTCGAGGAGGGGGCTACCGAGTACGAGGAGGTGGAGCGGCCCGTGGCGTACAGCGAGGTGCTCAAGACGTGGGCCAAGTGGGTGGACCGCAACATTGACCCCAACAGGACCACCGTCTTCTTCATGGGCATGTCACCCAACCACATCACGTACGTAAGCCATTCCTGTCCAGTTCCACCCTACTGCCGCTACTACTCCTACCATGTCGTATACTTTGCTTGCATCCTACATTTGCCATCTTTCCTATGCTTCAGTTTTTATTTTCTCAGATCGGTAGCGGTAGGACTGTAGGAGTTTATTTACTTCAGTTTCAGATACAGATCACGCATGCGCAGTGTATGCTGGAAATGGTTAGTTTCCTTGAGGATTTTTTTTTTTGTACAAGAAGTTTCCTTGAGGATTGCTTCATCGATCCAGAGAATGCATATGAGAGATGGATCGAGACCCGCGCGCGCGCAGTGATCTTTCTCTTTCAATTAGGTGTTGCGTTCGTTCGGCATTGCCTTAATTCGCAAAAAAGGGAAAAGAGTGACAGGGAGCGTCAGATGTTAACTAGCAAGTCACACTTGCTTTATGTTCTGCTCCTAATCAAGTAGGTGGCGCGACAGGACCCTTGAACCTTCGGAGATGCACATGTGCGACCTATTCGATCCATCAGATACTAATTAACTTGTCTTGTTCAAGACAGAACTTGTGCGTGCGGCCGTACATTGCATCGATCTTCGTACTATTATTATTGGGGGCTAACTCCTCTGTGCACAGGCCGGAGGCATGGGGCAACCAAGGCGGCATCAAGTGCGCGAGTGAGACGCAGCCGATCAGCAACCGGAGCGCGACGCTGGACGTCGGCACGGACTGGCGCCTCTACGCCGGCGCGCAGGACGTGCTCAAGACGTTCCGCCGCGTGCCGGTGCACTTCGTGGACATCACGGCGCTGTCGGAGCTCCGGAAGGACGCGCACACGTCGGTGCACACGCTCCGGCAGGGGAAGCTGCTCACGCCGGAGCAGCAGGCCGACCCCAAGACGTACGCCGACTGCATCCACTGGTGCCTGCCGGGCCTGCCGGACACGTGGAACCAGTTCCTCTACGCCCGCATCGTGTCCAGGCCGTGGACCCGAGAGTAGGCAGGCAGTCTCCCCGGCCGATAGGTAAAACGGAGCTACAACCAGGCTCCGGCCGGTGGTGTCGTATACACAAGAGCAAAGGCCAAAGGGGCAGTTGAAACAAAAAGTGCCCGCCACCTCTCGCTCGCTTTCTTTCTTTTACGGTAAAGCCCTGCCGTGTCGTTAACATGTGATTCTTTTTGTTCAAAACAAATGGAGGCTTAGGATAATATAAAGAAATACTATGTGGTGGGCTGTACGTGTTGGCTAGCTCATTTTCTTCTCCTGCAAAAAGGTTGTGAGATGTATAGAGTTTTTGTGTATTACTATTACAATACAACATATGGTGCACCCAAGATTAAGGCAGGTATAAAGGGCCGCGAGGTGCACCTGTTCTTCACTCATGTCGATTCCTATGTCAAACTCTCTCTTTTATACTTTGGTCTCGCCGAGCGAGCGAGTAGCTGTTCGACAACTGTTGTACAAGTACAATATTGTGTCAAGTAAAGATGTGCAGGGGAATCACCTCGTCTGCAATTCCCTGCAGAAGATAATATTATGAGAATAAAGCCCTTTTTAATAAAAAGATAAGCCTCCACTTTATTGATTCTCGAAAACAGTTACATCGTTTATCAGTTTACAAAGTAAAAAAGCTAGGGGATCATCATCCCAAAACAATCAATATGCTCAGAACAACTAGGATTCTCGAAAACAGTTACATCATTTATCAGGTTACAAAGTAAAAGCTAGGGGGATCATCATCCCAAAAACAATCAATATGCTCAGAATAACTATGCCTAGATAGGGAATGCGCGACTTCATTAGCCTCCCTATTACAATGCTCAAAAGTGATGCTCCTGAAACCACTGGCAAGTGATCTGCAGTCATCAAAGATAGCAGCAGAAGCAGTTGACGAAAATCCTCCCTCCAACATGGTCCGAATGACCTGAATATTATCAGACTGAATAACAAATTTATTGGAGCCGAGGTGTTGGGCCAAGATCAAGCCTTCTCTAAGAGCATAAGCCTCGTCCATGAAAGAATCAGACACAAAGTGAATTTCCTTGCAACTAGCAATTAGAAACTTCCCTTTGTAGTCCCGGGCAACAACTCCCATTCCTCCTTTTCCTTCATCAATATCATAAGCAACATCAACATTTACTTTTATTACACCTTCTGTAGGACATAACCAAGATTCTTTCTTTCTTTTAATAGGCCTTTTTCTTGCTCTCCAGTAATTTGTAGCTAAGGCTCCAATTGATAGGGCACTCCGATGAACAATCTAGATAGTTTCACCATACGTAAATTATCTCCTTTCCCACTGTTAGTAAACATGTGTCTGTACTAGCTTAGTCCTCACGTTTATCTCTGTAATAGATCGTGTGTAGGACCGAGTCTTTAGGCTGAGTTAGTGTTAGTCAGTTGCTAATCTGTACTGCTATATAATCGTGTAACATGTACCTCAATCAATAGTTGAGTGAGCGTTGCACAAACCATCCCTCTCTTCTCACGTTCTGGTTCTTACATGGTATCAGCCTTCTGATCCTATTCTTCCGCTGCCACCTCCCACCCCCAACGACCATAAGTTCCTCCTCCTCCTCCCACTCCTCCGGCGGCTCTGATTCCGAGGAGGACTTCGGCCTTCCCGTCGTCACTCAGCCCCTCTCCTCTCCCCAGCTGCAGAGTCTTCACATCCGCGATCACGTCCCGGTCGTCCTTGACTACGAAAAGGAAAACTACGGCCTGTGGCGCCGTCGGTTCCTCGCCGCGCTCGCTAAGTTCGGCCTCACCGATCACGTCAAGTAAAGATGTGCAGGGGAATCACCTCGCCTCCGTCGGCTCCGGATCTTCAGCCACTGCCGCATACACCGGCCCCTCCGTCCACGGAGGCAAGAAGAAGGAGAAGACGACCTCCACTGGCGGCGGCTCGTCCTCCAGCCGAAACACGCCGTCCGCCCCGACTGCCGGCGGTCACCGCGCACCGGCGCCTCACGCCACCACCGTGGCAGGCACGTTCCAAGGACTCCTCGGCCCTCCTCCATCCGGCTCTGCACCGGCTCAGCCCCACGCGCTCCACGCCACGGCCGAATCGAGCGCCACTTCATCCCCTCACTGGGACCAGAGTGCGCTGATCGCCGCGCTCTCGTAGATGGCGCTCCCTGCATCTCCTGCACCCAACCGCGAATGGGTCGTCGACAGCGGCGCCTCCTCCCACATGGGCACCGGATCTGGTATCTCCCTCTCTCCCTCTAAACCCTCTACTCCCTCCCAGATCATCGTCGGCAATGGTTCTTCTCTCCCTATTGACGGCACTGGTTTGGCCCCCTTACCCACTACCTCTCGTCCCCTGTCTTTGAACAATGTTTTGATTTCGCCCTCTCTCATTACAAATATTATTTCCGTTCGTGCTCTTACCCGCGATAATTCTGTATCTGTTGAATTTGATCCGTGTGGTTTTTCTATCAAGGATCTGGCCACCAAGACGGTTCTTCTCTGATGTGATTCAGCTGGTGATCTCTACCCGTTCGTTCCACCTCGCCACTGCCTCACTGCCGCCGTCTCCACCGATTTGTGGCACCAACGCCTCGGGCACCCCGGCGCCGCCACTCTCGCTCGGGCCTCCACCTACTTCAAATTCAACAGTAATAAGAGCTCATCGACGCACTGCGATGCTTGTCGTTTGGGCAAACACATTAGGCTTCCCTTTTCTTCCTCCACCACCCAAACAACTTTTCCTTTTGAACTTTGTCATTGTGATCTTTGGACCAGTCATGTTTTGAGTGTATCCGGCTATCAATACTATTTAGTAATTCTTGGTGATTTTACACATTACGTATGGACGTTTCCGATTCATTGCAAGTCTGAAGTTCATCACCTCCTCTCTCTCTTCTACGCCTACGTTCAAACACAATTCTCTCGCCCCATTCTTGCATTCCAAACGGACAACGGCCGCGAATTCGATAATCTTGCTAATCGCTCCCTCTGAACGGACAATGACGTCACCTAGAGGGGGGTGAATAGGCGATTAAAACTTTTTCGGTTAAGGCTTGCTAAATGCGGAAATAAACTAGGTGTTTAAATTAACAAGCATACAACCTAAATATTCTAAGGTCAACTAGATGCACCAACAACTTATGCTAAGCAAGAAAAGTAACAAAGTGATAGCAAGATATATAACTTCAAGCTCGAAGGCTATCACAATGTAAATTGCATAAGTAAAAAGCTCGGGTATAGAAATAACCGAGGCACACGGAGACGATGATGTATTCCCGAGTTCCTCCCACAAAGGGGAGTACGTCTCGTTGGAGGGGTGTGAGCTCGCCACAAAGGCCTACTCAAAGCCACAAAGGCCTCACCCTATTCTCCGATGAACCCCGCCACAAAGGCCTAGTTCACCTTCCACTATTGGCAACCTTCAAACCCAAGGCACGCATCCACAACTTAATTGGAGGCTCTCGGTGTCACCACAATCTTGGGGCACACATCCACAACTCAATTGGAGACTCCCAAGAACACCACAAGTCGTCTAGGGTCCAAGACCCAAGAGTAACAAGCTCACAATCTTTCACTTCCATGAATCCTCGTGGAGAGACCAAACCAATGCAAATGGCAAGAGCACAAGTGCTCAAATCCTTCACTCTCAAATTCCAACAAAGCAACAAATGCTTATGGGGGAATAAGAGAGGAAGAACAAAGGAGGAGAAAAACCAAGAACTCCAAGATCAAGATCTACTAGGTTTCCCTCACTAAGAAGGAAGATGGATTGGTGGAAATGTAGATCTAGATCTCCTCTCTCTTTTCCCTCAAAGATATGCAAGAATCATAGGAGGAATTGAGAGAGGGGAAAGCTTTCCAAGGTCAACAATGGAGGAGAGAGAAGGGGAAAATTCGTGCTTAGAAGACCTAGCTGTAACACCCCTGATTTTTGGAAAGTGCAAAAATCACAAAAATTTGAAAATTTTTGTTTTCTATCAAAGAAATCCACCAAAACCAAATAAAACCCAAACACATCAGAAATATTATTGTTATTCCAATGTTATAGAAATTAAAAATCTGTTATACCTCTATTCCATAATCCCTAAACCTTATTCAAATAAATTTTCTTTATTCAATTGTTATTATCCTTCTTTAAGAAAATCCGATTCTCTAAATGTTTTCCAATTAATTATTTTGATATGAAAATAGATCACACTTTTGGGAACAACATTTGTAAGAATGGTAACTCTCTGGAATTTTATTTGTCAATAATATTATTTATTTGACATTTTCTATTTTAAAATGGCATTAAGTTACTATTAGTAAAGCCCTCATATCTTAAAAATATACAATATAAAATAATATGTAATGACTTTCAAAAATAATTTTTAAACTTATAGTATGTCACTGAAATTTTTATTTGACAAATATTTATAATTTATTAAATTAAAAATCACATTAAGTTACTATTAACCATTTAATCATGTTTTGAAAATAGAATTAAATTAAGTATGTTTAAACATCACATAGATGTTTTAAATTGAAAGGTTTTATTTTTCCAAAACCATAGAAACAAGTTTGAGCTTATTTGGTTTTATAAATAACTAGTTATATTTATTAAAGAAAACAGAAACAAAAAAAGGGAACAAAAAAAGGGAGAAAGCTAGCCCAGCAAGCCAGCCCATCTCCCCTTTCCCTGCCCTCCTATTCTTCGCGCGCGCAGAAGGCCATCCAGAGCCCAGCACCATCCGCAGCCCAACAGAAGCCCGCCCAGCCCTCTCCTCTCTGCCCGACAGCTGGGGCCCACTGCCAACATCAGCACTGACGTCATTCGTCATCAAGCTCTAGAAACGGCAGGGAGACCATTTTCTTCCGTTTCTTTGCCCGTTGATTTCTCGTGGTTAAGTGCGGGGTTAATTTCCCCGTTACCTCCCCCTTAAAGCCATCGAGCTTACCTCTCTTTCCCCTCTTCTCTCTCCCTGTTACGTGCAACCACGACAGCACAATTGCTCATCGGAGTTCGCAGATCGTCGTCGCTTAATCGAGCCCGACGTCAAGGTTTCAAGCTCCAAGCGACCCTCCTTTTCCCTGTTTTCCCTTCCCCGTGAACCACCTCCTTTTTCTAACCTTTTGTCCGCTCGATTGATCAACACAGTGCAGAGATCGGGCTCGCCGGAGTTTCTCCTCCATCACCTCCTCGGGATCTACTTGGCGCCATCAATCCAGGAACAGAGGAGGTGCGCCATCACCACCAGAGGGATCCTCGCATCGCGCCGCACCTCCCTGTGCATTACGGAGCCTCCAGGACGTCTCCAACTCCGTCGCGATGAAGCAGCTGCGTCCGGCTACCGTCTTCGCCATTTCCGGCCACCTACGCCGGCGAGGTGAGCTCTCTCTTCTGTCTATTATGTCTCAGTCGTCGGATCTAAATTGGAAGGCCCAGATTAGATGACGTAAAAAGAAGAGGTATTAGCCAATATGGCACTGCCACGTAGCCAGCCTAGTAAGCACACAATCAGCGCGCCACGCCAGCGCCTAGTCAGCAGAGACACCCAATCAGAGAGAGCCACGTGGCCAGCCTTAATTTGAAATATTTCTCCCGCTGGAATTAATTGTCAGTTTTGCAGAAAAGCCCCTGCATCTTAGATCTATCATAACTTTTGATCCATAAGCCCAAATTTAGCAAACTTGGACTTTTTTAAATCCCCTGGATCTGTAGAATCTTTTAGAACTGTCCAAATTCAAATTTGATAAACTTAAATTGGTTCAAATTTAAATATGTTTGTTTGATGAATTTTGGCATAATTCTAATTCTACAAATCCAAAAATTGCAAATAAAATATATTTGGAAACCTTAGGATGTTTACCTTCATACCCTCTGTCCCAAAATAATTTTTGACCAAATTAAAATTGAATTTAGAATTAAGTTGTCTATTTGAGTATTTTTGGCATAGATTTAATTCTATAAATAATTAGGAAATGTGTTCTTAAGCAAAGTTGCTCCATTTGGTAACCTTGAACCAGAGACATCAGTACCTAAACCTTCTAGAATACCCTTGTACCATGACCATGTGTTTTTGACAAAAAACCCAACATAATGATTCATCCTTGTTACCATGTCTTAGAATTTTGTTTCCATTTCCTATTCCTTGTTGATGTGGTTATTTGGAGCCAAGCCAATTCCTTAGAATGTGTCAATAACATGTAGTAACAAGTAGTGAACTTTAGTTTTCTATTTACTTCTCCACTCCCCTATTCTTGCTTCAAGAATTCATCAAGTTAGCAAAAAGGAAATCAAGACTCAAGCACAAGGAAGTACTTCATTTTCAACTCGGTGAAAACATGAAGAGCTATGAGGAATATCATTGAAGAAGTTGAAGGAAGGACTTAGAATCCACATCAACTAGAAGCAACTCCATGAAGTACAAGAGTGAATAAATCCAGAAGAAAACATCTCCCTCTCTCTTTCTATCTTTCTTCCTATTTCTTTACAAATTGACTTGGTAGTAGTTGTGCCCATCCAACCTTGGACTAACTAGTGAGAAGGCCATGAAGAATTTATCAAGACCAAGAGAATAATACATCCAAGGAACAAGTCTAAAATAGAAGGATGAAGATGATCTTCAAGAAGACAAGCATGTGAAGACCAGGAGCAATCCACACAAGTTGAAGAATAACAAGTTGTTTTTGTCCAACCCTTGACCCAAATGGAAAATACCAAGACTTTAACTTGTTATCTCCTTTGTTATGAAGTTAGTTGAACCTATACCTAGCCTAAACCAAAATGGAAGGACTAACTTAGATCACTCAAATGTTTTGATGAAAACAACTAAGTGTTACACATGATTATGTGTTACTTTAGTTGAAATAGTGAGATCACCTTGGTGAACTCTTGGAACTTCCTAGACAAGTATGTTTATAATAAAGTTAGATCACATCAAACTCAACCTAGTCCTTCCCAAGTAAACCCTTGGAAACCCCTTAACAATGTATTTAACCATTATATAATGAATCTTTCAAAACTCAAACCTAGACCTTGTCCTAGCCAACTATGTTAAACTCCTTTGGATATGTTATTTTGTGTTCTTTTCACTTGTTTGCTTGCTAGAATGTTTGTTTATTTTGTTATTGTGTTTTCAATGAATAGATTGTACGGAGAGTAGCGATATTTTGTGAAGAGAGTGTGAATTCTTCACCAACTTCAACAAGGCAAGTAACACGCCATCAACTACCCATTATTTTCTATATGCATTAGTTGATTTTGAGTAGAATGCATGATAGGAAATTTTACTAAGTTATATTATGCGATGCTATTATCCTAGTAGTGTGTAGCCATCCCTTATACCTTGTTATTTTGATAGCCTTTGAACTTAGTAGCTGCTATGCAATGTTATAAATTGTTTTATTAGATGTTGAGGAAAAATTCTAAGTATAACATTCAATGAAACACCTGGGTGGATTTTGGATGTGATTGGATTATGTTGAGTGTTTCCTCAGGGCCCTTATCTAAGGGTTATTCCACTTGAGGTTGTCACTTGAGGATGGCCACCCAGGAACAAAGAGATTACTATGTCCTTCTAAGTTTAGTAGCTTCCCGTGCAGCCTTTAGTCATATGGGCTCTGTCTTGATCAACTAAGTTGAATGAACTCACTAGGCTTACTAGCAGATGTAGCATAATTATAGGTGGAACGGGTAAGCCAAACGGTGGTGGAATTTCTTCTGAAAGATCTTGTCTCAATCTTTTCCTTTCCTTAATGCACTCAGGGTGTATAGGATGTTTGGGATGATTTGAGTCTGAAGGTGAAAGTGCACAAACTCTGCAGAGTCAACAAACTAAGATCTTAGCCGTGTCCCCGGTTATGGACAACTATGAGCAGCTGGACAAGGATTGACGGAAGAATCTCATCACCATTTTCAATAAGTAAAATTTTGACCAAGTGAACAGTATTGTGGTGCTTGGATCTAAATCCAATGTTGCCACCCTTTTGAAAAGAAAAGCTTGTTTTACAAAAGTGATAGGAAAAAAACTGGCTTTATGCAGAACTTAGCCGAAACTCCACTCAGCCAAATAAGCATGTAGTATTAGTCTTGCCATTTATATCCACCATAGTGTTACTTGCCAATACATTAAATTGTATTGAATCCCTTGTGGCTGCATATTCCATATTGCAGATGTTTCTAAAGACGAGTGAGGATTTCGTTTAGGATCTCGAGACTATCGCCAACATGTTTTGCCTGTGGCACATGAAGAAGATGGGATCAATGTTGTTCTATGTTTTCCGCTGTAATACTTTGCTTTCTGCTAGTCTTCTAAGACTATGCAAGTTGTAATATTATTTTGTAAATACTGTATCATGCGATGTAATAGAATTTGATGCATTTGCATGATATTTCATTTTGTACTGTGGTGCTAGCAATTGATCCAGGGATTAGCACAATAACACAGGTGTCCTTACATTATTTAAATGTGGGAACGCTACAAAATGGTATCAGAGCATTGTGTTGCCTGTAGAATTCGAGACCCTAAGTTTGGAAAAGACCCTAGGTTTGAAAATTTACTATGTTCAAATTTTCTAGAAACAAAACAATCATCTTAATCTTTCTCATATCCTCTCATCTATTATTCACCTTCAAAATTTTCTAGATGACCTACCTCTTTAATACCATCAAGACATGAATGTTGATGACCATACCAAGAAGTCCAAGAAGTATTCTCACCACATGAGGACCTACACTCAAGACAATTGAAGCAACTTGGAGATAATACCCAGACTTCACAACATTCAAGAACATCTCAAGACATGGAGAGAAGAATCTGAAGAACTCATGAAGATATAGATGAGACCACCAATCTGGTTACTTTGTTAGAACAATGTTAACGTGTTAGTGTATTGATCATACCAATGAGTGTGGCATGGCAATACTAGATGTTTTCTAAAACTATGTTGTTTGGTGTGATGAATGTATTGCTATATGTTTGTTATGTGTTGTTTGCAAGATGAGTTTCCTTGATCTGATGTGTTGGGGTAGGATTTTCTTTAGTCTCTTCCTAATCTCTAGTCAGTCATGCTAAGCCAAACCAAAACCCATACCCATTTACCAACCATATTGGGCTACCATATGAAGTGCAACAACAAACCATACACCCAAGAATGTCATGACTAGTTCTCTATAGAGACAAGCCATACAATTGAGGAATGTCACACATTTCAAGATCCTTTTTGTGTGAAGGAACAGTCACATCCATGATGAAGACAACTGTATACCAAGGTGCCGCAAGCCAATCAACAAGAGAAGATAGAGAACTGGACTCAAAGTTGCATTAGCTATGGAGATTTCAGATCCAACTAAACCAAGTGAAGAAATAATGAAGAAACACAACTATCCAGTTTGTGTTACATAAGAGTTTTACGCAACCCACTAGTTGAGAAATGATAGTTTAGCTCAAGTTTTTCTTACAGGTTGGAAACTTTCTGTTAGACAAGTGAGTTGATCTAGTGTTATTAAACAAGATTCATAAATCCAAGTACAAGGTAATGATTGAGTGCAACATGGATTGGCCCCCATGGTGACTACTCACATTATTCACTCTTGCTATGAGGAATGTTAAATCTGAGTGACATACCTATTAGAGAGACGACGATGTTAAACCTGAACCATAGAATGGTAGAATACAATATTGACCCTATGTTAGTGATGTTGAAAACGTACTATTTTCGGTGAGGATCAAGCCAACCTTGGAGGTATCAAGCAATGGAAGATATTACCTACCATGAGAGTTTCGTTAGAAATAGCATGGTTCTTTCTTTCAAGGATGACAACAACAATATGGAAGATTACTGAAGACATCAAAAGACCAAGTTGAGAGGAACACAAAGACTTTTGATTAACCCAAAGAGTGACCCCTCAGTGTCAAAGGTAGTTCAACATACCTATGTTGGTCTACAACTCTACCGCGAAGGAAAGTTCTACTCCAGCCAATCTCAAATCAATCTACACTCCAATCTAATGAAAATAGACTACCCACAAAAGTTTCTTTTAAGGGTGGTAGCCCACCCAGTTGTTCTGGAACCCAGTCACCTAGACCCATCTTTCTTTTTAACCTTCCCAAATCTCGGGACGAGATTTCTTTTAAGGGTGGTAGTCTATAACATCCCTGATTTTTGGAAAGTGCAAAAATCACAAAAAATTGTAACTTTTTGTTTTCTATCAAAGAAATCCACCAAAACCAAATAAAACCCAAACACATCAGAAATATTATTGTTATTCCAATGTTATAGAAATTAAAAATCTGTTATACCTCTATTCCATAATCCCTAAACCTTATTCAAATAAATTTTCTTTATTCAATTGTTATTATCCTTCTTTAAGAAAATCCTATTCTCTAAATGTTTTCCAATTAATTATTTTGATATGAAAATAGATCACACTTTTGGGAACAACATTTGTAATAATGGTAACTCTCTGGAATTTTATTTGTCAATAATATTATTTATTTGATATTTTCTATTTTAAAATGGCATTAAGTTACTATTAGTAAAGCCCTCATATCTTAAAAATATACAATACAAAATAATATGTAATGACTTTCAAAAATAAGTATTAAACTTATAGTATGTCACTGAAATTTTTATTTGACAAATATTTATATTTTATAATTTATTAAATTAAAAATCACATTAAGTTACTATTAACCATTTAATCATGTTTTGAAAATAGAATTAAATTAAGTATGTTGAAACATCACATAGATGTTTTAAATTGAAAGGTTTTATTTTTCCAAAACCATAGAAACAAGTTTGAGCTTATTTGGTTTTATAAATAACTAGTTATATTTATTAAAGAAAACAGAAACAAAAAAAGGGAACAAAAAAAAGGGAGAAAGCTAGCCCAGCAAGCCAGCCCATCTCCCCTTTCCCTGCCCTCCTATTCTTCGCGCGGGCAGAAGGCCATCCAGAGCCCAGCACCATCCGCAGCCCAACAGAAGCCCGCCCAGCCCTCTCCTCTCTGCCCGACAGCTGGGGCCCACTGCCAACGTCAGCACTGACGTCATTCGTCATCAAGATCTAGAAACGGCAGGGAGACCATTTTCTCCCGTTTCTTCGCTCGTTGATTTCTCGTGGTTAAGTGCGGTATTAATTTCCCCGTTACCTCCCCCTTAAAGCCATCGAGCTTACCTCTCTTTCCCCTCTTCTCTCTCCCTGTTATGTGCAACCACGACAGCACAATTCCTCATCGGAGTTCGCAGATCGCCGTCGCTTAATCGAGCCCGACGTCAAGGTTTCAAGCTCCAAGCGACCCTCCTTTTTCCTGTTTTCCCTTCCCCGTGAACCACCTCCTTTTTCTAACCTTTTGTCCGCTCGATTGATCAACACAGTGCAGAGATCGGGCTCGCCGGAGTTTATCCTCCATCACCTCCTCGGGATCTACTTGGCGCCATCAATCCAGGAACAGAGGAGGTGCGCCATCACCACCAGAGGGATCCTCGCATCGCGCCGCATGTCACATCCCAATTTTGGAATACCTGATAACACAGTTTTTTTGCTAATTGCTTGACAATTAAACTTTGGTTGTATTTGTTTAAGTGCAACTAAACAAACTAATTATATAAACTTGCAAACTTAAAAAGATAGCAAAGCAGTGAACTAAAAATATTCAACATATGGTTCCAATGACCTTGACAATATATTCTAAAGTAAATATTGATCAAAGAGTTTTCCAAAACTATATTATGAATCCCATACTTGTTGAATATTATTCCAAGGCCTAAATTAAGAAAGAGGAAACACTAAATAAATTTCCCTAAAAGATTATCAGAAAAAGAGGCATTCTTAGATGCTTCACCAAAATCTTATCAAATGTTTTTCCAACCTTGCAAGCTTAAAAACAAAGTATTAGAGAGCATTGACTTGCTATCTCTAGTCACATAAATATTTTGGCAAAGCATTGTTAAAGAAAAGCCAAGTGCCTTATTAAATTGAATTTCCAATATTTCCATAAACAGAAAACTCAAACAAGTTACTATTGGAAACTTTCTTCAAATGAGCTGAAATTAATACCAGAGCTTCCTTATATCAAATAAGGAACACAGACAAGAGTATACCAAAAATTGAACCCATTAAAGTCTTGAAAACATGATTTTTCTCCACAGCAACATTTGGGATTTTGAACAAGTTTATTCTACAAACTTTTTCAAAATGCCATGAATTAAATACCACATGCTATATATCATAAATAAGGATGAAAACCAAAAAGGGCACAAGTTTTTGAATAATTTAAGTGGCCAAAAACCCCTGTTTTCTTGACAGCACCTTTTAGAAATTTGAACAAGTTTGTTCTATGAAGTAACTCAAAATGACTTGAATTTTCTACCACATAAGGAACACATGAAATAAGGAATGTGTGCCAAAAATTATAATTTTTGGAAGCTCCTAAGTAGGTTAATAAATTCAATGTCCATTTATGTAAGAATTCAAATTTGAACAACTTTGAATTATCAAGTTTCTCCAATTGAGCCAATTTTCACATATGTTGTGTATCTTAACTAGTAAGAATTTTGGGCAAAAGGATTTCAAATTATGACTTTGTTTGCTTAGGGAAAACATCCTTTTTCAGAGAGGACAGGGACTTCTTTGTAAATTGCTAGGGACCTAAATGTAAGCTGAGTCACTCCTTCTTCAACCTAGCCTCTCTGTAGCAGCAGTGCACCTAGCCATTGCTTCGAGTGGAAGATATTTGAGGTGAATAAGAGGCCCCCCCATGTGCTTGGTCTGCCCACTTGCCCCCTCTCTCTCTCTCATCGAGTTCTTCCTCTCTCTCTCTCTAATTTGCCCAAAACCGAAACCCTAGCTAGTTGGTCGCCGGCGATTCGGCAGTTGCAGAGCTTGCCGCCGGCAGCCGTTGGCGCCTTTCGCTCCGCCTCGTCGTGGTTGCGCTCGGTGCAAATGGAATCGTGGCGGGAGCCCTCGTAGTGCCCGCGCCAACCATTTTTCTGCTCCGACCCCGACGAGCTCCGGCGATGAATCGCCGCCGCCTCGAGCATCCTCCTCCCTCTCCGAGTACTCCATAACGTTCTAGGTGATCTAGCGCTCCTCGCCGCCCTTTTGCCCCCTCCCTCTCCCTCTAGAACGACCCCGCGCCGTGGTAGCTGTCCGGCCGCCGCCGCGCCATCGTCGCCGCCGCTTTTCGGCCGCTCCCGGGAAGCGAGGCTGCGCCCACTTGGTTCCCCTCGTCGATAACTACGCGTTGATGTTTTTATTTTGCAGTTTGGTCGCCGGATTCGCCGTGTACGAGCTCGCCGGAGACGCCCCGCCGGCGAGTGAGGTCACCACGACGTCATGCGGTCGTCAGAACACGCAAGAACACGCCAAACCTGCGGGTGGGGCCGCGCATCTGCCTGCGTGGCAGCCCCGTGGCGCCTGGCCCGCGGGTCAGCGACTAGAAGCTAGATCCCGCCGCGGTGACGATAGATCTGGCCCAACAATGCTTGTTTTTCCAAAAAAAAAATCATAGATTGATACATGTTTGCTTTTTGCTATAAAAGCTAACCTAAACTATGAATTTGACCAAACCAAAATTCACAGATGTAAAGCAACTAAATCTAAACCGCCTCCAACTTGTAGATCTACATTTGGATGAATATTTTTGAAATGAAAAATGATTTGGCAACAGGTACCAGAAACATAAAAATGAGCACCATTTTTATTTCACAACTCAGAATGAAGTGAGGCCAATTGCATTGGAAATCCCTTAAAAATTACTAACAGGAGAAATCAGCCTTGCTTCCAAATTCCAAGTATTTTTGAAATGGCATTCAATTTGGTAAAACACCAAAGAGCACTTTGGTGATTTTTATAAAATTATTAAAAATGATTTTTGATGCAAACTCAATTGGATGGTCTTGTATATGTTTAGGGATATCCAAAACTAGATGGGTTTAATTTTTAGAGCATTCTAGAAAATTTGGTGGACAGATCTTTAAATTGCTTGTTTCTGCCATTTTGGCATTTTAGGAAATTAAATTGTGTGATTATATTTTTGTGTTGCAATATTGTTTTCTAGCATGTACAAGTTGTGTGAACTTGTTTTCTAAGGTTTACTTAGCTATTTTAGCATGTTAGATTGGGTGGACTTGAGTTGAGAAGAAATATGATTTATGGTTATAGCATATGTTTTATCTCTAGTTATTACTTGCATAGAATTTTTGATTGATTAATCTGTGTGCAAGAAATTGGATTGTTGTGTTGAGATATTAGATACAGCACCATGTTGATACTTATATTTTGTTAGTATCACCTCTTCTAGCTTGCATTTGATTTGGTAGAAAAGCATGAGTAGCTTTGTCATGACTATGAGAATGTTATGGAAAAATTCCCTCATGTGTGGAATTTTTGACATAATAATTTGTGGTTGTGTAGCCACATAATTTTGTGTTGTATTCATAGGACCAGTAGAACTTTGATGATGTTGTTATGAGTACTTGACCCCTAGAATTTTCACTTGTGTGAAAACAATAGCATGAGTAGCATTACCTTGCTTGTGTTAGCACCCTATTATTTTCTACTAGTATTGTTATTGCACTAGATGCTAGTTTAGCCTTTTTTTAATTTTTAGCAAGTGTGACCAGAGGCTTTGTGACCTCTTAATGCTTTGATATGCTAGTGGAACACCCACTGGTGTCATTGCATTTTTGGTGGAAACATAATTTCCCCCACACTAGATGTGTTTCTTTATATAGTTCTATAACTAATGAGTGTCTAGTATTTTTGCCTTGGGATTTTAAGTGCTAAAGGAAAATGTGTATGCTTATGTTTGTAAGTGGTTTTAATCATGTGTGGCTTGCTAGGAAAAATCCATTCTTGGAGTGTTGTTTGGTTCCTCTAGTCATGCCCCTTTTTTATTACCACTAGTATGTAGGAGTTGCCCTGCAAATTGATGCCTTGTTTTATGAAATGGGATATTTTTGTTATAGCAAGTATAGATGTTTTCAACTCCTGTTTTTATGACATGGAACCTCTGGTTGTATTTCAATTACTTGATTGAAATGCATCCATTGATTCTTCATGTTTGAGTAGTACTAGTTTCCTTCGCAGTTTTTGCATTGAATTATTTTTCCTGCCAACTTGTGTTTGGTAGATGTTTATGTATCCTTGCATAAGGACATGTTTTCATTTACCATTATGATAACATGATTCCTTTTTTGCATTTTAGTACTTTACATGTTATGCATGCTTGCATAGCAAAAACTTAGTAGAAGCATGTCTATAGGATTCCTCCTTTTTAGACATTGTTTCTATAGTTCTCACTATGAGAATTGGGTGTTTTGTGATGAGTCTATTGCCTTGTTGCACTTACCATAAAAATATACTAGTCCCTAAGTGGACACCCTAAAATTGTGATTCTACAAAACAAAGGCTTTACGAAAAAACCCGGAGAAAAGGCGGATCCTTGTTCTCCGGAGGAATGTGGAAGTGGTCATTTTTGAGAAAGTGGTGTTTTCAAAAATGACACATAACCTAGTCTTCGCTGGACAACCTTTACCGTACTGCCACTTTACCCCAATATGGGTAGGGGCTTGATTAAAAACTTTTTATGGTTAGTATGTGAGCTATCTCAAGTGCTATAGGGGAATGGATCCTCCGAACCGAAATGTCGCTAGGAGTGGGGAATACGGGACATCTAAAGTGTGGGATTAATTTTCCCTCCGGATGCAGCAGTTGGGTCTCCTGTTTGGGCGGTGTGGGACACGGCTTGCCAGGGAGGGTAACCCCAATTGAAGAGATAGTCATGTACTAGCTTGCACATAGTGGATAGTCAAGATCAGTTATCTGATGTTCTCATAGGTTGGGAACAGTCCATGGTTGTTTCATGGAGGATTCTGGATCTGGTGGAAATGTGTACACCTCTGCAGAGTAAAACTATTTCGAGATAGCCGCGTCCTCGGATATGGACGGTTGAATGGCCATGTAGCTAGCATTGTGTCAATGTTTTCAAAAGAGGAAGTTTTTGAAAAGGAATTTTGGAAAGGAAGTGTTGAACTTGTGAAGTTCGGAAAGGAATGGAAACTTATACCGTGGAGGTATCGTCGATGATGAAAAGCCAGATGATGTTATACAATACAAAATGTTTTGCACAGAAAGCCTTTTCTACTCTAAGCAAGAGTTCTGGAAACTGATTCCAAGAAGTTTTGCAAAGAGAAAATATTCTTTAACAAAGCTTTACAAAACCTCTTGTACATATGATATCTACAAGAGAAGTAAAACTATATTATTTTTCTTCTGAAGTATCTTCTTCAACGAAGATACAGATTAACCTGACTGCAACTGTGGTGTCATCATATATGAACACCATTGATAGTGAACCCTATTTATAGCCTACCTATTCCACCATATAAGCATACTTGCATGTTGGTAAGTGATATGATGGATGTCTTGCTGAGTACATTCAAATGTACTCATTATGGTTTCGCCCCTGGTATCTACTTGCCAGACTTTAAGAAGGAGCCTCCGAAGGGGATCTATGAAGAGAAGTACGGAGCTGACGGCTTTGCGAACTAGGATCGTCTCCGGGTCAGCAGCCTGTAGGTTAAGGAGTGACTTGGGCTCAACTACGTTGTGTTTTTAATTTTCTTCCGCTGTGTTTGATAAGTTGCATGCCCTATGTGGCAGTTGCGTTAAACTTGATCATGTGATCTTTTATGTAATACCTTTATGTATTCGTGTAATGGATGATGTATTTCTGTGTGCCAACTGTGTATGTTGTTCACGACTGATCTTTCTGGGATCGTGAATGTATGCATACGGAGGGTTTCAGACTGCCGGTCTGGGGTCCTTACAGAGTTGGTATCAGAGCCATCCTGACCTTAGGAGACCTTAGTTAGCATGGACGTCAGATAGGAAAGAAAAGTATTTTTGAGTAAAAACCTATTTACTATCTAAATTATTTATATCTAAGGGAATTTTAGTATATTTCCCTCCTTCTGATCTTTTCAAAAGATTCTAAATGCATATCAAGGGCGTCCTTGAACAGTGGTTCGAAGGGCGGGCCTTACAGAATTGGTATCTCTCTCGGTTAAGAGTTTATTTCTTACTTGTTTGCAACTGCTCCGCTCTGTTTTTGAAACATCTCTCGTCTTTGAAGTTTTCTGTCCAGAAAATAGTTGGAGTTTCAAAAACAATTTGTTGCATAAAGTTTTCTCGAAACTTTACCTCTATTATCTTGTTTCCATCCAAAAACTTTTATACTTTCCGATGTCCCGAGAATACCAAAATATTTGCCTAGCTCTACAGTGATGATGGTCAGAAGTAGATATAGTTCTTCAGCCACTTCTAGGATTTTGGATCAGTCTAGTTTGGAGTAATTTAGCGATAACTCCATGAGTCGTCTCCCCTGACGCAGCTCCAATGGAGCCTTGCTTGTGTGTTATGGCTTGCTTATGTGTGTCCGTAGGACTTTGTGCTATTGTGTGGTGTAGAATTTTGGTTCATCTAGGCTTCTATATGTTTGTGGGGTGCTCAAAATTTGCAGATTTGTGCTTGCCCCGCTCTTGTTTTTGAATCGCCTCCTGTTAAATTTTTGCAAGCAAAAATGTTTGTATAGCATTCAAAAACAAGAATTTGTTGTTTAGACTTATACTTGTTTTCGCTTCATAATGCGACCCGTCATGAACCACCACCATCTCCCCCACAATTAATGAAAGCACCGTTGTGCCTAATAATAGAGGACCATCAAGCCACACGAGCTGATAGCGTTGCTACCAGTGATGCACTCCAACAGATAAAGCTCCAACAACGACAGCCTTCAAAGAAGAAAAGGCGTGAAGAAAACCAACCAATACTGACCAAAACCTCTGTGTTTTGTCTGTTTGCAAAAGACTCGTTTTGCCCTGTTGGCTAAACGTTTTTTTTATGTCCCCTTTTAAAAGACCCAACAAGAGAAATCCCCTTTTTAAAAGTTATATACCTCCCTCCTCTAGAGAAAGGTGCAAAAGAAGTCTTCACATGCCATGATGCGCAACCCCCTCAAAAGCCAATCCAAAGAGCACAATTCAATATTCGACGTACGATGACGCTAGTCGTATCTTGTCGGACAAACATAATTAAATAGGAAACTAACAAGACTAACATGTTTTGCCTAATCTTAGGTTGACACCTAACCAAAGCATGCGAGAAGATATCCTGTGCTTGTTCTTCCTGATACGAGCAAGGATTTTGTCATCTTCTGTGATGCCTCTCAACAAGGACTCGGTTGTGTGTTAATGCAAGAAGGTCATGTGGTGGCCTATGGTTCTCGTCAATTGAAACTACATGAGCGCAGCTATCCAACCCATGATCTTGAGCTAGCAGCCGTGGTCCATGCTCTCAAGCAATGGCGTCATTATCTCCTTGGCAACCGATGTGAGTTATACTCAGATCAACAGAGTCTGAAATATCTGTTCACCCAACCGGATCTGAATCTCAGACAGAGAAGATGGTTGGAGGTAATCAAGGACTTTGACTTGGGTCTCAACTATCAACCCGGCAAAGCAAATGTCGTTGCTGACGTGCTAAGTCGGAAGTCTTATTGTAACAATTTGATGATACATCAAGCCCAGCCTTCTCTTCATGAGGAGTTCTCCAAGCTGAACCTTGAAGTTGTTCCTTCCGGATATCTGGCCAATCTGGAAATAAAACCTTCTCTCGAAGTTCAAATAAAAGTTGTTCAGAAGAACAACTTAGGCATTGCTAAGATTAAGAAGAACATTGCTAGCGGTGCTGCTAAGTGTTTCTCTCTCGATGATCAAGGCATTGTCTACTTCAAAAACCGTCTGGTTGTACCCAAGAACCGAAATCTGAGAAATCTAATACTCCAAGAGTCTCATGACACACCTCTTTCTATCCATCCTGGTAGCACCAAAATGTATCAAGATCTTCGTCCGAAATTCTGGTGGACCCAGATGAAGCGAGAAATCGCTCAGTATGTTGCTGAATGCGATGTCTGTCGTCGTGTGAAGGCAGAACATCAAAGACCAGCCGGTGTTCTTCAACCCCTTCCTATTCCTGAATGGAAGTGGGATGAAGTGAGTATGGATTTCATCATCGCTCTTCCCAAGACAAAGAAAGGCCATAATGCTATCTGGGTGGTGGTTGACCGCCTATCCAAAGTTGCTCACTTCCTTCATATCCGAGAAGATATCACCGCTATCCAGCTGGCGGATCTGTATGTATCCAGAATAGTCAGCCTTCACGGTGTTCCAAAGAGGATCATCTCTGATCGTGGAAGTCTATTCACCTCCAAATTCTGGGCAAGTTTCCAGCAAGCTATGGGAACCCGTCTATCTTTCAGCACTGCTTTCCATCCACAAACTGGTGGCCAAACTGAGAGAGTTAATCAGATTCTTGAGGACATGCTCTGAGCTTGTGTTATATCATTCAGTAAGGATTGGGAGAAGTTTCTTCCATTTGCCGAGTTCACTTATAACAACAGCTACCAATCTAGCTTGGGCAAGGCTCCTTTCGAAGTTCTATACGGCCGTAAATGCCGAACCCCGCTGAATTGGTCTGAAACCGGTGAAAGATCGTTCTTCAGTCCGGATGTAATCAAGGAAGCGGAAGAACTCGTTCGCATCATTCGTGAACGACTGAAAACAGCTCAATCTCGCCAGAAAAGTTATTATGATCATCATCGTCAAGATGTTCAATATGAAATTGGCGAGAAATCTTATCTTCGAGTCACACCTCTGAAAGGTGGAAAACGGTTCGGAATCAAAGGCAAACTGGCTCCTCATTATATCGGTCCTTTCCCTATCATTGGAAAACGAGGTCAAGTTTCATACCAACTGCAGTTGCCTCCAGGATTTCCGGATGTCCATGATGTATTCCATGTCTCTCAACTCAAACGTTGCTTCAAAGGTCATGTTCATGGTGTGGACCACGAAACAATCAACCTCAAGGATGATCTCTCCTACAAAGAGTTTCCTGTCCGTATTCTCGATGAGGCCGAACGAAGAACTCGTAGTCAGACCATCAAGTTCCTCAAAGTTCAATGGTCGCATCATTCCGAGAACGAAGCAAACTGGGAACGAGAAGATCGTTTGCAATCTAAGTACCCCGACCTCTTTTCTAAAACCTAGGAATCTCGGGACGAGATTCTTGTAAGGGGGTAGACTTGTAACATCCCTACTTTTGTGTATTAAAGAGAGTTGTTGAGTACATGGCATGCATGCATGAAAAATGGACCAAAATTTTGCTTTTTAAATTTAATCAGAGAATTAACAGAAAGTCACTTAATCTGGCTTCACACAAATTTGTTTTACAAAGTTTTTCAAAGTGAACCAACCATGTGCTAAAAAGGTGGCAAATTTGAAGAGCTTTCCAACAAGTATTTTTGTGCAATTTTTTGCTTCACAAAAAGGCCCTCTTTGACGACGTGGAGGCCTGGAGGACCTCAAGGAGACGTCCAGATCGCTCCCAACTCACAGAGCCCCCCCTCGCAGTTCCCTCCTCCCTCATCCTCTGTCTCTCCCTCCGCACCCGAATACACGCCGCCGTCGATCCGCCGTAGCCGCCGTTGTACCGCTTCCCCGACCTCCCCGTTTGTCCCGTTGGAACCGCGCCGATCTCCTCTCCATCCTCGAGCACGCGGAGCCGTCGGGATGCAGTAGACGCGACGAATCGCGTCATCTTCTCCGCGGCCGGCCGCCGGAATCCCTCCACCGCGCCGCCGTTTCCTTCCCTCTCCGGCCCCGTCGTCCGCTCCGTTGAGCCCCTGGTGAGCTCCTGAACCTCCCCATCCCCTCCGTTAAGCTTCTCCGGACCGGAATCATAGAACCCGCCGGAGCCGAGCCGTCCGCCGCCGTCCTTTCCACGGCGTCTCGCCGCCGTTCACCTTTAGCAAGTGGCGGCGCCCGTTTCAGGTTCCTTGCGACGAGGCGCTCCTGGGGAGCCAACCCACGCTTCCGGGGACGCTCCCGTTCGCCGCCGGCGAGCACTCCCTGCCACCGGCCGGCCATCGCTGAGGTCACGGTGATGTCATCGTGACAACACCTGCCCACGTGGCGCTCCAGGTGGCATTTCTCTGTCCTGTTTAAGCTGAACAGTGGGCCCCACATTTAAACAGAAAAACAGAATATGATTAAAACTTGGAAATTAAATAACTTTCTTTTTACAACTCCTAAAATTATGGAAAAATATGCAATGTGTTCAGAAAAATGTGAGCTTTTTATCTATACCATTTTTATACATGTTTAACCAAGTTTAAAATGAGGCCACTTTTGTAGTTTACATTTAATTCATTTAAATATTAAAAATAAAGTTTTTATTCAATAAAATTAGAAAATTAAGTGTAATATACCATTTTGATCAGTAAAACAAATGCAATCCATCTATGAGGTTCCCAGGGTCTTTTGATCAGCTAATCTTGGTCACATCTCTAGAGTAGGGTTTTCTCCCCCTCCGGTGTTCGTCGTTCACGGCGTAAAACCCTAGCCTCCTGTTCTATCCTTTAAGCTTCAAACCAACTGCATTGTTTTACTCATGCATACATATTGTGCATTGCACGGTCACCAAGTATTAATTGTTTGCCTTCTTTCCGGTGTTGCTTGTTATCGTTAGACCGAGATCCGGAGGTTGATCCGGCTTTCTACGACAACCCCAGTTCCACCTCCGACGAGCAAGGCAAGCACAACCTCATGGCTCCACCCATGTTTTGAGTCTTTCAACCTCTTACTCATGCATACGGTTCAACTTAGTTTTGAGTCTATTAGAGTTAACCTATCCACTGCATGACCCCTCCCCCTCACATGTCACCTTCATACCTGTTTGCCCTCCTAGTATGACTAGGGTTGTTTGAGTAACGTAGAGCCTTGTGTTTTCAATGCTTAGACATGCTTAGTCTTATGATCTGCTTCATCCGGTTGATGAATGCCGATAATGCGTGAACCTAGTATGAAAGGTGTTTATGCTTTGATATGGTTGATTAACATGATTAACATGGCATGGATGTTGAGGCCACTGTGGGTTGTGGTTTTTGTCTCGTTCATGCCCCTAGGTGCGAGTTCTCGCCTTCGAAGCCAAGACTGAACGTACAGCCACACGCGGGGCCTAACAGACCGCGCTCGGCTAACTAACTTGTCTAGTCACTTCCATGGGTCACGTAGATTGAAGTTTCCATTTGCGGGTGTGTCATAAAACGTTTTGGAGAAAACTAGGGCGTGACCGGGACCAGTGATGGACGTACACGGATCTTGTCCCGACTCACAGAACAGGTGTCGTCAGGAGGTGGCCACCTCCCTGTTGACAGGGTGGCCCTGTTTGGGTTGACTCATGGATAGGGCTAAGAAAGGTAAAAGCTGTGGTCGACCACACTCTGCCGCGCTCTTAGAGAGGAGCGTTACCGCGTGGCGTTAAGAGTCGGTTGACACGTGTGGGTAAAGTGTACCCCCTGCAGGGATAAATCTTTCGGAAAGCCGTGTCCACGGTTATGGACGACTTGGCAACGGATTCTGTGATCATAGACAACTCTAACGGAATGACTAAAACTTGTTGGCAATGAATGAAGGATGCCTCCTCGACTACGTCGAGAGGGGTGATTCTTGTAGCATAAGGTAGTCTGGGGATGAAAAAGTACTTGGTGGACTAAAGAACATGATGATCTCAGTAGTTGAGTAGATTCCTCCTCTGTTTTTAGAAATGTTCTATTACACGTGCTTTTCTTCCTCAACTTCGGAAAACAAAGTTGGCTTTATGCAAAAGACCTTAACAGCCAAGTCTTGCTGAGTACCTTTTGTACTCAACCTTGCCTCGTTGTTGTTTTATTTCAGACTTCGGCGATGCAGCTGAAGAAGGGTTCTACCTCGACGTCGATGAGTAGTTAGGGGTTCCCAGGTGGCAGCCTGGTATCTGTAGTATGGGTTTGTCTACGTTGCTTATGTTTCGGACTCTTAGTCCTTTTGCTCTTGTTGTATAGCAACACATTTGCTTTTGCTGCTTGTTGTAATGTTGGGTTGCTTGACCTATGTTGGTCTTGTAACCTCTGTGTGTAAGCTACTCTAGTATGCCTTGTTTAATACAACTTTCATGTCTAGAGTACCGCTTTGATCGATTGTTGGTCTCGAGCCCGTTGTTATACAGTTTTGGCTATGCCTGCATAGTTGTCGCAGTCGAGGGGTTGTGGAGCCGATGATCCATGTCTGAGCACGCCTGCCGGAGATATCCGGCCTGGGGCGAGGTAACCCCAGTAACCCTCGATTGTTGTTGCACTTTCTGGACACATAGCAGCTCTGTATAACTTTGGTCCCGTCCCTTCAGTTTCATCCGACTCGTGGACGCTTGGGTATATATATCTAGTTATGACTAGCATGGACACAAGGATTAGTAGACCGGGGATCCGGACTACGTGCCGATGAATCCGGTCTGCCTGCCGTAGTTTGTTGCGGCCGGGGCTGGTAACCCTGAAGCCCTTGTGGGTCCATTGCTAGGAGCACATGACAGTTTGTATATCTCTGGGTCCGGGGTCCGACAATAAAAGCGGGATCATGTTCTATTTCTCTAAACGACATCGTACTCTCTAGGATGTAAAGCCTAATAAAGAGAGACGTGGCTCTGATACCAATTGAACGGAAAATGACGTCGCCTAGAGGGGGGTCAATAGGCGATTAAAACTTTTCCGGTTAAGGCTTGCTAAATGCGGAAATAAACTAGGTGTTTAAATTAACAAGCATACAACCTAAATATTATAAGGTCAACTAGATGCACCAACAACTTATGCTAAGCAAGACAAGTAACAAAGTGATAGCAAGATATATAACTTCAAGCTCGAAGGCTATCACAATGTAAATTGCATAAGTAAAAAGCTCGGGTATAGAAATAACCGAGGCACACGGAGACGATGATGTATTCCCGAGTTCCTCCCACAAAGGGGAGTACGTCTCGTTGGAGGGGTGTGAGCTCGCCACAAAGGCCTACTCAACGCCACAAAGGCCTCACCCTGTTCTCCGATGAACCCCGCCACAAAGGCCTAGTTCACCTTCCACTATTGGCAACCTTCAAACCCGAGGCACGCATCCACAACTTAATTGGAGGCTACATCCACAACTCAATTGGAGGCTCCCAAGAACACCACAAGTCGTCTAGGGTCCAAGACCCAAGAGTAATAAGCTCACAATCTTTCACTTCCACGAATCCTCGTGGAGAGACCAAACCGATGCAACCGATGCAAATGGCAAGAGCACAAGTGCTCAAATCCTTCACTCTCAAATTCCAACAAAGCAACAAATGCTTGTGGGGGAATAAGAGAGGAAGAACAGAGGAGAAACACCAATAACTCCAAGATCAAGATCTACTAGGTTTCCCTCACTAAGAAGGAAGATGAATTGGTGGAAATGTAGATCTAGATCTCCTCTCTCTTTTCCCTCAAAGATATGCAAGAATCATGGGAGGAATTGAGAGAGGGGCAAGGTTTCCAAGGTCAACAATGGAGGAGAGAGGGGGGAAAAATTCGTGCTTAGAAGACATAGCTCTTTGGGGAAGAAAGGGGGCCTATTTATAGGTCCCCACGAAAAAGAGCCGTTGCAGGAAAACTTACACCGCAGACTCCGGTAAGTCTCCGGTGTGAGTCCAGTGGGCGACACCATACTCGCAAACACAAGTTCCTACACAAAAAACAATCCACACCGGAGACTCCGGCCTGAACCGGAGACTCCGGACACTCTCCGGACCCTATACAGTGAGTGACACGAAGGGAGCAACCCCTGGGGGAGTTTTTGGTCCGGAGACTCCGGACTGCACACCGGAGACTCCGGACTACCGGAGATTCCGGCCCTAAGTTCGGAGACTCCGGACTGGCGAAAACTGCAGAAACATCAATACTAAAACACTCATAACTTTTGCGTCCGGACTCCGTTTTCGATGATCTTTGGCTCGTTGAGTTCGCAATGAAAAACTCTACAAGATCATGCAGAGAAACATCACTGCCCAACAATGGAAACTAAAACCAAATGTAGAAAGTTTTAACCTCTCTAAAAGGAACAACTGGTAAAACCTCCATCACCGAGACGAACATAACTTTTGCGGATGAACTCCAAAAGAGGTGAATTCAATTGGGTTGGAAAGATAACAGCAAAGAGTATACAAACAGAAATGAATGGAGAAGTTACCACACATGGAAGGTGTGGAAACATTCTCAAAGCTGAATCGGATATTTTCTCCACCGAAAACGCAACAAGTTTTTCTTACTAAAACCATTTTCGATAAACCTTGTCTTGTCATGAAGATCATGACAAGCACCAAAACCCAAAGGAGACAAAAGAAAAATAAGAACCAAGAAAGATGATATGCCAAGCATGCAAAGGTTTGAGCTCTCCATAACGATTCGATCAAGTTACTCACTTGAGAGCCCCTCTTGATAGTACGACTATCTATCATATAACCCGGTCTCTCAAAGACACGAGACCGGTAAAATAGAAAACCTATCAAGATTATACCTTTGCCCTGAGCATTCCACTTGAGCTAGATTATGACGATCTTGACTCTCTCAAGTTGGATCTTCTTTCTTGATTGCGCTTGCTAGCACAAGCTCCGCTTGATGAAGACTTGCAAGTTGCTCCCCCATACACCATTATGGGAGAGACTATGTCGCACCCGGACTTCTAGGGGATACTCACAGTCCGTCAAACAGCAGATAAATGGCTTACGGGGCATACCGGCACCCGCATCTCAATATGAGCAGGCCAACACGTAAACGTGTGACAACCATTATCTCACTATTCATCGTCTGCGCAAACCACCCCGTAGAAATCCAGATACTTCCGTTGACGTACTTCAAACATACACACATGGTACGCCAACGGCATTGGAACAAGTGATATCACAACAGATCTCTACGACACAAAAGATGGAAATAAGTTGCAACTGGCCCTCACTAGGGCAGAGAATAGCAAATATAATCATTCAGAGGGCACATGCCCCAACAATTCATCATTACATCACAGCGGAAACATTCAACATGTCTGAGTATAGACAAGAACCAAATAGGCCTAAGAGGCCGGAAACGAAAAGACGGAGCCCATCCACGAAGTCTCGGATCCTGCCCGGGTCCACTATCTACTCGTCAGCAGCCTCGTCGTCATACTCCACGTAGTAGCCACCATGTAGATCCTCGGAAACGTCGTCTGCGTAAACCACAGCCCCAAAGGGGTCAGTACACCAACGTACTGGCAAGCAAGACTCACAGTTCACCAAAGTGTAGCCCGTCAACACCAAGCACAGATGCTTTGGGTTCAACGGAAAGAAGGGGATATAAAAGGTGCTGCAACTGGCTGCGCTAACCAACTACAGAGATTCTACCACTTCCGGCTAACAGAAAGGAGATAAGATCGAGGATTGTAACCATCTGAAAGATAACTTCAAACAAACCCATCCTGGATCTCGCCCCTTATCCAAAGAAGCAATCCGAGGATAACTCACACAGTTGAGTTAATGATGGTTCATATTATTGTGTCAATAAGCCTATTACTAGTCAAATTGTTAATCATTGGGTGTAAGGTTGTTAATCATTAGGTTTAAGTTGTCCTGAGTACTTGTTAGCCAGTACTTTCACCAAGTAATCCATAACCGCGGAAAACACGGCTTCTCGAGAAGATTATCCCTGCAGGGTTGCACCAATTTAGCCGTACACGCATGAATAACCCGCCAGGTGGGAAATCACCCCACCAAGCGAGGTACTCAACACAACCAACCCTTCTTCGCATCAAGCCCAAAGCACCGCGTGCTGTGCGTGCGCGGCTAATCGAGCCCCCCGAAGAAAAGGAGGACCCTCATAGCACTGGAAGACCACGCCGCCCTAAATGCCGACTACGAAAGTTCCACCCGGGCGCCAAGGGCTCGCAAGATCATGCATGCAGCAAATGGAAAGCCCGAACTAGTACGGCGATTTGGACGAGATGCGAATCGGGTCAAGTTGAGGGGGGCGCCCATACTCGCTTCCCACATGCGGGTAGTGCGCTCATCATGGATCAGTAGACAAGACCCTTTTCCTATTAGGGTCGACACTAGCAGGCCTCAAAACCACCCCGGGCCTCCTGCCGGTGCCTTATCATCAAATTATTATTTAACAATAACATTAGCATGATTGATTGATTAAACATCGAGCCCCCAGAACGTAAAAGAGTAGTAACAGAAAGTAACGGGTAACAGACTCGAACATAACAACCTAAGCATGCTAGTAAGACACTGGCTCGACCAAAAGGGGTGATAGGAATGGAGGTGAGGCAATATCAAGGTTAAGGGATTCATGTGATGGGTTCGTAACAGAAACAACTACTACTAAGGCTAGCAGAAAAGAACAACGGAAAGTATCGGTAACCAATGTTGAAAGGAACACAGTGGTTCATGTGAGTGATAACTTGCCTGCAAACCCAGTAGCCTGGTACTGAGCTAACTCCTTTAGAAGGGGTGTCGTAAGGATCGTCGGTCTCAACGTCGTCGTATATCCGGGAAGAAGCAAACAAACAAGGCAGAAATATAAACAATCAATAACATGGCATAGGTGCACAAACATGGGATGATGCATGATAGTTTAATTGATGCATCAAAATAAAACTAGTTGACAAGATAACAACATGATTAAATGGACCCACATGCAATTGGATTGCATATGAAAAGCCCATGAATTATGGTTGAATTAATTGTTTTACAACTAAGCAACATGTGAAAGTGGATTAGCATGATGCATGGATGAGGAAAACAGCAAAATAACAACAATAGAAGCAATTGGAAATAAGGGTTACCAAGTTTAGAAATTCATTGATTAAGTTTTGGAATTTTGGTTACTTAAAGGTGTCACACAAGCATTTGTTGTTTTCATCAAGTTAAATTGTTCAAAAATAGATAACAAAGTTTATATTTGAAAAGAACACAAGATTTTGGGTGGATTACATGTTTCACTTGTTGAAAAAGGATTTGGAATAACTTATTTATGAATTAAACAAGTGTAAGCAGGAATTAAATGAAATTAATTCAAACATGAACTTATTTGAATTTTTTATTTGTTCAAAGCATTAAACCAAATTCATATTTGAAAATTTTATACTTTTAGGGTAGGAAAACATATTTTATATGTCCCAAAAGAATTTGTTTTGATCAAGTTATGAATTTAACAACATTAAATGAATTAAATAAGGTTTAAATTATTTAACCACTTTTAATTATTCAAAACAGAAAACAAAGTTTATTTTTGGAAAGAGGGTTTAATTTTGCATGGAAAACATATTTCATTTGTTGAAATTGGATTTAAAATGAGCAAGTTATTATTTTGGCAATTTTAAATGCATTAAACAAGAAACAGTTGTTTTCAGCAATTTAAATTATTCAAAACAGCAAACAAAATTTATATTTGGAAAGTACATGAAAAATTGATTGGAAAACATATTTAGTTTGTGGAATTTGGAATTTTTATGAACAAGTTATGAATTTTGCAATTTTAAGTGAATTTGACAAGTTTTCAAATTTTGCACCAATTTAAAATATTCAAAACAGTAAACAAATTTTATATTTGGATAGAACATTTAATTTGGTATTGAAAACATATCAAAAATGTTGGATTTGGAGCTAAAATGAATTATTTATGCAATTTCCAAGATTTGGGGTGAATCTGCCATTTTTAGTGAACCAGGGACTTGGAAATTATTTTCCAGGGGCTAGAAATAAGTGCCAGGGGCCTAGTTGTGATTTCCTATAAATTATGTGACCAAAACATTGCAAAACAAAAATGTTTTTAATTGTGCAGGGGGTGGGATTTGATCCCTGCACCTCCTGATGCGCTGGGGGGAACAGAACCAGTAGGCTAGTGCTCTGTGTTGTGATAGGTAGGGCCTCGGGGGGGTATAAGCTTCTGTAAGCGGGATGTTTTGTTTCTGAAACTGCACGTACATACTGAACCTGTACACGTTCCATGGCTGCACCTCGATGGAGGGTTCCCGAGCGGAGATGGCGAGAGGGGGTGAGCGGCCGTGGGGTGCATGCGTGTGAGAGGAAGTAGGGAGGGAGGAGGAGTAGCGATCGGGCCTCACCTTGAGTTCTCGAGGGAGTCGGGGCGGACAGCAGCGCATCATGTCGAGCAGCAGGCAGGGGCGAACAGGGATAGCAGGCGGCGGTTGGAGGCGACGGCGTGGGCACTCCGGGCAGCCACGGTCCAAGCCGAGGGGGGGGGAGAGGGAGCCCTTGGCTCGGCGGTTCCATTCCCGCCCCCTCCCTGGCCGGAGGAGGACCGGAGCTCCGGCGATCGCCGGTGTAAAAGGAGACTATAATTCGGTTCAGTTGGGTGGAGTTGCAGAGAAAAGAGAGAGCAGAGGGAAGGGAGGAAGAAGGGATGGCGGCTGGGGAGAGGAAGAAGGAGGGAGAGAGGTTAGGGTTAGGGTTTCTCCTCCGGTTGGGATAGATATAGGAGAGGGGATGGGAGCAGGTGGTCCATGGAGGGGGGTGTGACAGCGACATGAGGGTCGTCCGTACGAAGAAGATGAAGGCTCGGGCCTCGCTGGTTGGGTGGGCTGGGCTTTCTTCCCCCCCTTGAACGTTTTCCTTTTTATTTGTTTTATATTTTTTTTTTTGCTGCAAACAAAAGAGAAGAAAAGGATAGTTTTTAAGTTAATAAAATTGTGGAAAAAAAATATGGTTGGTTTTGTTTTTCAATTTGCAACTTAAACTAACTTTTAATTTTCCAAGGTTTTCAAATTTAATTATTGTTTGTTAGATAAACCAATGCTGTTTAAGATTCTTAGGTATTGAAGATTGTTATTGAAAACATCTCTTTAACATAGGGTGAACCCTATTACTTAAAGTGAACAAAATTATTAGAATACTTTGGTAGTTTTAATGACTTGGGAATTGGTGCTGTTTGGAAATAACCCAATTTTGAATGAATTGCTTTATTAGATGGACATTAATAAACACACTTTTAAATAGGGTGACCCCTATTTCAATTATAAACAAAAAAATGGATTAATTTGTTTTGATATCAACATAATTTCAAAGTGATTATGTTTTAGTGCTTTGAGTTGAGTTTTTGATTGCAATTTGGAAACAATTGATTGATCAAACCAACAATTTAATGAGTGAGCATTATGGAATAAAATGAAAGCAATTTGGTTGTTTTTATTTGAACTCTCACTTTGGAAATTGTAACATCACAAGGATGAAACAAAGGGTTTGAAATTTGAGTTGAAATTCAAATGGAAAACAAAGGAAAACAAATGAAAAAAGTTGGAAAACAACTGAAAACAGAGGAAAACAAATGGAAAACAAACAAAACAAATGCAATCAACATGATGCCATGATGCAAAACATAAATAACAGAGATCAAACATTCTAAAGGCTATTTTTGGTTCATGCCCATGGAAAGATACTTCAAATGATGATGTCTTGAAGATGATAATGAAAGATCACCTAATCCTTTTCTTCAAGACACACTAGCAATAATCTCAACTCAAACCATAACCATTCCTCATATAAATCCATGAATATAACAATGGCCATCAAGGAAGCTAATAGAGTTCAACACATGAACTCCATTATTTCCTATGGACAAGATCTACAAGGATAACTCAGTGCAAACATTAGTCCATAAGGATTGTCATTAATTACCAAAACCACATATGGGGGAACCATGCGCTTTCACCCTCTTCGAAACCCGCGGTACTCTTCTCCGTCTGACCTGCCCGTACACGTCGCAACAAAACGGCAAAGCGAAGCGGATCCTTCGCACTCTCAACGACGGTGTTCGCACGCTCTTGATCCATTCTTCCATGCCCCCTCGATGGTGGGCTGAAGCCCTCTTCACGTCCACATACTTGTTCAACCGCCGCCCTTGCAAACCGCATCTTCTCACCACGCCGTTCGAGCTTTTATTCGGCCGCACCCCCGATTTTCGCCTCTTACGAGTTTTTGGGTGCCTCTGCTATCCTAACCTCCTAGCAACTACTCCCAACAAACTATCTCCCAGATCGGTGGCTTGCATTTTCTTGGGATATCTGGACGAATCATTTTCTCTCGCCACGTTACGTTCGTGGAAACGGTCTTCCCGTTTCAACTCAGCACAGCTACACCCTCCTCCACGAGCGACTCGCCGGATGACAATCCCCCACCCGCAGATCACGTCCATCATGCCGCCATCCATCCCCCATGCTCACTCGTGCGTGCCATGGCATCTCCAAACCCAACCCCAAATACGCGCACCTGTCGGCCCCTTCTCTCTCGCCTCTACCATCTTCTGTCGCTGCCGTACTCCGTGACCCGCACTGGCGCGCCGCCATGCAAGACGAGTACGACGCCCTCATTCTCAACTCCACTTGGACTCTCGTGCCGCGCCCCTCCCGTGCCACCATTGTTGCCGGCAAATAGGTGTTCCTCCATAAACTTCACGCCGACGGCACCCTCGATCGCTACAAAGCAAGGTGGGTCGTCCGCGGTTTCTCTCAACGCTCGGGCATCGATTTTGGCGAGACATTCTCTCCGGTGGTCAAGCCAGCCACGATTCGCACGGTGCTCACCTGGGCATGCTCCCGCGTCTGGCCGTCCATCAACTCGACGTGAAGAACGCCTTTCTTCACGGTGTCTTAGACGAGCAACTTCACTGCTATCAGCCCGCCGGTTTCGTGGACGCCACTCGCCGGGATCACGTCTGCAGACTTTCCAAGTCACTGTATGGCCTGAAACAAGCGCCGCGGGCCTGGTTCATGCGTTTTGCGACCTTTGCCACCACTCTCGGCTTCACTGCGTCTCGCTCCGAACCCTTCCTCTTCATCCTGCGGCGGGGCACTGACATGGCTTACCTGTTGATCTATGTCGACGACATCGTGCTCACAGCTTCGTCCACGGCTCTTCTACGACGCCTCATCGACCAACTACAGCACGAGTTCGCCAAGAAGGACATGGGCGATCTGCACTTCTTCCTCGACATTCAAGTTCATCACTCCTCACGTGGGTTCTTCCTCAACCAAGCCCAATACGCCGAGGAGCTCCTAGAGCGCGCCGGCATGTCCCAGTGCCAACCGGTGTCTACTCCTCTTGATACCTCGCTCAAGGTCGCTGCTAGTGCTGGTGCTCCCGTGAGTGATCCATCTGAATATCGCAGTCTCACTGGCGGTCTCCAATACCTCACCATGACGAGACCGGACCTTGCATACGTCGTTTAGCAAGCATGCTTGCATATGCACGATCCTCGTGACTGTCATCTTGCCATCATCAAACGGATCTTACGGTACATACGAGGTACCTCTTCTTCTGGTCTCTTCATTCCCAGCTCACCATCCACCGACATCGTCGCCTACTCCCACGCAGACTGGGCAGGCTGCCCGGACACACGCCGCTCCACATCTGGATATTGTGTTTACCTTGGAGATGCTCTCGTCAGCTGGTCTTCCAAGCGCCAAACAATAGTATCCCGCTCCAGTGCGGAAGCGGAATATCGTGCAGTCGCCAATGCCGTTGCTGATTGCGCCTGGTTGCGCCTACTACTTGGTGAACTTGGCTGTACAATTCCGAAGGCCACAGTTGTTTCTGTGACAACATCTCAGCGGTGTATTTGTCCACCAATCATGTTCATCACCGGAGGACAAAACACATCGAGTTGGACATCCATTTTGTCTGTGAAAAAGTTGTCCTCGGAGAATTTCGAGTTGTACATGTTCCAACCACTCAACAACTAGCTGACATTATGACCAAGGGTTTGCCAACATCAGCTTTTCAGAGCTTCAGGTCCAGTCTTTGCGTCTTGCCAAATCTCGACGACACGACTGCGGTGGGGTGTTAGTAAACATGTGTCTGTACCTGTACTAGCTTAGTCTTCACATTTATCTCTGTAATAGATCGTGTGTAGGACCGAGTCTTTAGGCTGAGTTAGTGTTAGTCGGTTGCTAATCTGTACTGCTATATAATCGTGTAACCTGTACCTCAATCAATAGAGTGAGCGTTGCACAAACCATCCCTCCCTTCTCACGTTCTGGTTCTTACACCCACCAAATGTACCAAGCTCTTGTGAGAATTATTTCAGCCAGACCAATTCCACCAAGAGATTCCCAAGAACCCAGGTTTAATATCAAGTGTTCCATGATCATCGATCCCGATCTATCCAAGTTTAGGGAATCTCTAATGATGTTCCAAATACCAACCTTCTCCCAAATCTGTTTGGCTCGAGCGCAAGAAGAAAGGGCGTGTAAAATATCTTCACACTCGGTATTGCACATTGGGCATTGGCTCGAGTTACCCACATGTCTATTTGTAAGGACTCTTAAGACATGGGATTAAACCGTGTAAGACTCGCCAACCAAAAATCTTGATATTTGCAGGTACATTCAACCTCCATAACTTCTTCTAAACACGACTTCATTCGGATCCTCCAATATCCATCACATGAAGATTGTGCCTTCCAAATTGGTAATCACATTCCGAATGATAAGCAGATCATACCGTGAATAAACCTGTTTGGGAGAAGGTTGGTATTTGGAACATCATTAGAGATGCCCTAAACTTGGATAGATCGGAATCGATGATCATGGAACACTCTATTCAATAGAATGTTACCTCTAGGAGTCCGACACTCTATTCAATAGAATGTTACCTCTAGGAGTATACACCTTCTTAGTTGGACTTGTGGGAATTCAGGCATCATCCCAAATATTTATTTGATCACCCTCACCTACTCTCCAAATGCAACCACGGTTAAAATCCCGCAAACCATAGATTACACTTTGCCAAGTAAAAGAACTCCCACTTTTCAGTTTTGCCTTTAGCAAATTTCCATCAGGATAGAATCTCACACGAAGAACATGAGCACATAAGGACTCTGGCTCCTCCAATAGTCTCCTTTGCAAGCATCGCAGTGTTGAAAGTATGCAAATCCCAAAAGCCCATCCCTCCTCTATCTTTCGGGGTGCACATCTTCCACCATGCTGACCAGTGTATCTTTCTGTGATCGTCATGGTCACCCAACCATAATTGTGAAATAGCATCAGTAATACCTTTACAGATGTTCTTTGGTACATTTAATACTGTCATCGCAAAAATAGGAATGGCTTGAGGAATCTCTTTTATGAGAACCTATTTACCTCTCATAGATAGCATCTTTTCCTTCCAACCACTCATTAAAGCTCTTAGCTCTCTGAGCATGTCCCTTTTCTCTTTACTATGTAATCAAATTGGTAAAGTGTCAATTTTAACGTACAAGTAACAAGGAGCAAATAATGAATGCAGCTGAATCCAATTAGTCTAGTCCTGATTGATACCAAAAAGGAACACTAATGTAGCTCAGAATACATATACAAGCACCATACAAATTCGGTCTCTTCAGTTCATAGCAAATAAACACAGTCTCTTCGGTTCAGAGAACACAAATTCACGCTCAAAAGGGATATAGACTTCTTAGAGAAACTCTAGCAAAGTCCCTATCCCGTGAAACTGTAAACGCGGGATAGGGGTCACGAAAAACTGGTTTTACAGGACTACTACGGCACAACTTTTTTCCTAAAACCAATTTTCCGCGATAGCTTTTCATTTTCAGTACATATACATCAGTTCAAATGGCAGCCCAAATATAAATACGAAATGGTACAAATAATGTTTCCGATTATTACATCAAATAATGTTTCAAATTACACATGAATAAATTCCAATGGTTCAAATATTACAAAAAATATGAGATCAAATAAATGTTTCAAATCACATAAGAACGAGATCAAATGAATAAAAAAATAAAAAATTACTCCCCATGTAAACTACAGACGTGATCAATGAGATCTCTCCGAAGCTTTGACAAATCAAGTGTTCTTTATAGAAACCAAATTTTAGCTTTTACAAGTGCAATACAAATACACAAGAAAACAAAAGAAGCAAGAACCAGGCTGTTTCCTTTAACACGACTATCCTTTCTAGATGCAGTTCTGTGATACACCCAACTTGGAAGCTTTGAGGTATGCCTTACTGTTAGCTATATAATACTGTGAACAATGGATTCAGATTCCATTTGATACAGCTTTCTTGATCAAATATTATTATCTCAGCCCTACCATTACTTAATTTACACACTTGAATTTCCCTATTCTCGTTCGCTGACTTTTTTTTTAATTTCTGACATGTACTCAAATAAGCATCCATTTGCTAATTCCTTAGCTTGTCCTTCTAGTTTAGTTTTCTTCTTGGGAAGGATATAAATTTTCTGTTGTCTTTCTCACTTTCTTATTGCAATATTGGTGTTAGCTGGTGCTTCACTCACCTTTTTTCTTAGCCTGCTTTTCCTTGCCGCCTCTCTGTTTTGGTCTAGCCTTCTAAGCGACTGCATTTTGTCAATCACCAAAAAGTTAGTAAATTTTTGTGATTATAAGAGAAGAACAGCTCTAAACATGGTGCCCACATCCTGAGATAGATTAACCAAGAGGACCTAATTTTACAAATTTGGCTACGGCTGATTTCCGAAGTTAGGATCTGCCAAGCAGTTTCAGAACAAAAACAGTTGGCGTCATAAATTTTATATTCAGAAGATTAATAGTCATAAGGACCTGATTTATCATTTGGTTCTCTCCAGCATTATGTTGCTTAGGAGGACATCATGTTTAGACTGTCGGTAACACAACCAGTACAAATCTTGACTTGCCTCAGGCCCTCAACCACGTACATGTGAAAATTGACTGACTATTACAGTATATTGAAGACGATGATTCTCTTCCATACACACATACCTACATGCATAGACCTATTAGCACATGTGTATCATGTTACATGCCTTAATAATCCCACATAAAAGAAATTCTTACCACAAGGCTTGTCAAAGGAGAGAGAATAGAGGGGCACCTCACTTCTAGCTTCAAATCGACAGCACAAATATTATTGATCTAAAATGATATTGATTTGCAGGATAATAGTATAGAATAACGCATGACAAAATTGTGCATCATAAATATCAGATAGATTTGCAGCAGCATGTGTAATAATCTGAAGAAAACATAGGATGTTATGAAAATAGTGGGCCCAACATTAGCTTGTCCATTTCCATCAATACCTGTGTGAAGCTGAACCTAGAAGAAAACAGACCCAACCAATTTGTGCCTCTAACATTTTGTTGAACATAGATATTAAAATGCTTTGAATCTTGGCTGCAAATTTGCGTGTTCTTGCACTTGGTAGAACTTGTCTTTTGCTTCCTAATTTACCTGAAATTCCTTCTGTTGCATCTCACCAAGAGTGGAGGAAATCTACAGGAGATTTGGGCTGGAGAGAGAGAGGGGAAATCTCTTACTTTCCTGAAGCTTCGATGGCCCCTTCCTCTGGCCATTCACTTCTATGTATAAAGAATGTACAAGTTACACACCAGTCCTCCTAACTTTCTAATATACAAACAAGAGTCTCCAACACTCCCCCTCAAGATGGGGCAAATATATCAATTAGTCCCATCTTGTCACAAATTCTCATAAACGACACAACACTAACTCCTTTGGTTAAGACATCAGCTAACTGACCTATAGATTTAACAAAGCTAACCTGAAGTTGCCCCTCGTCCAGTTTCTCCTTGATGAAATGCCTATCAATTCCAACATGCTTTGTTCTATCATGATGGACTGGGTTGTTGACTATATTGATACTAGCTTGATTATCACAATAGAGCTGAAGAGGCGCATCACCATACAAGCGAAGTTCATTCAACAATATCCTCAACCACATTAACTCACATAATCCCGAAGCCATTGATCTAAGTTCTGCCTCCGCCGTGGATCGAGCAACAACACTTTGCTTCTTGCTCCTCCAACTAACAAGGTTGCCGCCAACCAATACGCAGTAACCTGAAGTAGACCGTCTATCATCCAAACATCCAGCCCAGTCAGCATCTGTGTATCCCTCTATTCTCAGGTGCCCATGATTAGAAAATAGAATCCCCTTCCCAGGACAACTTTTAAGATATCGTAATATTCTATTTACCGCATCCAAATGACCAGACCGGGGATCATGCATGTATCGGCTTACAACACTAACAGCATATGCAATATCTGGCCTTGTGTGTGATAAGTAAATTAAACGACCAACTAACCTCTGATATTGATTCTTGTCTACTGGTTCACCTGAGCTTGATAGAATATGATGATTCTATTCAATTGGTGTTGCTGCTGGTTTACAACCTAACATGCTAGTCTCATTAAGCAAGTCAAGCACATATTTTCTTTGTGAAAGGTATATACCTTTTGCCCCATATGCCACCTCAATTCCTAGGAAGTAGTGAAGATAACCCAGGTCCTTGACTTCAAATATTCTTGCCAATGTCCTTTTCAAGCACTGTATTTCCTCATCGTCATCCCCTGTAATTACTATGTCATCCACATACACCACAAGCATAGCAATCTTATCATCATGAATCTTAAAGAAAAGAGTGTGATCAGCATTGCTTTGTTGATATCCCAAAGAGCAAATTTCCTTTCTAAACCTCCCGAACCAAGCCCTTGGTGACTGTTTAAGTCCATAAAGAGATTTCTTTAGTTTGCATACTTTGCCTTTAGTTTCATTACTACTAAATCCTGGAGGAATCTCCATGTAAACCTCTTCCTGCAAATCTCCATGTAGGAAGGCATTTTTGACATCCATTTGGAATAATTTCCACTTCGGGTTTGATGCTATTGAAATTAGTGTTCTTATAGTGTTCATTTTTGCCACGGGAGCAAATGTTTCATCATAATCTACTCCATATGTTTGACTATACCCCTTCGCCACTAATCGAGCCTTATATCTTTCTACTCTTCCTTCGGGATTCTGCTTGACAGTAAATATCCACTTACAACCCACAATCTTCTTGCCTGCTGGAACTGGGGTTAGTACCCACGTATTATTTTTGTCAAGTGCTGCCATTTCTTCAAGCATTGCTGCTCTCCATCTTGGATCCCTTTTTGCCTCCTGCCAATCACGTGGAATAGGTGTTGCAGAATCTAGACAAGCTATAAATGATTTATAACTAGGACCCAATGATGAATATGAAACATGATAAGAAATGTTATATGGTGACAGTTTTGACGGCAGTTTTCCAGCTGTAGTACGATGTTGCTTTCTGTGGGCAATGGGAATATCTAAGTCATCATATTCAGATGTAAGTGTACCATTGTGTGTAGAGGTTGATAGCGGAGTCTGGGATTAAGCTGATGGAGAAGGAATTTCACCATGAGTGTCAAGTTGCTCTTGGGCTTCGAGATGTTGTCTCACTAGAGTATGTTCCTCCCCCTGCATCTGATGCTCCCCTTCCTTGCGCTTTCTACGTTTATACACTTGGAGGTCATGTTCTTCATTTGGTTTTGGCCACCTTGCTTCATTTGGTATACCTTGTTGCTTCTCCCCCTGCTCATGTTCTTGTTCTGGTTCCATTGTATCCTCATCCTTGTCGTGCACTTCTCCTGTTGGTATCATGCCAACAATCATTTCTCTTGATGCTTGACAGTCCTCTTCTTCTTTATCTCCCCCTTTCTCGCAGTCCACATCTAAGACATCATTAGCAAACAAATCAGGGAAAACATCAGTTAGATCAGTTGGTTCACCATAAAATGCCTCATGTTCCCTGAAAATTACATCCATACTCACAAACATCAGTTTTTCAGAGGGACACCAACATTTGTACCCTTTCTGTTTTCCTGAGTATCCAACAAATATACATTTTAAAGATCTAGGATCTAACTTTCCAACACTTGGTCTATAATCTTTCACAAAACAAACACAACCAAACACCTTTGGTGGAACGACATATGTAGTCCTACCTGCCAGACACTCAATCGGAGTCTTATAATCCAACACTCTAGATGGCATTCTATTCATCAAGTATGCAGCAGTCATCACTGCCTCACTCCATAGAAACTTTGGGACATTCATCGCCATCATTATACAACGTGTAATTTCTAATATATGCCTATTTTTTCTCTCTGCCAAACCATTCTGTTCAGTGGTATTGGGACATGTAGTTTGATGAATAATTCCAAAGTTCGACAAATATTCATCAAACTCCTTATTTACATACTCCGTTCCATTATCAGTACGAAGAAATTTCACACATGCATTATACTGAGTCATGATTAGTTTATGAAAATCAATGAAGCACTCAAGAACATCACTCTTGTGTTTTAGCACATAAACCCAAGTTGTCCTAGTGCAGCAGTCAATAAATGTGACTAAGGAACGATATCCATTAATAGATGATACTCCACTAGGCCCCCATACATCAGAGTGGATAGTTTCAAGAGGTACAGTGCTCCGATTATCAGACAAAATATAAGAACTTCGAGTTTGTTTCCCATACTGACAAGCATCACAAACTAACTTCTCTTTACTAACTCTATTATAGAGCTCAGGATAAAGACGACCCAAAATAGCAAAAGATATATGCCCTAGTCTGTGATGATGAATAAGAAGCTCTTCTTTTGGAGAGTGGGTTGAAGCGGCAGCAACTGCAGGCAACATGTTGTTATCCAAGTAGTATAACCCATCACGCATGCTCCCTGTCCCAAGTCTTCTTCCAGTCCCAAGTTCCTGAAATAAACACCATGTTGGAAAGAATATAGCAGCACAATTTATCTCTCTTGTAATACAGCTTATAGATAGCAGGTTCATTGGGAACGAAGGGACATGCAAAACAGATGAAAGAGACATATTTTGACCACATATAATTGTTCCCGAACCCTTAATAAGTTGGGATGAGCCATCAGCCAGTTTTACACTTTGTTTCCTTGGCTCAGGAACATAGTCAAGAGAGTCTCCAAAGGTCCCGGCCATATGTCTGGATGCACCTGAGTCTATTAGCCATGGTACATCCATAGTACACGAATTATTACCTCCAAAATTTGTAGAGGCAGCAGAGGTGGAGGCCAATGTTGACTCCATTGTTTGTTTGCCATCCAGATGTAAGCCTTTAAATTGACACCACTTCTCCCAGTCTTCAGGAGGTAGTTCTACTTTCACAAATGATTGAGAAGCTTCTTCGGAGGCTGCAGAAATATTTGCTCTGTATGTTGGACGGAATCCTCGACCACGGCCTCCTCTTCCATCAAAGCTACCTCCTCGACCTCGTCCTCGCCAGTCCGGTCCTCCGCCACGTCCTCCTCTGGTTAGCCCAGGACATGCAAATCTTAAGTGTCCAGGCTCTCCACACTCAAAGCACTTCTTGTCAAAGAGATTAGTTGTTGGCCGCTGATAATTTCGACCCTCGGCAACAAAAAATGCTGCTCTTCTCTGTGTGATACCTTCCGTAGTTGACCCGGATGTCTCCAGCTTCAACCGGGTTTCTTCACTAATTATTGCTGAAATGGCTTGCTCCAGGGTGGGTAGTGTTGTACTCCCATACAATGCAGCCCTCCTATTTTCAAACTTGGAATTCAAACCATTAAGAAAATCTCTTACACGCTTCTTCTCTATCCATTTATTGACTTTTTCAATACATTTACCACACTCCATGTCTACTGAATCATAAAAGTCCAGATCACTCCAAAGCCTTTTCAACTCAGATACATAGTCCACCACAGACCGTTCTCCTTGGCTCAACCCTTGCAATTCCTTTTGTATCCTGCAAGCAAGCATTTCATTACCAACTCCTGAAAAAGTACCTTTCAAGAGCCTCCAGATTTCTGAAGCATCCTTAATCCTCTCAACTTGCTTTGCAATCTTGGGTGATAGGGAGCTCAACAGCCAAGCCCTGACTAGAGCATTTGTCATTCTCCACCTCTGACCTTCTTTTGATTCCTCTTCAATTGGCTTCTACACCGTGCCAAGTATGTACCCCTCCAATTTTCTTGAAACCAATATTGTCTCAGCATGTTCTGCCCAGCTAGCGTAGCTCTCTGAATCCTCTAATTTCACCAATGGCATTTGCAAAGGATGGATCTCCTCCTTAATTTCACTCTCCTGCCTTCCTCCTCCTTGCTGTTTACTAAGGGCATCAAACAGGCTCCTGTATTTTTCATCCATAGCCTCCAGGGCTGCAGCAAGTTCTACAGACGAAACTGATGCAGGAGTGCTGGCCTCACCCACCATTTTCTGAAGTTACGGACTGCCCTTCTCCTGATGCTTGTCCTTGCTACTCCCTATTCAATCTCAGCACTCACTCGCCTCAAATCAACAGACAAAGACCCAAATCTTACCGAGCAGAGCTCCTCTTTCTTCTAAATCCAACAACGAGAATCCCTCTGGCTTCGAGTCACTGACGAATCGATCAGCACAACCTTCTTCTTCTCCTACTACCGCATCTAGCTGTGCTGCCGTCACTCGATCTCCACACGCCAGGCACCAGCGCAGCCACCCTTCACGCCTCCAGCACCACTTCCTCACCACGACTGGTCACTCACGGCACCGCAGCTCTGATACCATGTTGGATCTCACCAAGAGTGGAGGAAATCTACAGGAGATTTGGGCTGGAGAGAGAGAGGGGAAATCTCTTACTTTCCTGAAGCTTCGATGGCCCCTTCCTCTGGCCATTCACTTCTATGTATAAAGAATGTACAAGTTACACACCATTCCTCCTAACTTTCTAATATACAAACAAGAGTCTCCAACACCTTCTAATGAAAGTAAAGAAAATAAGCACATATGCAAGGAGGATAAGAAAAGACGGGAACAGCCAATCTCAAACTGTGGCTAGACTGAAATGGTCCAGTGGCAGCACCTCCAATTAAGCCATATTTTTTCGTTAATACTTTAAATAGAATATCATTGAGGTTCTGTATGATTGTATTGTTCTTACTAATTTATTTTCCGCTAGTTTGTTTAATAGCACACAGAACTGCTGTTTATTTTTTGTGGTATAGAAGTTGTGTTTCTGACATGTTGTAATTTTTCTCAATACAGTAGGAAAGATATTTTTTCGCAATACTATTAGCAAACTAGCAGGAACTTATTTTGTACTTCTTCAGCTTTTTCCTGTTGTTGCACTAACCAAGGTAAATTTTTGTTTTGTAGAAAATGCATTTGGATGAAACTTTAATCATTCCAGTATCAGTTTGTGAAACTAATGATATTGGAACATTATGCACCAAGATCAGTGATATGGGCATTGAAGAATATGACAAACAGGCTCCTCTTGAAATGTTAGTAATAGACAACTTTCTAAAGCAGGATGTGGAAACTGGAGGAATGGTATTAACTATCTGTGCACGTATTCTAAGGGTATCCAGTTTATCTAATGTTCAGTATCAATATCAATTATTAAATATTATTTTTATTGATTCTAAAGGATTGCAAAAAGGAGTTGTCCATCAACAAGCTTCTGTAGACCTGAATTAGGTAGTCTTGGCCCTTACTGGGATTATATTTATAATGGAATGTCATGATACATACATAAGTCATCCCAGTATGAACGCATATTGCTGATATTTGATATCCATACCCAGTTATTTAGAACCTTTCTTTTTATCATTAATTTCAGGGAACTATCAAGGAAAATCGGAAATTAGAAATCCACCCTGGATCAGTTATGCGTGATGAGAATGGTCAACCAAAATGCAATCCAGTCATTATCGATGTAGCAAGTCTAGAATCAATCGGAGGCAATGTACAGCGAGCAGCTGCAGGTGATATTATTGCTGTGAGGACTGATATTAATTACGAAAAAGTTGGTCCCATTGTCGTAAACTTGGCTGGCTTTATTATTGGTGATGTCAATTCCTTGCCTGATGTATTCTCAGCACTGAAGGTTAGAAAACTTCATACTACTAGCAGTGAATTGTTTCTAGCCTTTGTTTGTTTGTGCGGTCATATCGCATAAATAACTATATGATTCGCGTGTAGGTCAAAGTATCACTTCTGCCACTGATGTTCGACTCCTATATCGAAGACTTCAAGGAGGTCTGAAAGATTGAGAAAGATGAGAGATTGTTGCTGACCTTTGGAATGCTATCAGCAGAAGCACGTGTGCATAAAATCGTGAATGAGGATACCATTGTAGTTATTCTCAAAACACCTATTTGTGCAAGGAAACAAGATAAGATGTTTCTTCTTAGACCAATAAATGTGAGTTGGCGGCTAATTGGCCATGGGCAAATTGAGGATGGTAAAGTTATCAAAATAGATGAAGCTATTTATTGTAAGTGAAACATCTTATCTTGGATGGTTGAATTGTCAATTGATACTCAGCCACTCCATTTTCAGTGACGAAACTATAGGTTGCATACTCGCATAGCACAACTATTATTCTCTGCACGTGCATTTAATTTCTATGATAAACAGAAAATTTAGTGGTACTTATCTTGCAAACTAATTTCTGAGATTATATATTGTTTCGATTTGGCAAGAACACAACTTGATAATTATTAACGTCAATATCTTTACTTTTTAAAGAAATGTATAGACTGTGCAGAAATATGCAACTTGTATTTCAGGTGATGCCATAGGACAAATATATACACGTATAGGTGGGACAAGCCAATCGAACCAACGTAGAGTACACTAATGTTTATGTAGAACATGCATGCCCAAGCTTCATATATGTTTCCACAATTTTCTATGCTGCATCAGTGGCCGTCTTGTACTGATGTGCCTGGTAATACACTTGTCATTAGTGAAAGCTGTCATGCTGGGGGTAACGGACGCCACTAGTAAGAAAGGTAACAACATAGCTGACTTGATCCCATTCATTTGAGGTTAGCTGCATATCACCAAAGTTCTGAAGGAAGATCGAGGACGGCAATTCTGCAGGTTAGCTCCATAAAGAATATCAAGCCAAGAAGTAAGAGTTATGGAAGGTTTGTACAAGCAGCCTAGGTGAACCAACCAGGGTTAGAGATACAATAACTGTCAAGGTGAAACAATGGTTGTATAATTTGATTAAATCGCTCATGAAAAACATTTAGGGCCGCATTGAGGGCATGCACGGTAACATATCACGAGAGAATTACAACATCAATCATGTGCTTTGGCAGGATATCTAGAACCTACGCAATTTTCAAATGTTGCCGTCGACAAATTCTGTGCATATGCTGCTGTATAAGAACATATGCAGATTGGTGTGCTCTTGCATGCTCCTGCAACTTGTTGTGCTCTTACAGTAAATCACTCTGGTAAGGGGCAAGGAAAGTTGTTTTCATTAAGAGTACAACTTTGTTAACACTACAGTTACTACTATACTGTGAGGACTTCAAGGACCTGGGGATAGTTTGGTTAATTTGTTCATCACTTAGGACAGTTGGTTGCTAGTAGAACAAAGAGAAGAGCACGGTACACTTCTTTTTCTTGACACCAGAAGTACATATACATTGATTTGCCTTGTGTATACGCTGGAAAGCTGGTGAATCGTACGTGCTTAACACAGAAATATTTCCAAAATGGATTGATCAAATCCAAGCATGAATAGTTCACCAATTAGCATCTTGGGCGTAGCAAGATACTTAACACAGCAAGACCAAACTTTGCCATCGTCAGATTCAGATTGTTCTCTTGCGTGTGCTGTTGACGGGTGACGGAATGAAAATGTTGCTTCAAATGTAACAGCAAAAGAAAATGTAACAGTTGATTTGCCAGTTGTCATGGAACAGTGTGTTTGAAATTGCAAGTGCATTGTAAACTAACTCAAAATTGACCTAAAATTGTAAATTTTTACTAGATGGCTGCCAATTAAGGAAGATTCAGAATTCATTGGGCAACAGCATGTCAAATATGAACACGAGATGTTCTTACAAAAGAGAACCAATTCAAGAAAGGCACCACCGGTCAGATGCTCTATGCAAGCATAACTACATAAATTACTACTGTAAGCGCTGTCATTTTACACACATCCAGAAGTCCTCAACGCTTTCATCCCCATCAGAATCCTGAGGAAAGTTCTCCTCTATAGCACGTACAGTCGCACTGTCCCTCTCAGCATCGAACATGACAAAGTCCACAACAGGAAAATTCTCGGTCCAGTGATCATCTCCATTCCCAATCTCGTCATCGTCATACTCCTCCAATCCACCGTTATGTTCTTTGTCGACAGGGTGGTTGATCTTTATGTATTGCGCGCTACAAGCTTCACAACCACCTACATGTTCCAGAAAGAAGGATTAGCAGAACTTTTCACAACAGAGAAGAAACAAAGATATAATATACTTCAGATAGCAAATAAAATTATAAAACGATGCAACTTGTTCAATAAAGTTAAGCTAGCCCAAATAGCTTGCCCAGAGGAGCATGGCAGAATAACTAACCAAGCAGCAACTACGCCGCGTTTTTTTTATTTACCAAAATTAGTTGCGTAATGGAGTCTGGATCACCAAGACAGAATGAGAGCAGGTGAATGTGGAATTTAGTTCTGATACATCTTGATGGAGTTCATAGGTTTCAATATACTTTGTACTCCCTCCGTCCAGAATTAAATGTCACAAAGTTTGACAAAAGTGGATGTATCTAACACTAAATTATGTCTAGATACATCCATTTTTGTCAAACTTTGTGACATCTAATTCCGGACGGAGGGAGTATATTATTTAAGTTCCTATTTTTTAGCTTGCATAATATTTAAATTTCTATTGTTATCAGTGAACTTGCATAATCTATTGCTAGAATCTACCTCATGCAAGTCGTGACTGGATTAATTAATTGGTAGCAATGAACAATTTATGCACACTAATTCTCGTGGAGCTAAGAGATTATAGCAGATTGCATAGTATGTACGACAAGAAGGATAATTCTGTAAGTGTCTAAAACTGCAGCACAAGAGGATATACTGCTAACATAGAATAGGTATGACATAAAAAATTTGTAGGATAATGAGGTGGGAGAGCGCGTACATACCAATTCTAGAAGGTTTGATTGGGCAGCACAAGAGGATATCCTCCTCAAGGAATTCGTCATCCTCCCCCATGGGTACAGTTGCTTCGGCGAAGAAGTAAATGGGCAGCTCACCAGCGGCATCCGATGGCCGAGCCAAGAAGTTGATGTGCCAAAAGGCCACCGCCGACTCAAAGAACACATGCAAGCCACAGAAGATATGGAGGTCGTAGTGTTGACCTGTTTCGTGAGCATATTTGCTTAGTGCAGTTTCAGCCAGTTGGCGTGAGGTTTCCTGGGAATCTCTGCAGCCTTCAATGCGTGACTTGATAATGCGGGACACCCAGGTCGTCACCAGTGGGGGAGTGGGGCAGAGGTCTTGCGGAATCGGGGAGGGCACCATCATGGCGGAGAGGCGGTCGAGGTCAGGAGCGGAGAGCACCTGGTTGACGCGGAGAAGCATGTCCGCGTCATGCGCAACCGTGGGAAGGACCGAGGAGGCGAAGTGCGCCATGGCGCGCGGCACGGGGTGTTGTGCCGCCTCGGCGGCGGCGAGAAAGGCGGCATGGGTGGGCGCCAAGGCGGAATCAGAGGCGTAGGCGACGGCTTGCAAGAGATCGGCCCTGGAGTGGTGGAGGTGGCAGAGCGCGTCGTCGCGGGAGAGCGAGGGACAGAGTTGGAGGAGGAAGGCGATGAGGCCCTCCAGGGAGCGGTGGGCGGCGCGGGCCAAGCACGAGGGGCCGATCTCGAGCACGTCGCCGAAGTGGAACTCGGTGGTGGGGCGGCGGGGAAAGGCGGTGTCATACCAGATGGCGTTGGCGAGGATGTTGTCGACGGGAGAGAAGGGCCCGTAGCAGTGGCCTGCGATAAGGACGCCACGGGCGTGTTTGCTCCAGAGTCGAGCGGAGGGAAGGCGGGAGAGCGCCTCCAGGTAGAAGGTCCGGATTAGGTTCAGCAGTATTATCCTCAGGGAGCCCGGATCTCTGCGCTTCCGCGCTGCCTCTTCCTCCGAAGAGGAAGGGATTTTCCGTGGAGCGACGCGCTCCTCCGACAGACCAGATGAGCCATCGGCGGATGGCTTCTCGACCTTGGCGCGGCGGCGGCCACCCATGCTGGTGTAAGGAGGAACGACCAAGGAATCCTTTCGAGCAAATAGCCAAAATGCCACTAGTGAAAACCAAACTTGCCAAAATACCACTAGTGAAAACCAACTTGCCCAAATAACACTACACGCTCAGTTTTTTTGCCAAAATAACACTCCCGGAAGAAATCCAGTGGGTCAACCCAAGTTTGGCTTGTCAGATTTTCTGTAATTCCAAAATTACCCTTGTCCTCATCTCCTTATCTCCCTGTCTCTCACGCACGCACACGAGGAGCCAAAAATGGCGGCGCACGGAACCAACCCAGGCCGGCGCCTCTCTGCATCTCCTCTCCCCGTCTGACCTTTCTCCGCCGCCCGTCGACCTTGCTCGGCCGGCCGCTCGTCTCCCTCCTCCGCCCGACCGCCGGCTCGGCCGCCCGCCCGTCGCCCTCCGCCGCCCGACCGCCCGTCAACCTTGCTCGGCCGCCCGCTCGTCTCCCTCCTCCGCCCTCCCGCCGGCTCGGCCGCCCGCCCGTCGCCCGACCGCCCGTCCGGCGGCGGTCACCTCGCACCTGCACCGGCTCCCGCGTGCTTCTGGACCGGATCCCGCGCGCGTACAGTGGCCGCCGCCTACCGGACCAGGTGCTTGCAGGAGGCCTGCCCTGCTCGTCAGCGACGCCGAACCGGCTTACTCCCCTGCGACATCGACTTCGACCTGCTGCTCTTCAGGAAAAGTATGATTTTTTCTACCTAATTATCCAATATATGTCATTGCAAGTGCAGCAAATTTAGAATTTGCTGTCTTCGTGTTTCAGAGTCGATTTGATGGACGATTTCAAAGTAGAAATAGATGTTCAGTCTTACTTGACTATTCTAGATGGCAGAAGAATATATACAAGGGGCAAAACATGGGATTTTATGTCTGGTCGAGACTTATCTGTCGCTCGAATATATGATGCTGTGGAGGAGAGGTTCACATGGTCTACTGATCAAAGAATGACAATCTGGTATGGAACTGGTGATGAGACACTCCCACTGATTTGCGAAACAGAGATAGCTGAATTATTTGACAGATGTTCTGGCACGAAAGTTGTACGGTTTGGTGTGACGATTGAGAGCAAACAGCCACTTTCTTCTGTCATGGCCGAGAAGGAGGATGCTCCTGGCATTGCCGAGAAGGAGGATGATCAGCCGGTTCATGCACCTTTTTTTTCTTGGCCGAAGCAAGCCTATGCTGGGGAGTATGAGGATGACGAGCCTGTAGGCTGTAATGGAGAAAGTACATATTTGCAGGAGGATAATTATGTGTCGAAGGAGAATGCCGAGTCAGACAATAATGCCGAGCCAGAGGTAGTTGCTACAAGAGTTCCATTGGGAACACTGGATGTTCCCAATTCTTATGATCCACAACATGTGGCAGGAGATGATGAGACTTTACTTGCTAACAATGTGGCTCCCACTTATATCCATGACAAAAACAATCCTCGACTCGAAGTTGGAGCCACATTTCCTAGTTCTAAAGCATTTAAAGTTGCATTGAGGCAACTAGCAATTAGAGAAGATTGGTCCTTTGACACGGAGTATAGTGAACCTCAGAGATTCAGAGCTAAATGCACAGACAAGGATTGTCCATGGAGGATACATGCCTCCAAGTTAAAAAACACTAACACTTTCATGGTATAATTAGTACTTCTGTTTGCTACTTTCTTAGTACCTTTCACAAAATTTTCCGATTTCTTTCATGTTATTGTTATTTATTTGACACTTATGTTTCTATGTTTTTGTAGGTGAAGAAACTTCCCTTTGACCATACTTGTGGGAGTGCTAATTGCAGCAAGGGAATGGCAAATAGAGATTGGCTTGCGGATAAAGGGAAGGCTGCACTTCATGAGGATGCTACGGTTAGTGCAAAACATCTTAGAGACCGCTTGCAAAAGGAGTATGATATCAAACTACAGTACAGCGATGTTTGGAAAGGGAGAGCTCGTGCAAAGGATCAATTGGAAGGTACATACAAGGAAAACTTTAAATTGTTGTGGAGCTTTAGGGCTGAATTGTTGGCAAGCAATCCTGGAAGTGTATTTGAGATAGACATCAAAACAATGAAAAACAAAAAGGGTGATATTGTGCATGTTTTCAATAGGTTGTTCATTGCCTTCAAGCCATGCATTGATGGGTTCTTAACAGGGTGTAGACCATATTTGGGAATTGATGCAACTTTTTTGAGTGGGAAATACACCGGACAGTTGGCAGCCGCAATTGGCGTGGATGGTCATAGTTGGATGTTTCCGGTAGCATTTGGTATTTTTGAGAAGGAAAATACAGAGAATTGGGTGTGGTTTATGGAACAACTGAAAATTGCCATCGGAGAGCCACAAGGGCTTGCAATACATACAGATGCATGCAAGGGGTTGGAGAATGCTATTTCTACGGTCTACCCAAATTGTGAACATAGAGAATGCATGATGCATCTAATGCTTAACTTCAAGAAAAAGTTCAAAGGTGACATACTAGATAATATGTGGCCTGCAGCTTGGACATATGAAGTAGAGAAGCATGATGCACTAATGGCAGAAATAGGAGCACAAAGCGCTGAAGCAATAACCTATTTGCACCTGCATCACAACCGTGTGTGGACAAGAAGCAAATTTTCAGCAATGACAAAGGTTGAGTATGTGAGCAATAATTTAGCGGAGGTTTTCAATAATTGGATTAGGGAGGTAAAGCAGCTTGCACTTGTTGATCTTCTTGATAAGCTTAGGGAAATGATCATGGTAATGTTAGACAAAAGGAGAGTTGTGGGTGAAAAACTGCTAGGTTACATACTACCTAGTGTGATAAAGGAGTTGAATCTGAAGAGCAAGGGGCTGCATTACTTGGAAGCAAGAGCATCACCAAATGTAGCCGAGATTTCAGGAAATGGATGGAGGCACACTGTTAACTTGGAGAAAAAAGAGTGTTCTTGCCGAAGATGGCAGATTTGTGGCAAGCCATGCACACATGCTCTCCGGTTCATATTCTCTAAACAAGCCAAGCTAGAGAATTATGTTGACGAGTACTTCTCAGTGGCGAGATTCAAAGCGGCATACAGTGGAGTTCTCATGCCAATTAGGGGCAGGTACCAATGGCCCAAGGTCAATCCTGGGTTTGATATGATTCCTCCTAAACTTACCAAGAGTGCTGGACGTCCAAGAACTAGGAGGATAAAAAATTATACCGAGGGTGGAGGTAGAAGACATAAATGCAAAAGGTGTGGACAGATAGGACACCTCAAAAAGACATGCAAAGAGCCGGAGATTGAAAGTGATGCCGACCGAGATGCTACGCCTCCTCCGCGGTAATTATTTGCGGGTTTGAATTATTTTCACTTGCTTCCGAATATCTTGCATATAACTTCCTGATGGTGTTTATTGAATTGTAGGAAAAAATCAAAGGCTGAAGCAATCATTGCAACAACTTCTTCTCCTAAGACACCAACTAAGCAAGGTACTCCACTTGGTACTCCTACAAGTCCAATGACAAGGCAGAGGGTCGCAGCTATGGCAATTGCTTCTACACCACCTAGTGCATCTACAAGGAGCAAAACCGTTGCTCGTAGCCCTCTTCGGCGAGTTTAGTTCATTCTCTTAGGATGCCATGCTCTTTTGCTTATGATGTGTCAACCATGAGAACCATTATGTGTTGACGTCGTCTTCTTTTGGACCATTAAGTCAAAAATGACTTGAAATGAGGTCACAATGCTGCTGAAATGTTTGCCAATTGTGCTGAAATGATGTATCTTTTTGCTGTCAAAATGTGCTGAAATGCTGAAAATATGTTGTTTTGCTGTCAAAGTGTACTGAAATGTTGTAAAACTGTGTTGTTTTGCTCTCAAGTGTGCTAAAATGCTGTCAAAATACTGTTAAAATGTGCTGAAATGTTGTCCAACTGTCGTACTTGTTTGCTATTAAGTTGTAAGTGTATCCTGTGAAAAGGTAAGGGCACATATGTCTTTTTTGGAAGATGTTAGCCTCAGTTAACAAATAGTGGTATTTTGGCTAAAAAAAACTGAACCGAGTGTTATTTTGGCAAGTTGGTTTTCACTAGTGGTATTTTGGCATGTTTGGTTTTCACTAGTGGTATTTTGGCTATTGGCTCAATCCTTTCTGGGTGGGGATTGTAGATTGTAGTAAGGCCGGTGCCAATGCACCACGCACTATCACGGGCTATAGCCCCGCCACGTCATCTTTTTTCACCACTCTCACGGCACTCTCACGGCACGGTGCCAGTGCCCGGGCTATAGCTTCTCTCTGCCACATCAGCTTTTCTCTCTCCTCCACGTCAACATTTATTTTGAAGATTAAAAACATTGCAAATAATAGAAGAAATTATTTTATTGAACTACAATTGTACCGATTACATAATAATAAATAAAAATTACATAAAAAATGAGAAAATTACATAATCTAGTTTTGATGAGCCCACACATGCTCAATCAAATCCTGCTGGAGCTGTGTATACATCGGCGAGTCCTGCATTTCGTTGTCCATCTGAATCCTTGCTGCTAGGCTTGGTGGTGCATTGGTATGTATTGGAGGGCCGACAGTGCTCGCAACTGTCTCATAGCTGTTCTCCAAATTGGTACCACGCTCATCGTCGATGATCATGTTGTGCAGAATGACACATGCACGCACGATCAACCCAAGAGTGCGCATGGAGTAGGAGCGTCCGGGAACTGCTAAAATGTTGAACCTAGACTTCAACACTCCAAATGCACACTCCACATCTTTGCGCCAACACGATTGAGCAGCAGCGAAGACACGTTGCTTGTCACTTTGTGGAAGAGTAACACCCTTCATGAACACCGGCCAGGAGGGGTAGATGCCGTCGGCAAGGTAGTAACCCCTGTTGTACTGGTGTCCATTCACCGTGAAGTTCACTATGGGTGCTTCTCCTCTAAGCACATCCGTGAACAATGGCGACTGATTGAGCACATTGATGTCGTTGTTGGACCCGGCGACTCCAAAAAAAGCATGTCAGATCCAACGATCATACAACGGCTTCTAAGATTATGGTAGGGTGTTTGATGTCTCCCCTTGTGAACTGACCGGCATGCGCAACTGGGCAGTTCCTCCACTGCCAATGCATGCAATCTATGCTCCCTAGCATGCCAGGAAAGCCGCGCTCCTCGGCTTTCGCTAACAGACGCTGAGTATCTGCGACGTTAGGTCGACGGCAAAACTCTTCCCCGTAACAGTCGATGATGCCCTCACAGAATTCATCTAGACAGTCTGACGAAGTTTGTCTAGCTAACTTAAGCCACTCATCTATCGTATCAGCACCGGATCCATAAGCTAACAGACGCAACGCCGTAGTACACTTTTGTAGCGGAGAAAAACCCGGACGGTTCAGAGCATCATATCTTTGGGTGAAAGCCGGAGAGTATTCACCCAATCTATCCACAATGCGTAGAAAAAGGGATCGCCTCATCCGATACCTTCGCCGGAAGAAGCTCGGAGGATAAGCGCAGTTGGGGGCGAAGTAGTCCTCGTAGAGCCGCTCGGCGGCGCCAACACGATCACGCCTGATGAACTGTCGACGGCGTCGCGGCGGTCTTGGCACCGCTTGGAGCGCCGCCTCGTACTCGGCCTCCATTGCCGTCTGCATTGCGGCGATCATCTCACCCTCCAGTCCCTCGCTCGAATCGCTGCTGCTTGACGAAGACATGGCGTCGAGAGGGTGGAAATGAAGAGTAAAGAGGATGAAGTTGGTGTGGAATGAGTGCAGCATATGAGGGGGTATTTATAGGAGGGATCAGCTGAAAATTTCAAATTTTTCGAATTTTTTTTACAATTTTTTTGACAGCAACGGTAACCCCTAACGGCTAGCTGACGTGGACCAATAGGGGGGCGCCACGTCAGCTAGCCGTTGCCCCCCAACGGATACCCGCTACCGCCCCCCCCTCTCGCCCGGGCCGGCGCCAACGCCCCGCCCTCTCTCTCGCCCTCTCGCCCCCCCTCTCGCCCCCCACTCTCGCCCGGGCCGGCGCCAACGCGGGCGGTAGGCCGGGCGGTAGCGCCCTGTCGCCGGGCGACCCGGCCACCGCCCGGCGCCTCCCTCTCGCCTCCCGTATCGCCTCCTCTCGCCCCGCCACGGGCGGTAAGCCCCCTCCCGCCCCTCCTTATCGGCTGCGTTGGCACCAGCCTAACAGGTCGTTTCCCGTTTTTTCCAAATACGACCCTCTACGCAATACAATTGTCATAAGTAGACCCTTAAGAAAAAAACAAATCTACCCTTGTGGGACGTGGAAAAAGCGACACGTCTACGTCCCGCCGACTCATACGGCGGAAAGTCACAAGCCGCCAACATGGCGCGGAAAGTCCCACACGCCGATATGTTGCTCTATCGGCCACGAGGTGGCTCACAGGCAGTGGCAAGCGACTTCACGCCATCTGGATGGGCGGAAGGTGACGGGAAGTGGCTTTCCGCCACCTGGGTTGGGGAAAGGACACGTGTCTTTTTAGGTTAGATTTGACAAAAAAAAAAGTAGACGCGGTTATTTTTTCGATTACATTAGGCAGGGATCATATTTGTAAAAAAAATCGTCGTTTCGGTTCTCTGCTGCAGCCATCTTAAATATTCATGTACTTTTCGAACAAAGTAGATTTTCAGTTCGATTCGAAATAAAGCCGCTCGATTTTAATCAGCATCCACTCGAGGGATATTTTTAAAGAAAAAACGTCTCACACTATAGGTAGCCATAGAAGTTAACAAAAACATAAAGGACAAATAGTCCAATACATTAATTATTTTCTATGAGTTGTATCTTAGGCTATCTTGTGCTGCCCAAGAAAATTGATTAATACGGTTCAACGTGCAAATGTTAGGTATAACGCTAACAAAACTATATTTGCACAGGCTTAGGGCAGCAGCCAACTTGTAGTATACTCCCTCCATCACCAAATAACTGTATCTTTACCTTTTTGGTAAGTCAAATATTTTAAAATTTGATCAATTTTATAGGGCACCATAAAAACATTTATGACACTAAACTGGTTTTATTAGATCCATTTTGAAATGTAGTTTCATAAAACCTAGATTTCATGGTCAAATTTTAAAATGTTTGACCTAGAAGAATTTTAGAAGTACACTTATTTATGAACGGAGGGAGTAGTTTTATTTTGTCTTTTAGCTTCCAAAATGAGAAAAACAGGAACCGGAGCAACCAGCGGGTGCCGATGCCAAATGTAATGTCAAATTTGTTCGTATCGGTCAGCGAGGGGGTGACGAGAGAATTAACAAAATTATGGAGCACTAAACGAACACACGCGCTTCGCCGCACTGCCTTCATGTCGTTGCCACACTGCATGGCTGGTGCGATGCACTCGTGGGCGTTTTAATTCTTTTCATTTGGCCATGGGTAAAGTTATTTTTGTTTCTAGCGAGGAGATAACCAGCCAAAAGGTATAGTAACAATAATGACATGCTTCGGTCGGGAGAAGGGGGATTTTATTTATCCTGAAGGGGTTTCGTAGCAGAAAACAAAAAAATTCCTAACTATGATAACTGAAAATAACCCTGTAGATATAGAGTAGCGGAGAAGGAACGGTGATCATACCCTTGAAGACCGAAAGAGGGGATTTACTGATGCTCTCAGACATGATCACACGCTCGTTGGGTTACCCTAAGAGGAATATGATGTAGTCTAGCAGAAATTTCCCCCAATTGTGGAACCAGGGTTTATCGACCAGTGGGACTTCGAAAACTTGGAGAAGATTGCTTGTTGTCTGACGCGTCAACAAGCGTGGATCTGCACACAACACACAGACTCTCTCTTTTCCCCCAACTTTCTGAGAAGGTTGTCAGTCTTCTCGTCTTGCTGAAAACTAGAGAATTAAACGTACAGAGTAATGAAAAGTAACAAAAGTAAAAAAAAAGTGAAGCAAGAAACAATGATGAAAGTGCTTGAAAAATGATTGTATTAATAAGGAAAATAGGACCTGGGGCCATAATTTCACTAGTGGTGTCTCTCCAAAGAAAACAAACATGTTGGATGAACAAATTACAGTTCGGCATCTGACAAATCATGATTATAACAATACTATGATGCCGAGATATAGTTCACGGGTTCTAACATCGTAGGAATTACGTCAAGGCATATGGACCGATATCCATCATGCATCCATATCTAATAGTCCATCTCAAGAAAGTTATCCAGCAAATCTATCTGGTATTAAGTTGCTGCAACAAAGTGGTTGCTTTGTGTGCAACAGACAATTGCATTAAGTAAAGTACGTAATGTAAACAGTGGTTCTCTTCCATAGACAAGAGCACCGTTGTTTTCTCCCTAGTGGAAACAACACATCCCCCACCCTTCATGTTTGTGTCACTCGAGCACGGTTGTAAGGGAGACATGAACCCACTATCTAGCATATAAACCCTCTCTTGAAGGTGAAAACAACTACATGGCCAAGGTAATCATAAACAGCGGAGAGCATCGCAAGACAATATTAAAACTCTCTAAATATATAAGTGAAGCATCTCAATTTAACATGAAAAAATTAATCATAATCTCATGGTTCATCGGATACCAGCAAACACAACATGCACAATTACATAACGTTGTTATCGATCATGTGAGGCAGCTCACGAGAATCTAAACATGGAGGCATAACAGAGAGATCTACCAACTAGCTACGGTTATGGACCCGTAGTCCCGAGATGAAATACTCACGTATCATCGTGGAGGCAATCATGGCGATGAATAGGCCTCCGATGGCGATTCCACCCTCGTAGGGTGCCGGAACAAGGCTACAAATGCCCTAGATTGGACTTTCAAGATGACAACGCCTCTATGTATGTTTCATGAAAAAGAATCTGTCCCCGAACTTTTTAGGGTTAATGGAAATTTATAGGCGAAGAGGCGACAAGACGCGGTGGCCAGGGTGCCTAGGGGCCCACCAGGCGCGTCCTATAGTGGGGCCGCGCCTAGCACCCCCCTGGGAGCCACCTGGCTCCCCTCCGAGTTTTCTTTGGACCACGTCTTCGTTCCGGGTAAAAAATAATCTTCGTGGAAACAACTATCTAGCATATAAACCCTCGCTTGAAGGTGAAAACAACTACGTTGTCAACGTAATCATAAACACCAGAAAGCATTGCAAGACAAGATTAAAACTCTCTACAAATATAAGTGAAGCATCCAGCTTGACATGAACAAAATAATCATAATCTCATGGTTCATCGGATCCCAGCAAACGCAACATGTATAATTACATAACGGCGGTCTCAATCATGTGACGAAGCTCACGAGCCTCTAAATATGGAGGCATAGGGGAGAGACAACCATATAGCTACTGCTATGGACCCGTAGTCCTGGGATGAACTACTCACGCATCTGACCGGAGGTGATCATGGTGATGTAGAGGCCTCCGGTGATGACCCCCCCCTCCCTAGAAGGGTGCCGGAGCAGGACTCCAGAAGCCCTAGATTGGACTTTCGAGGCGACGAGGCCTCTCTGTATGTTTTGGGGCAAATAACTCTGTCCCCGAACTTTTTAGGGTTAAGGACAATTTATGGGCGAAGAGGCGACTTGAGGCGGTGGCTAGGTCCCCTAGGGGCCACCAAGCGTGGCCAAGGGTGGGTGCTTTGGACCCTCCAGGTGCCCCCTAGCACCCCTCCGACTCTTCCTTGGACTCCCTCTTCGTTCCGGGTAAAAAATGATCTCCGTGGATTTTCAGTTTTTTCCGAGAATATTTCCTTAAAAAAAATTGTGAAATAGAAAAACAGCAGAAAACAACAACTGGTCCGGGGCATCTTGTGAATAGGTTAGTCTATGAAAACAATCGGAAAATGAAGGGAAACAGAAGGAAACTTGGTAGAAAACGTAAGGGCATTGGATAGAAAACAAGAATGGAACATAAAAAAATTATAGATACGTTTGCAACGTATCAAGTGGCGCATGAGTTCTTGGTGGGGATGCATGGTCGTCCCCGCAGCTGGCTCCGTCTTCCTAACTCCTTTGCGCGAGTCCTTGAGGGCAAGCCGCCTCCATGATTGTGGCTTCAAGTGGAGAACTGTCGCAACGGCCCCTGCTGGTGATGTAAAATATACATCACAAAAGGTTATTCATATGATACTAATAGTGTACAACTCCAACATGTAATGTATTTTAGGGCAGCACTTCCCCGCCTAGATCCTTGCGGACGGTGGAGGGCGGATCTAAATCAATCATCTAGTTCATTGCAATATAGAAATGAGATTGATAGAAAATTATACCTTCACCGGTCGGATCCTCGCGGATGGCGGAGGGCAGAGTGGTTGTAGACGCCGGCGGTCCTACGTAGTCGAGGCAACGTTGGTTACTGGCGGTCAATGGAGATGGACAATAGCCATTCTAGCAGCAAATCGACAACTAGAAATCGGCGGGTGAGGGGAGGGGGATCGCGTCGGAGGCATGCTGCCGGGAGGATCTGCGGGCTCGCGTTGACGATGCGGGGTGGCGGCAGGTTCTCGGCGGGTCTGGAAGTGAAGGGCACGTTGCATAGAAAACAAAAAAAATTCCTACGCTAGATAAACCCGAAGGGCCAAGATCTAATCTAGAAGATGAAAGGCAACAGGGAGAAAGAGTCTTTAGGAAAACATACCCTCGAAGACTCTAAGCGATACGAGATCAAATCTCGTTGTTGGCGTAGTCGTACTCACGCCGATCTCAAGACCGATAAGATGTGCACCGCAATCCGGCGGTGCCTCTGTGATCGGTCACACGTACAACATGATGACGACCCCCGTTCCCTCGATCCAGCGTGTCAGCGGAAGTAGAGGATCCCCTGGAACTCCAGCAACACGATGGCATGGTGTGGTGAAGAATCCCATGGTCAGCACTTCGCCAAGCAAACTACCATGGAATGGAGCATCGGGTGGAAATAAAAGAGGTGGGACAAGTGTGTGGAGGAGGGATAGATCTCACCCTCCTTTTATAGCACATGGTGGTGCCCCCGCCTCTTCCCTCTTCATGTGAGTGGACTCTCCACTCACACCCACTCATGCTCTACTTAATCTCCACTCAAAAATCTCAAAGATTTTTCTTTAATAAATAAATAAAACATTTTTATTTCTTTATTTCAGCATTTGTTAACTCTATTAACAAACATTTGCATATAGCACCTCGACCATTTTTTAATTCTATTAACAACCATTCGATGGAAAACTCCTTGAACTATTTCAAATTTACCTGAAGCAACTCCGGTGTTGTCCAAACTATTCTCCGATATTTCATATCCTCTCAAATGTGTCATTGAACCTTAAGTGTGTCACCCTACGGTTCGCGAATAATACAGACATGATCGAGACACCTCTCTGATCAATAATCAACAGCGGGATCTAGAGATCCGTGATGACTCCTATATATTCAGCGATGAATCTTGTGATCGTGTGAACCATCAACGTCGTAACTAATTCCTTTGTTTCGCGATATTTTACTTGTCTGAGATCCGATCATCGGTATCAACCATACCTTGTTAGATCTCGTTACCGACAAGTACTCTTTTAATCGCTCTATGATATGACATTCTTGTGACCTAGTCACATGCTTGCAAGCGGTGTCAATTTGATATCACCGAGAGGGCCCAGAGCATATCTCTCCGTCATTTTGGATGGACAACTCCCACTCTTGATCCATGAGCCTCAACTAATACTTTCCGAATACCCAACGGAACCTTTATATCACCCTGTTACGACGTGACGTTTGATGACATCAAAGCACCCTTCCGGTATAAGTGATTGACATGATCTCATGGTCTAAAGAATAAGGTTACTTCGTATGCAAGATGTAACAATATAAACTAAATGATTTGATGTATTGTTATACTTAATTTGGGTCTATGTTCATCACATCATTCTCCTAATGACATGACCCCGTTATTAACAACATCCAGTGTTCATGATCAGGAAACCTTGATCATCGGTTAATCAACGAGCTAGTTAAACGAGAGGCGTTACCAGGAACCATTTTCCAGTTAATACAATTCTAGCACGAATGACGTAGGGATGACTCCCCTGTTGGATGAGTCTACCTGATCTGAGGCCCAGCAGTAAAGCCCAGTACCAAAGGCTACCCCGTGGTTCTAGAAGGCCCAACAGCGTCCCGCCCTCAAGACTTGCGGGTCAAGATGGAAGTTTTCCACCGACTAGAGCTAGGGTTTGTAACCCCCCCCCCCCCGGTGCGGCTTGAGACCCAGAGACCTATTTAAGGGTTGGGAGAGCCACCTGAGGGGGGACATCCAATCTAGGTTTTCACCACCATAGTTGTAGCTCGAGATCCAATCTCTCGACTTGCGCATTCACCATTGTAAGCAATCTTCATGATACAAAGACAGACAAGCGGGGTAAGGGTATTACCTCTATGAGGGCCCGAACGTGGGTAAATTGTGCTCCCATGTTAGTCGTCGTATCCTCCAGCGTCTGTAATCTTCCTCTACTCGAAACCCTACTAGACCATCCGAGGGATTTGTCGACATGAGTAATCGACAACGAGAAATAAACATTTATCATAAATAAGGAATAAGATAATAACTACTTTATTATTGCCTCTCGGGCATATTCCCTTCAGTCTCCCACTTGCACTAGAGTCAATAATCTAGTATGTAAGCACTTAACACATATGGCATTCCTATATTATTACCATGTTTCGCATGTGGTAAACTTCATCAAAAGATCTGAATTGTTCAGGTCCTATCGTATTTGCATGTCTTTGCGTCTATACGCATCACTCATTCTCTAATGAGATGGATTTGTATTTATTTGGTCAACCGGTGAGATCTTAATTCCTCAGCTTAAACTAATGTTACTAACATTGTGAAATGTAGCTTCATAGTGTCAGCATTCTTGGAAACACACCAAGTTCAACGAAGAACTCCTTGACACAAAATACTCATATTATTTGTTGTCAACACAATACTTTAATTTTGAAACTCATTCAAATCTAGCATGGAACTTTCTTCCAGCCTATTGTGCTACCTTTCATCACATGTTTTAATTGAGATAAAATTACTTGAATAAATGACAAGACTATTAGTGTAACATATTACAACGAATATTTTGTCATTACTACATAGGAAAACATATCCTTAGCATTTCAAAAAATGGCATAAGGATCTCTCCCACTGTTGTCTAATCATCATATGAATTATCCTGCTATAACATTCTATAGCACAAGACTCATCTGGTTGTGTACATAGCATGGAACACATGAATCAGAAATCTCAATTTCAATTATGCTCATCATGTGTCAAAATACTTGAATATTGCTTAATTCTTTTCCATGTGTCAAGAACTCCTTCTTGTCATTTCGATATTGACATACTTCAATATTTCATCTATGTAATTTTGCTTCAATCATATCAGGCGTTTCAATCCATCTCTTATAGATATTCATGCCCAATATCTCCTAAGCCTTTCATCAATATGAAAATCTTAACCGTGTTAATTTAAAATATATATTTTCCAATCAACCATATGTAATCTACATAAAGCATTAGAAATATGTCTTAGAGCTCGCACTTAATTTCTTGTAACTCTACAAGTATCTTTACCGTTCAGGATGGAATCAAACTCTTTTGATAACTTCATTAAGGTAAAGATTCCAACTTCGTTATGCTCACTTCAACCATTGAAGTTTGCATACCTTTCCGGCAACCTTTCGAATTTTACAAAACTCTCACTATGTCAAGTACACATCCTTTATCAAACTTCCTATAGAGGAGAGTTGGTTTTGTTATTCAACTGTCATATCATAATATGTAACTTTTGCTAGAACTATCCGCAAAGACAAAATCTTCACTACGGAAGATCAAAATCTTGTAGACTCTTTGAAATTCGTTGAAAACATCTTTTCGACAAGCACAACTTTCAAAGAATGTAAATATCCATGTCTTTGTTTCTATATAGACTCGTTTGCTATCGTTAGGCATCAGGACTTTTGAAGGAACTACCAAGTCACATACTTGATATTCATACAGGGATTCTATTGCAGATACAATGACTCATAGTCAATTTTACGAAGTCGGCACCCATCATTTGCTTCGTCTACAAGTGCAGGTACTTTGTTGTCAAAACAACACTTTACTCTTAAACCACAGGTTGGTCTAGTACAAAGTTTTAGGACTTTTGTGGTTCATTTTGCAAACTCATTCTAAGTATCTACAACACATGTAGTGTCTTTTACTTTGTCAAAATAGGAAACCCTAGAACAACTTCCAGTATTGCGCTACTCTTGGCATGGTAACGAAGATTCTCTAATCTCGTTGAGTTTGTACTGTCCTCCCACTCACTTGTTTCGCAAGAAATACTTTCTCGAGAAATCAACCCTTCCTGACAAACAACATTTGTCTTTGGTTCGAATCTAGGAGAAATACCCAATGGATTCGTTGGGATAACCTTATAAACATATATGTATCCTATTTTGGTTGTAAACATTTTACACATGCTATGCACACCAAAATTTAAGGAAAAGACAATTCAGGTCACTACCCAAGCCATGACTTATATGGTGTCAATTTCAACGGATCATGATGGCGCTCTTTTCAGTGTAAAAGCGGTTGTCTATAATGTATAAACTACAAAATTATAATGGCATTTTTATTTATCTTACCATGTCCAACAAGGTTTGATTTTTTCTCTCGAAGACTCCAAAACTAATGTGGGGTTATTCGAGAAGTATAAGTTGTAGAACAATTCTGCAACTCCTTAGATGTTTTTCTAAACTTGTAACTCAAACTTTATATTTTATGATCCAATCATAAATATTTGATTATCTTGTTACGGTGATTTTTACTTTATACTAACAATAGTTTGAACGAATTCAAAAATGTTCAACTCTGTTCTCTTTAAATAGATATGCTCATATATCTACTCAAATCATCGACAGAATTTTATGAACGAAAAATTAATCCACCACACATGACAATACATAATGCACTATATACATCAATATGTACAATCTCCATTAAATTATTCGTCCATTCTGGCCTATGAATGGAATTCTAGTCATCTTTTGGAAGAGATCTCACAAGCGTCAATTTATTGAAAAATAAAATGACTCCAGAAGTCCACTAACATGGAGTTCATTCATGTTTTCCTTTCCAATATGAACTAAAATGGTGGTGTCAAAATTTAAGTGAAATTCTTTTACGTCCTGCAACGTTTAGCATTTAGTCTTATACATATTTACTCCCTCCGTTCCAAAATAGATGACTTCCATTTGTCCATATATGCATGTATCTAGACATGTTTTAGTGTCTAGATACATGCATATATGGAAAAGTGGAAGTCATCTATTTTGGAACAGAGGGAGTACTTTACCAACACGATTTATATTAACACATCCATCAATTATGGAATATGGTCATAGTTTGAACAATCTTATTTGTTCTCACAAAAAGGCCGAAACAAAATAACAACTTATTAAGTTCTTAAAATAAATCTTGAATTTTGGTTTGATATGACAATGAACACAATAACACCTTATTTTTGTTCTTGTCATGATCGATCCCACATCTACTACTAGTTACTTTTAGGTCCTTGTATTTCTTGCATTGTGTTGCTTTGTATGACAACTCATACCAACCAATCTGGTATCAAAATACTCAAAAATACTTTGTTAACTACTAATACATCTATAAGTTCTATATCAAGCATATACTCCTGAGCTGGACTTTTCCAGTTATCTTCTTTTCTGCCATATACCTTTTTGTAATTCTACTCTCAATATTCCCTTTTCTTTACAGAAGAATCATTCAAAATCAAACAATGCTAATCATACGAGAAGATTTTCCTTGGTGTGTTAGTAATATACTATCACCCATTGAGTCATACTTTGAGTTTGATTGTTATACTAATATCACCATATTAATATCATTCTTCCGGATTCCACTCTTAGCAATATCCAAGCAAGGTAAACGATTTTTCCCATACTTTTAATTCATACCATCATAATAGTTTTGTGATGAAGCTACTATAGCTCGAAGGAAGGAATTTAGAGGATAATATTAGCGCCCAACTTCTTGGAAGATTCAAACGCCTAGCATCTTCAATCATTGCATATATTCAAATAATACAAGCATACATTGTCACACTAAATTATACCCAGTCATGTTGCCACCAATAAGTTTCTAAATATCATTATATCTTTCACTTGATTGTTTCTGAAAACAATTCTTTTTAGTTCCTAAATCACCTTGATAAACAAAACATTCTTTTGAAGATAAAGTATTATAGAATCAAGCATGACACTGGATTCTAAGTAGGAATTATTTTCCATCTAACTCATATAATCATTAATCATATGGAGCTAGGTAGATGATACGTCATAAAGGTATCCTTAATTTCTGATGTTCCATGTTGTTTTCTTATTGTTTCCCACATGTTTGCTATACACTTTATGTCATTTTTATCGATATTCCGGACTAACCTATTGACAAGATGCCATAGAGCCAGTTCTTTGTTTCTTGCTGTTGTTGTTCTGGAAATATTCTCGGAATTGGAAAATTCGAAGCCCGGAAGTCTTAGAATTCCCGAAGGTTCCACGGAGTCTCGAAGAGACCCGAAGGGGGGCCTCAGGGGGGCCACACCATAGGGCGGCGCGTCCCCCTGGCCATACCATGGGGTGGTGTGGGGCCCCCGGCCTCCACCGCCTTTGCCCTTTTGCCTATTTATACCCCACGAGGCGTAAATCCTAAATATATTGCACTTCATCCCAAAAACACCCGAGGCCACCGTCATCGTTATCCCGAGATCGGGAGGGTTTTGGAGCTCTCCCTGGCACCCTGCCGGGATGGGAATTCATCACCGGAGGGGTCTACACCACCATGCTCTCCTCTGAAGTGATGCGTGAGTAGTTCATCCCTCGACTACGGGTCCATAGAAGTAGCTAGATGTTTGTTCTTTCCACTTTGTACCTCATGTTTAGATCTTGTGACATTCCTAACATGATCAAGATCATCCTTATGTAATGCTACATGTTATGTTTGCTGGGATCTGATGAATGTTGAATGCTATGTCTTGTGATTATCAGTCTATCATGTTATCTTCATGCATATGTTATTTATGATCTTTCATGCTCTCCGTTATTAGCATATGCTCTGTCCAAGTAGATGCTAGTAACTCCAAGAGGGAGTATCTATGCTCGATAGTGGGTCCATGCCTCCTTTGCACCTGTGCTCGAGTGACAGAAACGTGATGGGTGGAGGATGTGTTGTTGCAATTAGGGAGAAAGAAACGGTGTTTAACTAGTTTACATTGTTTAAATTACACACTTTGCTTACGGCAATAATTTGTTGCTTGCAACTTAATACCCAATGTTTTTTCGAATGATATTCGGAGGGTGGTTTATTAGACATAGATGCAGTTGGATGACGGTCTATGTATTTTGTTGTAATGCCCGCATGAATCACATCGTAATCTTTATGTCTTGCATATGCACTACGGTGCAGCCTTTATTTTTTGTCAATTGCCCAGCTGTAATTTGTTCACCACACTTGTTATTTATCTTTCACGGAGAGACACCACTAGTGAACTATGGACCCCGGTCCATTTTCCTCATACTGATACAACACCTATTGCTTTCATACTGCTTCCATACTGCTGCTACTGCTTGCATAATGTTTTCCTACTGTTTTCCACACCATACGTTTAACCTCTTTGTGTTCAGTAAAACCGGTGAGATTGACAACCTCACTGCTACGTTGGGATAAAGTGATTTGATTGTGTTGTGTAGGTTCCACGTTGCTGCTGAGCCGGTAGTGAGCCCTGCCACCTTAGCAACATCATCCTTCAGAGATTGCTTGTCCTCCTACTGGTCGATTCAACCTTGGTTTCTTTTCTGAGGGAAAACTTTCTGCTACACTCTTCACACCTTGCACTTGGGGTCTACCAACGTTAGTCATCAACAAAGTTTCCTGGCGTCGTTGCCGGGGAGGAAGAGAATTTTCGCAAGGCGAGTCTCTCCCTTCCAATCTCTTTTCTCTATTTTTGTTTTGCTAAGTTTATTTTATTTTGTCTTGTTTGCTTCTCTTTATCAAAAAACAAAAAGGAAATAGTTCTTATTCTAGCTGTAGTTTTATTCCTGTTTTTAGTCTTGTTAAAATGACTACTCCTAAGAACACTAAGTTGTGTGACTTTACTAGCACGAACAACAATTATTTCATTAGCGCACCTATTGCTCCACCTGCTCCTACTGCTGATTTTTATGAGATAAAACATGTCATGTTAAACCTTGTTATGAGAGAGCAATTTTCTGGTATTAGTACTGATGATGTTGCTGCCCATCTTAATAATTTTGTTGAACTATGTGAGATGCAAAAATATAAAGATGTATATGGAGATAATATTAAACTGAAATTTTTTCCTTTCTCTTTGAGAGGAAGAGCTAAAGAATGGTTGCTATCTTTGCCTAGAAATAGCATTGATTCTTGAACTAAGTGTAAAGATGCTTTCATTGGAAAATATTATCCTCCTGCTAACATTATATATTTAAGAAGTAGCATTATGAATTTTAATCAACTTGATAATGAGCATGTTGCTAAAGCTTGGGAAAGAATGAAATATTTAGTAAAGAATTGTCCCACTCATGGACTGACTACTTGGATGATCATCCAAACCTTTTATGCAAGTCTGAATTTTTCTTCAAGAAACCTTCTGGATTCAGCTGCCGGAGGAATCTTTATGTCCATGACCTTGGGGGTAGCAACAAAGCTTCTTGATGATATGATGGTAAATTATTCTTAGCGGCACACTGACAGAGCTACAACTGGTAAGAAAGTAAATTCTGTTGAAGAAACCTCCTCTTTGAATGGAAGACTTGATGCTATTATTCCTATGCTTGTGAATTTCCATGCTTTTATTGATCCAAATAATGTTCCTTTGGACTCTTTGGTTTCTCAAGAAGAGCATGTTGATGTGAACTTCATTACAAAATAATAATTTCAACACCAATGCTTATAGGAATAATTTTGGTAGCAACAATTATAGGCCATATCCTCCCAATAATAGAAATTCTTATGGTAATTCCTACAACAACAATAAAAGTGTACCCTCTGGTCTTGAGAACATGCTTAAGAATTTTATTAGTACACAAACTGCTTTTAATAAATCTGTTGAGGAAATGTTTGGCAAAATTGATGTTCTTTCTTCTAAAGTTCATAGCCTTGCTCTTGATGTTGATTTTATGAAACTAAATTTTATGCCTTATGATGTTAAATAAAGTAAAACTTTGAATGCTATCCAAATTCGAATTGATGATAATGTTAGGATATTAGCTGAATTGCATGCTAGATGGGAAAGAGAAGATGAAATAGCTAGAAAGAATAATATAACTAATGTTTGCGCCATTACCACCACTAGTAAAACTGAAGCTTCTCATGCTAGAAAACCTTCTACTATAAATGGTAAAGTAATTGGTGTTGTAAACACTCCCACCTCTGCTAGTAAAAATGCATAACTGCCTGAAACTGCTAAAAATGCTCCTGATAAAAGTGTTGAAATTTTTAGAAACATGGGAGATAATGGTCCCATTATATTTGATAAAAATTATCTTGACTTTGATGATTTCAACATAACTGAAGTGATTAAGTTCTTACAAAATCTTGCTAGTTGTCCAAATACTAGTGCTATGAATATGGCTTTCACAAAACATATTACTAATGCTCTCATGCAAATTAGAGAGGATGAATTAAGATGTGAAGCCTCTATTCCTAGGAAGCTAGATGATGGTTGGGAACCTATTATTAAAATTAAAGTGAATGATTTTGATTGCAATTCTCTATGTGATCTTGGTACTAGTATCTCTGTTATGCCCAAGAAACTCTATGATATTCTTGATTTACCACCTTTGGAACCTTTTTATTTGGATATTCGTCTTATTGATAATGTAGAAAGAAACCTTTGGGAGAGTTTATGATGTTCTTATGATGGTTAATAATACTCTTGTCCCTGTTGATTTTGTTTTTCTTGAATATTGAATGCAATGCTTCTTGTCCAATTGTTTTGGGAAGACCTTTTCTTAGAAATGTTGGTTCTATTATTGATATGAAAGAGGGGAATATTAAATTTCAGTTCCCACTCAAGAAAGTTATGGAACACTTTCCTAGAAAGATAATGAAGTTGCCTTTTGATTCCTTTATTCGAACAAGTTACAATTTGGATGCTTCTTCATTTGAAAATACTTGATTCCACTTTTCTGAGCCTACCTAAAAGGCGTTAAAGAAAATCACTTCTTGGGAGATAACCCATGGTTTTATTTTCGCTTTGTTTTTCTCTGTTTGCTTTGAGTTAAGGGGTTGTATACTTCTGCATAAACTCCTTTGTATCTTTCTTTTCATGCTTTCGTAGTGCCAAGTAAGGTTCCTGACGAGAGTTGGAGTTGGTTTTCAGATTTCTGCGCAGGAAACAGATTTCTTATGTCCACCGTAAAACATCGTATAAAATCCAGACAGATCGTAATGATCCAAAAAAAAATTGTTCTTATTCCTCGTATGATTCCGCAACATTTTTGTTCTTTAAGTTTTTCCACCTGAGCAACGTAAGTGTCTCAAAAAAATCATCTTTACAACCATTTTTCTTGCATTGGCTCTTTTGCGATGTCAAGTGGATTTCTTTGCTTCGCGAAGCATAAGTGGCTGTAGATAATGTTTAAAAGTATCAATATAACTTGTTACATACAGAACCAATGGATTTTTAATTGTTGCACTGACCCTCTAATTGCGAATTACTATTTGAGTTTGGTGTGAAGGAAGTTTTCAAGGGTCAAGAGAAGAGGTGATATATGTGATCAAGAAGAGTGCAAGGTCAAACCTTGGGGATGCCCCCGTGGTGAATACAAGCATATTTTTAGAAGACTCGAGCATCTAAGCTTGGGTATTCCCAAGGCATCCCTGACGAAGGCATGGATCCTGGGCCCTACGAATAAGGACACCCCCTCTCACACCTTCTAACCAAGGCCCGACAGGAAGCGCCCTTGGAGTACTCTAGAAGGCCCATGAAAAGCCCACCCGCATCAACTTGCGGGCTAAGTTAGGGATTGTAACCGACTCAAGCTAGGGTTTGTATCCTCTCCGGGTTGGACTCGAGACCTGGCTATCTATATAAAGCCAGGAGAGCCACAAAGGAGAGGACCAAGTATTACCGCACGACCACAAAAGCCTTGAAACTCGAGATCTACTCTCGATTCGAGCACCTGTAATCGATCTAATCGTCTAATACAGATCAGCAGAAGGCAGGAGTAAGGGTTTTACCTCTTCGAGGGCCCCGAACCTGGGTAAATATCGCCTCCCTGTCAAGCCGACGATTCCACCAGCGCCTATGACATCTCCTAGTCGAAACCCGATAGGGTCACCTGAGGGATTTGCGGAGCCAGAGCTTCGACAATTGGCGCCGACCGTGGGGACCGCGGGCGCTGGATCACCGGCATCTTCGGCTTCATCGACATCCAACTCCCGTTGGAAACCATCGACTACGGCTCCGAACAATCCTGTACGGATCGGATCCGTCATAGTCACGCCTCACTCGCCGGAATCACGCCCGGTATTCGAGGATCTGGAGAAGAGCGTCACCTTGACGTTCGGAAGCTTTAACTTCATGGCAAACCGAGACGGGATCCTCCACTTCTCGGATGAATCTGAACCCGAATCTGGAGCCGTCAACTCGCGCTTCCTTATGGAGAAAAGCGGCGAGTCCATCCGCTTCAACACGATCGACTACCACGCACTTTCGACAGAGGAACCCTCTCAGGTGCGAAGAACCTCCCGATCTACGCCTAGGACGCACGGGCCACAACTGGCCCAAGTCTGCATGGCAGGATCGGAACAGCCCTCGGAAACTGAATATAGCGCAACCGAGCGCGATCTAATCGGCGTCTCGCGGGAAGCCTGGAAAAGAGCAAAGGAATCCATGCGAAAGAGTCAGCCACCCGCAGCAGGTGCTACGCAGGAAGACCTAACCGCCTACCACTATCACCTAGTGAGAGCGGCCTCAAACATCAAGGACGCCCGAGCAGATCTAGCCCGTCGCAGGAGAGCGGCGGATGAGTCAAGCCTACGTCGAGCCGAGCTGTCCCTTGCCCCTTCGGTCGGTACCCGACCCGTGGGAAAAGGACCCGCAGCATCAACAAGGGACCACGAATCCATGGCTGGGACCCACAGGTCTACCACATCCTCTTTCATGAGGGTTGACGACGACGGGAACGTCTACCCGCAAACTCCAGCCGCCGCAATTCTAGCCGCGGCCACCTACATGCAGATGAACCAACCAACGGACAGCGATCCTCGGGTGGAACAATACAAGCACATCCGCAAAGGTCTAGGGCTGGCTGCCGCGAGGCTCGCCTCCCACGATCGCAAGGAACAACTGGAGAAGGCGCGACAAGAGAAGGACAAAGACAAAGACGCGCCCCGCAGGCATAGGAGCTCCTCTCCAAGAAAGGATAAATCGCCACGTCGTGGCCGAGGAAAAGAAGCCCGGCGCCGCGGCGACAGCCGAAGCAGCAGCGAAGACAGCCCGAGAGACAAAGATTCGCGGCATCACAGCAGCCGCTCGAGAAAAAGAAGCAAAGAACCAAGAAAAGATAGCGACCGCGACCGGTCCGGGTACGACGCGCGATCCGATCTCGCCCAGAAGAAAGTGGATAAAGCGAGGGCTTCACGGTATCGCGAACGCTCCTCATCCGGGTCTTCGGACGACGAAACCTGCGGAGCACTTTGCTTTGCTCGCAGTATTCGCGAAGCGCCTCTACCCAAGAGATTCAAGCTCAGCTCGGAGGTGACAAAATACGATGGATCACTTGAGCCCTCCCAGTGGTTAAGCGACTACCTCACGGCAGTAAAATGCCAACGTGGTAACAAGAACACGGCCATGCAATACCTCAATTTGCACCTGGCCGGAGCGGCCCGCAGCTGGCTGGAAAGAAGACCACGATCTTGCTATGCATCATGGGACGACCTGCATCGCGATTTCTGCAAAAACTTCCAGTCGACCTATAAAAGGCCAGCTACAATCGAAGAACTACGGGCTTGCAAACAGAAAAGTGGCGAATCCACGCGAGAATACATCCAACGGTGGAACACACTCAGGAACACCGCAGGGACAATCTCTGAAGAAGTGGCGATTGAGGCCTTCGCCAAAGGAGCAAGAAGAACCGCGTTTCGAGAAGAACTCGGCAGAGCTGCGCCCAAAACCATAGGGGAGCTCATGGTTATAGCCGAAAAATGGGCCAACGGAGAAGACGCGGTACGCAACGAAAGAACATCATCGCCCACACATGACGAAGACCGTCATGGGCGAAGAAAAAGAAGAAAATACTACGACCACGACGATAGAGAAGAACTAGTGGCGGCAGAGTTCACGCGAAGTCGCGACTCCGGTCGTCGTGGAAGTCGCGAATGGAGGCCAAAGGAAGAAGAAAAATCACCCGAGGAAGACCTCGATGGATACTGCTCGCTACATCTGTTCACAGACAAGCGCACGGGCAAGACTAAGGCAACACACCTTCTCAAGGATTGCCGAAAGTTCATCGGAATCTCGGACGCGCTAGCCAAGAAAAGATTCGCTTCCACCCAAAACTATCCACCGCTACCAGGAGGCGGACAACAATTCCAGCTACCGCCACCACCACCCCTACCAGCCAACCCAAACATGGCACTTGCCGCATTGCCAGCACCGCAACAGCAAAACACGGGAGCAAATACATACCCGACTCCGCACGGACAACTCCTCGGGATGATACAGAAGGTATGCCCCTCTCGCAGAGCTCAAAAAACTAACTCGAGACAAATATGCATGGCAGTGCAGACGCCACCAACGAAGCCCGAGTACCTGAAGATGGCCGAATAGCCAATCACGTTCTCGAAGGAAGACCACCCGCCACGAGTCTATCGACCAGGACACGCCGCCCTTGTCATTCAAGCTCAAATTGGCAATTATGACCTGGCCCGCGTATTCATGGACGGCGGCAGCGGCATCAACATCATCTACGCGGATACACTCCGTCGAATGAACAAAAACCTGGACGGCCTAACGGAATCAGAAACATCCTTCCACGGGATAGTTCCGGGCAAGGCAGTACGTCCACTCGGAACAATCAACCTCGAAGTTGTGCTGGGCTCCCCACGCAACTACAGAAGGGAATTTCTGGACTTTGAAGTCGTCGACTGGCCCTCGCAGTACCACGCCATTCTTGGTCGAACAGCGTTCGCCAGATTCATGGCCGTACCACATTACGCATACTTGAAGCTCAAGTTACCCGGCGAATACGGTGTGATCACCATTGACGGAGACTTCCAGAAATCAGACAAGTGCGACATAGAATTTAATGAGATCGCGAAATCTTTCGGGATGCAAGAAGAACTACAAGAGCTGGCAAAAACCACGGATCACTCCGTCATGCCACTCACAAAGAAAAACGCGCCTGAACTGGAATTCAGCGCCAACAGCGACACTCGCAAGCATCAAGTGCACCCGACGGATTCCGCCAAAACCGCGATGGTTTCCACAACCCTCTCGCCAGCATAGGAAAGCGCGCTCGTCAAACTCCTCCGTGAGTACTGGGAAATTTTCGCCTGGCAACCCTCAGATATGCCAGGTATACCCAGGGAGTTTGCCGAGCACTCACTCGAAGTCTTTCCTAACGCGAAGCCCATCAAACAGACGACTCGACGATTTTCAGAACCCGAGCAAAAGGCGCTAGGAGAAGAAGTAAATAGGCTGCTAGCCGCAAATTTCATTAGGGAGATCAAAATATCCACCTGGTTAGCAAATCCGGTACTGGTCCCCAAGAAGAACACGGATATCCTTCGGGTGTGCATCGATTACACGTCACTGAACAAACACTGCCCCAAGGACAACTTTCCTCTACCACGAATCGACCAGATCGTGGACTCCACAGCAGGTTGCCAACGTCTCTCTTTCCTGGACGCCTACTCGGGATACAACCAGATCCGAATGAAAAAGGAAGACGAAGAGAAGACGGCATTCATCACACCACACGGTGTATACTGCTATACGACAATGCCCTTCGGGCTGAAGAACGCAGGCGCAACATATCAACGTTGCATGCAGAGATGCCTTGCCAATCTCATCGGCAAGAACGTACAAGTATATGTCGACGACATCGTCATCAAAACTCGAGTAGAGGACACACTCCTCGAAGATATTAAAGAAACATTCGACGCCCTTAATGCATATCGGATCAAGCTCAATCCAACAAAATGCGTTTTCGGCGTCCCCGCAGGAAAACTCCTAGGATACCTGGTATCCGCCAGAGGCATTGAAGCCAATCCGGAGAAAATACAAGCCATCCTCACCATGAAGGAGCCCACCAATCTACGCGGAGTCCAGCAGCTCGCAGGGCGATTGGCCGCCCTAAGCAGGTTCATCACGCGATTGGGAGAGCAAGCGTTGCCATTCTACAAACTACTGAAGAAGACGGACAAATTCGAGTGGACCCCCGAAGCTAAGCAAGCATTCGCAGACTTGAAGCGGTCGTTGCAAAGCAGGCGCATCCTCGCAACACCACAAGAAAGGGAGCCACTTTTTCTCTATTTAGCCGCTACAAACCAGGTCATCAGCACTGCAATCGTAGTCGAACGACCTGAAGATGGCAAGGCATACGGAGTCCAGCGCCCAATATATTACATCAGCGAAGTGCTCTCGCCGTGCAAGCAGCGATATCCTCATTACCAGAAGCTTGCGTATGGAGTTGTCCTCACAGCCCGAAAACTCAAACACTACTTCCAGGAACACGCCATTACAGTGGTTAACGATGCGTCACTCGGGACAATCATGAACAACCCTATGGCATCCGGAAGAATAGCGAAGTGGAGCATCGAGTTGGGTGCCTGGGATATCACCTACGCAGGACGCAATGCAGTCAAATCTCAGGTTCTCGTGGAATTCATCAGCGAATGGACAGAGCTACAAACACCCGGACCACCCGAGTACACAAGCAATTGGATCATGTATTTTGACGGGTCCAAAAGAAACGAAGGGGCAGGAGCTGGAATCGTTCTTATCTCGCCTCGTGGAGACAAACTGCAATATGTCCTGCGACTAGACTTTCCACCTGACGACCCAGCATCGAACAACGACGCGGAATATGAAGCACTGTTGCACGGAATGAAGATGGCGATTGCTTGTGGAGCTACCCGGTTGATGATTTATGGCGATTCCAACCTCATAGTGCAACAAACAATGAAAGAATGCGACGCCGTTGCTGAAAACATGATCGCGTACCGCGACATGTACAATATACTCGAAGGAAGCTTCAAAGGATGCGAGTTGAAACATATCGCAAGATCTAGCAACGAAGAGGCGGGTAGACTGGCAAACATGGGTTCCACGAATACACCCATACCGCCAGGAATATACTTCGAACGGATGGTCAAGCGATCGGTCAAATTGAAGAAAGCTGCAGAAACACCGGCAGCGCCAGAAACGGAGGTCAGCCCGCAGGTCGCGCTTATCGAGCTTATTCATAATATATCACGACAGGTTTTTCTGGTCGAGCCAGTCTGGACGCAGAAATATCTCGACTACCTGCTCAATAAACAGCTCCCAGCCGATCCGCGCGAGGCTCGACAGTTAATCAGGCGTAGCAAATCCTTTCGGGTAATCAACGGAGAATTGTACAAGCAAAGCATCTCGGGAATCCTTCAGCGGTGCATCGCACCCGAAGACGGCAAAGAGCTACTCCGGGATATACACCAGGGTGACTGCGGACATCATGCTAGCTGGAGAGCAATACTGGGCAAAGCCTTTCGAGCAGGGTTCTACTGGCTAACGGCAGCCAACGATGCAAAAAACCTAGTCGACAGATGTGGCGCTTGCCAGCGATTTTCACCCAAGCCGCACGCGCCCGCTACAGAGTTGCACATGATACCCATCGCCTGGCCCTTTGCCCAATGGGGGCTTGACATGGTTGGCCCACTGCGCAAATCTACTCCAGGAGGGTACACACATTTGCTGGTCGCGGTCGACAAATTTACCAAATGGATCGAGGCTATGCCAGTGACCTCGGGTAGCGCCCAATGCGCAATTAAGTTCCTCGATTCCATAATATGCAGATTCGGGGTGCCACATGACATCATTACAGACAATGGTACGAACTTCACTGCAAAGGAAACTCAACAGTTCTGCGAAGAGAAAGGAATTAATCTGAAGTTTGCTTCGGTCGCCCATCCGCAAACAAACGGTCAAGTTGAAAGATCCAACGGCTTAGTTTCAGCTGGGATCAAAAAGAGATTGCTCGATCGGCTGCATCCCGCTGCAGGTCATTGGGCAGAGGAGTTGCCCTCCGTACTTTGGAGCCTCCGCACAACCCCCAATCGATCAACGCAATACACACCATTTTTCATGGTATATGGGGCAGAAGCCGTCCTCCCCGAAGAGGTTCGATTCAGCGCCCCACGAGTGGTAGCCTACAGTGAAGAAACATCCAACAAAGCACTTGCAGAAGATATGGACGCGCTCGACGAAATTCGGGACATTGCACTCGCAAGATCTGCAGTCTACCAACAATCACTGCGCAATTATCACAGTCGCCGCATACGCCACAGATCATTCGTGGTTGGCGATTTGGTGTTGCGGTTGAAACAAAAAGAAGGGCACAAGCTCGAGCCACCTTGGGAAGGACCCTTCATCGTACACGAAGTAATCCCAGGAGGAGCCTATCGACTGAAGAATCCAGACACTGGAGGCATCTATTCCAATCCATGGAATATCGCGCAACTGCGCAAATTCTACCCCTAGGTTTATTTATTTTGCAACAATAAGGCTATACTAGCCAATTTTGTAGATCGAACACATGACTTCTCAGTCATAGCAATAAATACATGATTATCTCATCATATTTACTCGACAGCTTCCAAGGTTACAGGTTCACACCCCATAAAATACACGGGGGCTACACCTAAAACTAAGCATCACAGAAAATAATTATCAAGTACAAGGTTGCACACCTTACTACAGTTTTTTACAAACTACAGACAAGCTTACAGGATATTCACATCCGATAAAGTCAGTCGAAACGCTGAGCATTCCTAGCCGCTAAGATCCTATCTACCTCTTCGGATGTCATTCGGATAATCTTCTCGGCCGCAGGACGAACAGCATCATAGTACGGCGCAATATCTTCGATTGCATAATCCGGAAGCCGGGCTACGGAGTTCAAGTCTATCTCAGGATGCCATATTCGGACAAACGAGAGAGCCACAACCGCGCCGCATGCCATCTGATTGTGAACGCACGCGCGAACCTCTCCTTCCCGTCCGAATAACCTGAGAAGATAGCTCCAGTCTTCGGGGCCCCTCTCAAGTGGATAAAAAGCAGCATTCACCGCAACCAGGACCTCATGGAAAGAACTCATGAGAACTTTCGCCTGGCGGACTCGAAACTTCAAGATAGCCATCACAAACCCTCGACTGCGATTGGACCAGAAATTACTCGCATGAGGCTTTGTGCTGTTAGCTTCTTGATGAATGTGGTTTTCTACCCACTGCTTTTCTTCCCTGTCATCTGGTTTCACAACTAAGAAGCAAACGCACTTAGTAAGCTAAGAAACACAGAGGAGGAAAATAGCACGGGGGCTACACTACTCACATAGTAACTCCTTTGCAATCGAAGACAGTTCGTCAATCAGAAATTGCTCGCGCTCAGCCGCCAATTTCTGCTTGGATATCGCCACGTCAGCTACCCCGCGCAGCACTTTCAGCCTACGCTCACCCTCCTGAACCTTATCACGGAGGCCAGCGAGAGTGCCCACAGCAGCTACAAGTGGATTTGCTGGACTACCACGTCCACTTGAAGATTCAGCAGCAGACGCAATTGCCTGGAAGAAGTACAAGGAAAGAAGTGAGAAGCCCTACTCGAGTTGTTTCCAGTCGCACATCTGACTAATCGCTCGGGGGCTACTCCCATCGGGAGGCAAAGTATAGACGACAAGGATAAATTTTAAATGCAAAGCGCTTCGATTAAAAGACCAGCAAAGGTACGGGAATATATCCCAAAATTCATTACATCCAAGCAGCAGAAACAAAAGGAAAACAAAAGTCTACGAAGCCGCGTTGGTACTGCCACTAGCAGCGGTCGACCCTCCCTTCTTCCGAGCAAACATCTCAGATAATTTCCGAGCAAGAACAGTGGCTTGCTCAGAAAAACGAGATAGCCGTACCTTCTTGCCCGTGGAAGGGTCGACCGGCATGGACGAATAGGCCTCCTCCAGACCTTCGACTCCGTTCGCCAGAGCGAATTGAATCGCAGTCTTTGCGCCAGCTTCTGATTGAGCAACCGCAAAGGCCTCCAGGAGATCGCCTTCCGAGAAGACCTTCGACAACTCGCTCAGCGCAGGCGCAGGAGTACCGCTGGCGACAAGACGGCCATGCACTCGTGCCAACGCTTTGGAAGCATTATCAATCAGGGAAAATATTCCCTCAGAATGCCTCCTGAGCTGCGCGAGAGTGTCGGTCAGCACGTCCACCCGCTGAATCCCAGGAATCTCCAGAGGAACATTCAGAAGATCTACAGACAGAGAAAATAATGCTTAGCAAAAATCAGCAGAATGAAAAGTTCAAAAACCCAAGATACTTACCCGCAAAGCGCTTGGCGAGAGGACGAAGGAACGCGACAGTGTCGTTGTCAGCCTTACTGCCGGCCTCCTGCAAGTCCTTCACGGTCTTCCGCGACTCCGCAAGCTTCGTATGGAGTTCCTCCGATTGCTTGCGGGAAGCTTCCAGCTCTTGCCGGGTAGTCGCCAGTTCAGCTTCCCGAGCAGTTACCTGCTCTGAAAGTTTGGTCTTTTCAGACTCTGCGAATTCGGCTCGAGCTGCAAAGGGGATATTAATCAGAAATCAAGAATGGATGATACACGAAAGCCAAGAAGATAACGAAATTTACCTCTAAGAAGGTCGCCTTCAGATTTGAGTCGATTAACTTCTGATCGAAGCGACTCGCAATCTGTTTCGGCCAGAACGACGCGGCGACCGATCGCCGTAAGGGAATCGACGAGCGACTGCGAAAGCATGAAGATAAAGAGTTAGAAGAAAAGAGGTTTGAGCCTGTACCCGATTATTTACAATCGACTACAGCCTCGGGGGCTACTCCCATCGGGAGCACTGCCGTGCACCCGAAGAAGACAAAATATAGAAGAAGAACAGAAAGAGGTTTTGAGCCTGTACCCGATTATTTACAATCGACTACAGCCTCGGGGGCTACTCCCATCGGGAGCACTGTCGTGCACCCGATAAAATTTGTTTGAGAAAGCCAAAGAGATAGAAGTTTACCTGTCCGGAGGCGCGGGAGAGGGGATCCGCCGAGCTGTCCGTCGCCTCCTTCGAGATCGAGGTTCTAGCAGCGAAGCTGGGGACATCCCGCTCCGCAGTCGCAGCATCAGGCGCTGCCCTGGGAGAGTTCTGGACAGTACCCGCAGTAGGAGTCTCACCCGCGTCCTTCGCTTTGTTCCTCTTTTCGGGAGGAACAGTCGCGGCGAATCTACGCGGGCTGATTGCCTGCAGACTGCAGCAAAGAACAAAGAAACGTCAGCACTGACAAACAGAGTTCAATCGAATTAAAATATGGGAAAGAACTTACTCGTCATCCTCGTCGTCTTCATCCAAGTCATCCGCATTCCAGGCGTTTGTGAATGGAGCCTGAGGAGGAAGAGATTGAAGCGGAGTCGCAGAAATTGGAGTTGGGCCAGGTGACGCCTCCAAAGACTTGTCCTTGGAGGTAACTTCGTCTTCGTTCACCCGACGGCGCTTTGGTGGGACGCCACTCGAGTCTTCGACATCATCTGAGGAGTCATGCTCAGAACTCGAGGAAGCGTTGGCCACGCTGGTGTCAACCGCGCCGTCCTGGTGGCTTGACTGAAGACACGAGGCATCTTCGCCAACAACGGGCGGGTAGCAATTTGCTACAGCTAGGCTCTACAAGGATAAGAAGACGATAAAGATCTTATCGACTACAAAAATTCTAAAAATAAAAGCAAGTTAAAGACAGAAGACTAACCGCAGCAGGAGGAGGGTTTGAAGCAGAATAAGCCTCGACTGAGCAATCAGGGAATTGCTCCCCGGCCTTCAGTCGAGTGATGGCCGCGATCTTTTTCTCGAATTCTACATTCGAAAGTTCTTCACGGCTCACTCGGCTGGGATCTTCTGCGCCTTGGTACTCCCACATAGCGGAAGGCCTCTGCTGCAAAGGCTGAATCCTGCGCTTCAAGAAGAGGCTTGCCAGATGAAGTCCATTGAGCACTACTCCCGAGGCTTGATCTCGAAGAGCCCCTACTCTTTCGAGTAGAGGTTTGACTGTCTGAACTTCTTCGGCTGACATCTTGTGGCTCCAAGATTTGCGCCTCGCCAGAACTGCGAATGGGTGAAATTCTACAAGCCCACTCGAGTTGTTGTCGGCGACGTAGAACCACTTCTTCCGCCAGCCTTGGGCGGAGTCGATGAAGTGCATATTGAAGTAGGCATTCTCCTGGCGCGCTTGGATCCCGAAGCCACCCGTGCGAAGTGGCTCACCGGGCTCGGACTCCACCCGCGATCTCTCGCGGAAGATCCGGATCTTGAACAGCGCCTTCCAGAGCGCCCAGTGCGGGCGAATGCCAAGATAGCATTCGCACAGCGCGATGAAGCACGAGATGTGCTGCACCGCGTTCGGGGGAAGGTCATGGAGCTGTATGCCGTATGCACACAGCAGCCCGATGAAGAAAGGGTGAAGAGGGAAGGAGAGACCTCGAGTCACGTGGTCCACGAAGACCACGCGCTCGTTCGAGTGAGGGTTTGGTACCTCTTCCCTCTTCCCCAGACGGACACGCTTCTCCGCCTCCGCCGGCAGCAGACCCTCCCGTTGCATCTCCTTGATGCTCTTGGCGGTGGTGTTGGGGGTGCGCCAGTCGCCGGCGCGAGAGGCGAGTGGCGCAGAAGGCTCGCCAGACGCGGAGGTTCCAACGCCGCGTTTCTTTCCACCGGCCATTGTTCGCAGCAAGAGCTTGAGCGCAGGGAAGGCAAAGACGAGCGCAAGGTGGAAGACGAAGATTGAGAGCGGGGAAAATTTCACTGCGGCGCTAACACCCTTATTTATATACGGGGTAAAGCAATCTCAGCCGTACGATACGCAACGTGGCACCTATCACGGCTGCCACGCGTAAGGATGAAACGAAGCGGCGGCGTACGCTGTTTCGTGCCACGATCTTAGCAAAAGATCGTGCGCATTTACTGCGCATTTCGCGTAAAAAACGGGAGCGACGTCTCGTTTCCCGGTCAAAAAGCTGACAAGGTGGGCCAATTTCTGCTGCCACTTCGTCACGTCCCATCGGGAGAAGAGGAGCACGCCTTGACGTCATGGCGTTCGTCATTCCGAAAGGAAATTTTTTGCGAATGGAATTTCAAACGCGAAATTATCTTCGCACGAATATCAATTCCTTCGGATAGAACACAATCTTCCATGAAAAAATTCATGAATCAAAGCCTCTTCGAACAAGAGAAACATGCCTTATACACGAAAACTCTTTCGTACAGGCACAATTTTCCAAAACATGAAAACTCTTTCATACGGAACTAACATTTCCAACACGAAACTTTTTCGTACGGAACTCATACCAATCAAATCGGGTAGAAAGAACCCACCTTATGCGTGATATTTACACATCACAAGAACCTGGATTGTACAGCCGACTAGGCACATCCGGATGCCATATTCTTCGAATATGAAGGTAAGACCCAAAAAGATCTTTCTTTTGGGCCTGGAATCGCACTCGAAAGCTGCGTCCTCCGGCATAGTTCCGTGTCAACAACACGAAGAAAAATCCTAGCGGACGCGCCGGGTACCCTCTTAGGTTAAGTTCGACTCGATAAGTCCACAACGGCCCAGTCGTAACGATCACCTCATCGGGTTCGAGTCGGAGGTCTCGAATCTGTGTAGGCCAGGAGTGTTTTTGCCCTAGTCGCAATTAATTGGCCCTGATCTCTCGGGAGAGCCAAGCCACTGCGCCACATCCTTCTGCTAATATAGCCGCAAAACTGGCACCAATGCTGCTCGATACTCGAGTATTTTTTCGTGAAACAGGGAACACACCCTTCGTAGGCAACAACTGTCGAGCTGAACTTCTAAAATGAGGTCAAAGGAAAGGTCTGACCGTCTACCCGACTGAAAATAAATCCCAGTCGAGCATACGCTCGGGGGCTACTGACGAAGGCATGGATCCTGGGCCCTACGAATAAGGACACCCCCTCTCACACCTTCTAACCAAGGCCCGACAGGAAGCGCCCTTGGAGTACTCTAGAAGGCCCATGAAAAGCCCACCCGCATCAACTTGCGGGCTAAGTTAGGGATTGTAACCGACTCAAGCTAGGGTTTGTATCCTCTCCGGGTTGGACTCGAGACCTGGCTATCTATATAAAGCCAGGAGAGCCACAAAGGAGAGGACCAAGTATTACCGCACGACCACAAAAGCCTTGAAACTCGAGATCTACTCTCGATTCGAGCACCTGTAATCGATCTAATCGTCTAATACAGATCAGCAGAAGGCAGGAGTAAGGGTTTTACCTCTTCGAGGGCCCCGAACCTGGGTAAATATCGCCTCCCTGTCAAGCCGACGATTCCACCAGCGCCTATGACATCTCCTAGTCGAAACCCGATAGGGTCACCTGAGGGATTTGCGGAGCCAGAGCTTCGACAATCCCCTTCTTCATCAACTATCTATCAGGTCACTTCCCGTGAAACTATATTTTTATTCGGTCACATTATATGGAGTTTACTTGGAGCGTCTGTTGTTTTTATTTTGTTTTCTTTTTTTTTCCTTCGTTTTATTTTGTTTTCATTTCTTAAATAATATAGTTGTATCCTAGAATTCTTTGTTTGGGAGAGAGACATGCTCCGCTTTTTCGTTTGAATACTTGCTATGCTAGTATTTTTAGTTTTTCTTCTAATTACTGCAAAAAATCTTGTTTAGCTCTCGTTTTCATTGCATCTCTTATTCAGAGCTGTTAGTTTTAGTATAGTTACGTGAGTCCTCTCATGTTTTCTTTCTGTAAAATTTAGAGAGTTTTTGTTAAAGCATGTTTTGTATGGTGCTTGTTAGGAAAAGAAACTGCTGCTTGAGGTAGAATTTTTTACGATGCAAGCAGAAGCTTGTATAGACTGTGGCTAGACTTTTTCATATTATGCTAGATGTTATTTTAGTTTTGAATCCTTGTGGTTATTTAGTATCATGATTAGCCTCAAATAGTTGAGAGGGTTTAATGTGCCATTGAAATAATCATGAGTTGTTCTTGTCAAATTGAAGCATAAATTTGTGGTGTTCTCCTTTGAATGTTTTATTTGGTTGACTTGGCGCATTCTCACACCATGTTTATGACTATGAACCAGTCATGAATAGCCTCCATGAACATTTAGTTTTTGAACTTGTGGTACCACTTATTCTTTGATTAATGATGTTTATGTCGCTATGCATGATTATGGCTCTTATGCTCTCTTGATTCGTCGCTCCCAGTCTTTTGCTAGCCTCCACATGTACTGAGTATGAGCTCTACTCGTGCATCCAACTCCCAAAAATAAAAAAAATCAATTGTGTCCACCATACCTACCTACATGTGGTAATTAACCTCCACTCCAAATTAAATTTCTCATGTGTTACCTTTCAAACTTTCAAAATTACTCGTGTTGTGTGCTCCTGTTTTAGCTCATGAGGACGTAAATAGAGAATATTTATCTCACTTGCTGATTGGACTTTCACACCCTGGACTAGTGGCTCCATCCGCTTATCCAATGATAAAAGAGCTGGCAGAGGGGTTCCCAACTCCAAATCAATAACACAAATTCTCTTCCCTATTTCTGCCCCTGATTTATCAGTCAAAACATAATTGTGTAAACAAAAGATAAAGATGGATGACATTCTACCCAGATGCGTCCTTCTATGGGAGCCGCTCTTGTGAAGTCTAGCTGGCTTGTGACGTACTGTACTTTCTGTTTACCATTCATTGACATAAGCATACACTTCTCTTAAAAATGTTTTTGTACCTATGTTTAATAAAATAAAAGCTCTACCACATGAGTGATCCATGCTTCCCTCTGTGAAGGGACTTTCTTTTACTTTTATGTCGAGTCTCCATCTTCTAACTTTATGCACAGTTGAGAGAGCATAGCTGCTATTCTGAGTTTTATGTGCATTTGTCCTATAAACATCATTAATTGATTCATGATGTGTTATTGATTGTTCTCTAATTATTTGTTCTAGTCTTCCTCATGAACTTCGAAGTGTCCTGGCATTCATGTTTTGCACCATTATTAAGGATTAGCTAAATATCACTTTGACATGTTTTTTCTATACTTGAAACAAACGTATATCTTTCGTTGCATTGTTTTTCATGATCTTTTATTTGAGTTACTTCTCATGATGCAAGGTGATTGCTATGCTTTATTATTAAAGTTCTATTTAGCATGCTTGTGTTAAATTCTTTGATCTCATCTTACTTATGTTTTTACAATATTGATGATCAAGTTTATGTTGGTAGCATGTTGATGGCTCCCAAGTGCAGGAGATCAATCGTAGTCTTCGATGGGAAGTATTACCCAAATATGTAGTTCGACTCAGTGGGAACACAAGAATACCGGTGAGACTTTAGCAATTGGGACGTCACTCCCAACCACACCTGTGTATCAACAAACTTGCAGCGAGAGTGGATAGTGTAATAATGCAGTGAAAGTTAACAAACAGAAAGTAAATGGAGAGCAAGTGTTTTCCCAGTTTTCACCGGAAAAGAGTGAAAGTAAACGAGAGACTAAAACGCAGGCATGAGGTGACAGCGGGGTGTTGCACGGATAAGATTGATCATGTAACAATGTTTTGCTAGCAGCGAGGCCTTTCTCTATGTCAGTTTTATGTAGGTGTGTGTTCCGTAAATTATTGTGCGTACTAACCAAGAGAATTTGCACAAAGCCTATTGTCCTACCTGCCCATTTCACCGGGGCAAATTTGGAACTACAGGTAATTAAGGTCTACCCTTTCGAATAGCCCGGACCAACGCATTAACACTCCATGAACACACATAATCCTCAAACTAGAACATGTCCCCCTTGTTTTCCCTAGCTGTCACTTTAGGGTTCGCAGGTTCAACATAATAGCAGGTAATACACATTGCAGATAGATACCAAACTCAAATATATGATGTAGCAATGTAAGTTCAGTACTGAAATCATGCCACTTGGGCCCTAGTAACAAGCATTAAGCCTAGCAATAGTGCATCAACATAAGACAGAAGAATTCTCAAGACAAACCCCTAGATCCCGCATACCGGGTAGCAATTACATGATCAATCTCATCCAAAACCCCTCACACCTCACATGCCTATAGCAACTACTCACACATGGAGGGGGTGATGGAGCTCATGGTTGATGGAGATCATGGTGGTGAGGATGATGGTGACGAAGCCCCTCGAATTCCACCTCCGGGGGTGAAATCCCGGATCAATCTGACTCCGAAATCGAAGATCGTGGTGGCGGCGGCGCTCTGTTTCGCGAACAGCCCTCCTTCGAAACCCGTCAGTTTCTCATATATATGGAGGGGTACGTCGAAGACCTAGCCGGAGTGGGCCATCTGGGCCCAAAAGGGGTGACCCCACGCGGCCAAGGAATCTGGCCGCGTGTGGGGCCCCCTTTTGGCCCTCAGGTGGCCCCCCGGTCCCATCTGGTGCTCATTCCCCTTCTTTTCCATAAAAAGTTACGTGGTTTTCGTCCCCTGTGAAAAGTCCTGCGAAAATAGACGGAAAGAAGACTTTTGCTAAAAACAGCGTTAGATTCTGCAGATTTATTCAATTATGGGGGACTCCGGAGAGAAATACGATGCAAAGTGCTTGGAAAAGTAGATGCATTTTGGGTGCATCAACTCCCCCAAGCTTAGCTCGTTGTTTGTCCTCGAACAACTCAAACGCAGTGCAGAAGCGATAAAACTTTGGCAAGAACTTTGCATTGCATATGCATCATCAATTAATACTAGCAAATACTCAAGACATGATTCCTGTAACAAGTAGCAAAATACTAGCAAGTGTGCATCTACTCAGTGTTGAAGCATATATACTTGTTGCAATAGAAATAAAATGAAGTGTTAATACTTGAATGAGTTTGCTCAATTGTAGACATAAACAAAGGCTTGTGCATCGCTGATGATTGAATCATATCAAGATTTTTGAGATCTCTTATTCTTTCATATGTTGACAAGTAAAATCATTGTGCTTACTACCTTGCTCTCAGTTTTGCTAAAGCATTAATTTTTCATTTTGATTCTTATGCTTGACAAACTACAAGTTGAAAGCCTCATGCCCCTTAAAATCAAAGTCCCGCACCATGATTACTCAACTCTAGATTCCTAATAAGCCTTGTACAATCATTGTAAGTATTAATGACATCATAGAGAGCAGCAATTGGGGTACCTCTTGCCCCATGACATGGAAACCAGCCCATGTCAAAATGGCAAGACAAACAAATGGAATGGACTCATTATCCTTTTTTTATTTCATTCACTATATGCATAACTTCTTATTTTATTATAGGATATGTTGCGGAGTCCATTCTAGCTATAAGTAAATTTCCACCATGATATCGCATGGCTTGGGTTAGCGGCCCAATGCGTCTCTCTAATCATATATACTTACTCATCAAGACTTACTATTCCTCTACCTCATTTCGGCATGACGGGCATCCACAGTTAAAAGAACATGATATCAACTTGAATATAGAATTCTTAGTGCAGCGTTGAAAGTTTTCCATGTGATACACATTTAGACTAACCCCCAACCATAAGTTCGTCAAGCATAAGACTCCACTTTTATCATTCATGAAATTTTATCTTTTAATTCTTTCCTTGGTTGGCAAGTTCAGTAAGCACACATGGGATGCGTAAACCTTTGCTTAAGGCTACAATTATTCAATCCATCAGCCAAGTAATGACACTAAACAATATTTCAGTTGCATCAGAATATATTCTACTAAACCACGGAGAAGATAAACAATAGCTATTATGTCACTAAGTGTTAAGGGAATCATAAGGTGTGCACTTTCTGTTATTAAAAAGAATCCATAAGCACGGCAAAGGTGTCATACCTTTCATCCCTTCAAGCACATTATCATATCATTGTTGTTCTCCTCTCCCCACTTGAACTGCTCAATAAAAACTCAAATCTTGATATAAAAAGTTACTGCATTAAGCAATTTGTTTACCTACCTAAACACCTCAAAAGTTTATCATGTTTTACAGAGGTGAAGGCCATAAAAAGTTGCAGTAGTGATTAAATTTTCAGCTCAAACGGAGTCACAAGTAAAGATTAAAGCATATAACAGTGAACATATTTCAGCAATTCCTGCAGCTCCGTATTTATACTAAACTCAAGAAAACAAAAATCTTTTTGTGGTTTTTGATTTTTAGAAACATAATGTAAATAACTAGAAGTAAACTAGCTAACAAAAATATTTTTGTGTTTTTCAGATTTAAAGAACATAAAACAACAAATAACATGCAAGTGATATAACACAACGAATGAGGAGGGAGAGAAATACTCCCCCAAGCTTGTGATCAAGCTAGTATCCTGGGTGGTAATCATGTCCACCACTCGACGAACCTCCCTGGAAGAAGGATGGATCCTGCCATGCCTATGCTCCAAGGTGTGGTTCAGGGAAGCCCCAGGGATATGCCATAGGCGCCTGGTATTGGGGCTCCTCCTGTTGTTGCTCTTCTTGTTGTGGCTCTTCTTGCACAGTCCACTTTGTCTCCCTGTCAAATAATTCAGCACAAGGGAGCCTAACAGACACAATGTGCCCATTAGAATCCTTATAGCAATATGAAAAATATTCTTTCTCAGCCCTGCTCATATCCATGCGAAAAAGTAAACCAAAATCCAGCAGTCGAGACTCATTTACCATGGTACCCAAGTTATCATTAAAACCTCGTTCTGCAATAATGTATTCATGGATTAAAGTGGCAATGGCACCAACATATAAAGGAGTTTTATCCGTGCCATTCCTACTCACAGCTAAATGCAAAGTTCTAGCAAGTATGGTTCCCAGGTTATATATAGATGTTGTATTTTCCATTCACATTTTAATAAATAGATCATAGGACCAGTGCAAGCAGAAGTGTTATCCCTAGCAAGGAATCCTCTAGCAAGAAACAATGCAAAATATCTAAGGCCCGGGTGTTGGATGCATGTGAGCTTGCCTCTATTCATTCTTTCAGGAATATTTTTAGCAATGCTACGCCAGAATGTGACAAGTTCTTCTCTAGAATCGGCATATGTTTCATCCCATAACCCCGTAGTTGGTACACGTATAGCCTTACAGAATTCCTCTAATGACATGACTAAACGCTGCCCCCTCATTGTAAATTTAATGAAAAAAGTAGCTGGAGGAGGGTTCTTAGACTTACTTTTCCGGTGCACCACCGGTCCCTCAAACCTGAATGTAGAAAGGAATTCCCTCGAGAGTTCCACATATGTGTTGTGTGGATGGCGTGAGAACTCAAGCAGCCCCGTAGTTGCAGCAAAGGCTTGGAAATCTTCAGCAATACCCCAATGTTTAAGAACTTCGGGGTCTTGCCATCTTGTGGTATGGACACGCAGATTTTCACCTGCAAAAACCAATTCATCCTCCCATAACTGATTATCATCATGATTGTTGGACACCCTTGATTCTCTTCTCCTTGTCCTTGAGGACATCCCAAGCAATGCCTTTCCCTTGTTCAGCATGTTACCTTGCTGTACCAAAATAAATTCAACAAAAATTAAATTGTATCACTCTAAAACATTGCTAAGGCATCCATAACTAGTCCTCTAATCAATATCATGCATCCATATCAACTAGAAAACTTAAATTCATGGAGTTCTTAGACATAATAGGTGACACCTAGTGCAGCAAAATACTTCATACACAAAGCATGGGAGCAAAAAGTAATTGGATGAGTGAAGGAGTTACATACCAAGGAGTGATTCCATCAAACAGATTTAAAAAATCTGCCTCAAATGTGGAGATCGAGGATTGACGGAGAAACAGAGCACGGGAAAAATGGAGGAGATGAACTGGGGTTGGTTTTTGGTCGAAAGGGAGCAAATGATCATTGGATGGGCCCCAGCATCCACTTGTGGCCAAAAATGGGGTATCCCACGCGGCCAAGGAATCTGGCCGCGTGGAGGTACCTATTTTGGCCCCTGGTGGCCTGCTGGTGCTCCCCCACTGGTTGCTGGTCCCTTCGAGCAAAAAACTGACCCCCTAATTTTTCTGGAATTTTACGTGAAACTTTTCTACAGAGAATTTCTAAAACTTCATATTCTGTGATTTCTGATTCTAAAAAATTTAATACTATGTCTATGTCTCACAATTTTAAAGAAAATAACATAAAAAATGCAATTTAAATGTTTGTGAATCATGCCTTTATCATTTCCACATTAGTAATGAGGTTGATCAGGTCTCATTAGCAACATGTAAAGAATATAGCTCATGATTCTTATTATTACTTATTATAAAACAATAAATCAAGTTACCTCATATTTGATTGGAATGGTCCCAATCATCAATATTTCATACCTTGGTGATGGAGGTGGTATAGGTATTTCAATGCTACCAATCTTAATGGAAATTATTTGTATAGCATTCACACTTGTGCTCATACTTGTAACATGTTTCTTCTTGGGAAAATAAATAGTGTGCTGTTTGCCTTTAACATTAAATGTCACTTTGCTCTCAGTGCAATTTATCACAGCTCCTGCAGTATTCAAAAAAGGTCTACCAAGAATAATAGATAGATTATCATCTTCAGGCATTTCTAATATAACAAAATCAGTAGGTATCAACTCATTAGCAATAGAGATGGGAACATCATCACATATTCCTATAGGTACAGCAGTTGTTTTATCAGCCATTTGTAAAGATATTTCTGTTGGAACTAGTTTGTTCAAATTAAGCTTCTTATATAGTGAGAAAGTCATAACACTAACACCAGCTCCTAAATCACATAATGCATATTTCACATAGGCTTCTTTAATTTTGCAAGGAATAGTAGGAATACCAGGATCTCCATGTTTTTCAGGCAATTTTCCTTTAAATGAATAATCAGCAAGCATAGCAGTAATAGCATCAGTAGGTATCTTTCTTTTATTAGTGACAATATCTTTCATGTATTTTGAATATGGAGGATTCTTAATAGCATCAATAAGTGGAATCTCTAATTTCATATTCTTAATCATATCATAAAATTGCCCATACCTCTCTTCATCTTTTGTTTTTGATACCTCTTGGGATATGGAACGGGTCTTTGTACCCATGGATCCCTTTCTTTACCTTTATATTTATCTTTATTTGGTTTCTTCTTCTTCTTGGTCTTCTCAATAGGAGGCTGAGGATCCTCCTTACCAGCAGCTTCTTCATTATTATCATCATGTTGTTCAATATCAGGTGGAGATGATTCTTCTTCTTCATTATTATCATCCTCAGTTTCAGCATCAGAAATAGAAATATCCTTGTCTTGCTCATTGGAGTCATCATCATGCTCATTTTCATTGGGAGATTTTCCTGCAAAAGATTTATCTTTAAGAGCAACTTGCTCTTTTCTTCTAGGATGATCATCAGGATAATCAGGATCCTGGGTGCTTGCACCTCCCCTTGTATTAACTCCACATAATTGTTTTTGTTTATTCAGATTTTCATACAATTGATTTTGTAAAGAAATCATTTTCTCAACTTGATTGTTCATCATTTCACAATGTTTAACAATTCTTTTAACTTCCCCTGCACTAGCATTTAAATTTTCACGGAGGAAATTAATTTTATGATGGTTTTCCATGATAGTCATTCTAATTTTACGTTCCTCGGGATTATCATGATAAGCAAAATTGTTAACATAAGAGACATCAACAGGAGGTGTTACCTCCTCATTACCTTCCATAGGGAGTATAGAGTTCACTTGAATTGGAAAGCATGGTTCATCAGTAGGAAGTTTAATACCCATTTCATAAAATTCCTTGAGATGAGAGGTTTTAATTCCCTTCTCTTTAATATCCTTGGAAGCTTCAGCCATTGTTTCTTGGTTCAATTCGAGTATACCTCCTTTCTTCTCTGGGAGTGTCTCATTTTTATCTATCTCCTCAATGTTCCAATCAACTTCATTCTCGAGAATAGACTCGAGTAATTCAATTGCTTCATCAACACTTCTGTCCCTAAAGATATTCCCTGCAATACTATCAAGGTAGTCTCTTGTTTCCCCCATTAGTCCATTATAGAATATATCAAGCAATTCATGAGGTTTAAAACCATGACCAGGACATTTCTTACACATTTTACCAAATCTCCCCCAAGCTTGGGGTAGACTCTCTTTCTTATCTTGTTTAAAATTGCCAATTTCAACAGTTAATGCATGTATCCTTTCAGTAGGAAAATATTTATTGAAAAACAATTGCAAGCATTCTTCCTTACTAGTAATACATGCAGGTCCTAAACGATTATACCAAACTCTAGCATCTTCGCCCAAAGAAAAAGGAAACAATTTTAAGAATAAATAATGTTGACGGATTTCATCATTTCCAAATGTATTAGATAAAGCATGCAATTCAACAATATGATCAAGAGGAGACTCCTCATCCTTTCCACAGAATCTAGACTTCTCAACTATCTCAATTATCTCAGGATTAACATTGAATTCATAATCTTTATCTCTAATTCTAATAGCTGGGCCACACAAATTCCTAGTAGCAGCAAAACAGTTTCCAAGAGATGCATCATCATATATAGAGAGTTTATCAAGTTTTGTATAATCAGGTGATATAAAGGCCTCAATAAATGCTTCTTCTTCTTCTTCTTCAGAAGAGGCCCCATATTCATACTCTCTACGAGTCTCATTTCTTTCTAGCTCAAGTTCTACATTTTCATCTACAGAAGATTTAGGAATTTCAGTTGTTTCAGGTGTTTCATTTGCCTCAGGTGTTTCAATAGTTTCAGGAATTTCAGAAGCTAGTTCTTTGTCTACATTATCAAGTGTTGATCATTAGATGTACTAGTAGACATTTTTGACAATGGTGATTTACCAGCTATTCCTTTCTTTTTCTTAGCAGCCACAGTAGAAACAATATTAGGTGAAAAATTTGGTCTACTAGGCAAATCATTACCAGAACGAGTAGTCGAAGGCATTACCTCCTTCGAAGTGTCCTTTCCCTTTCCCATTGTACGGAACAAGAAAGTGCAGCAAGTAGACAATAACAAGTGGTCTTACCAATAAAGCTAGGCTCCCCGACAACGGCGCCAGAAAACAGTCTTGATGGCTCCCAAGTGCAGGAGATCAATCGTAGTCTTCGATGGGAAGTATTACCCAAATTTGTAGTTCGACTCAGTGGGAACACAAGAATACCGGTGAGACTTTAGCAATTGGGACGTCACTCCCAACCACACCTGTGTATCAACAAACTTGCAGCGAGAGTGGTGAGTGTAATAATGCAGTGAAAGTAAGCAAACAGAAAGTAAATGGAGAGCAAGTGTTTTCCCAGTTTTCGCCGGAAAAGAGTGAAAGTAAACCAGAGACTAAAACGTAGACATGAGGTGACAGCGGGGTGTTGCACGGATAAGATTGATCATGTAATAATGTTTTGCTAGCAGCGAGGCCTTTCTCTATCTCAGTTTTATGTAGGTGTGTGTTCCGTAAATTATTGTGTGTACTAACCAAGAGAATTTGCACAAAGCCTATTGTCCTACCTGCCCATTTCACCGGGGCAAATTTGGAACTACAGGTAATTAAGGTCTACCCTTTCTAATAGCCCGGACCAACGCATTAACACTCCATGAACACACATAATCCTCAAACTAGAACATATCCCCCTTGTTTTCCCTAGCTGTCACTTTAGGGTTCGCAGGTTCAACATAATAGCAGGTAATACACATTGCAGATAGATACCAAACTCAAATATATGATGTAGCAATGTAAGTTCAGTACTGAAATCATGCCACTTGGGCCCTAGTAACAAGCATTAATCCTAGCAATAGTGCATCAACATAAGACATAAGAATCTCAAGACAAACCCCTAGATCACGCATACCGGGTAGCAATTACATGATAAATCTCATCCTAAACCCCTCACACCTCACATGCCTACAGCAACTACTCACACATGGAGGGGGTGATGGAGCTCATGGTTGATGGAGATGATGGTGGTGATGATGATGGTGACGAAGCCCCTCGAATTCCACCTCCGGGGCTGAAATCCCGGATCAATCTGACTCCGAAATCGAAGATCGTGGTGGCGGCGGCGCTCCATTTCGCGAACAGCCCTCCTTCGAAACCCGTCAGTTTCTCGTATATATGGAGGGGTACGTCGAAGACCTAGCCGGAGTGGGCCATCTGGGCCCAAAAGGGGTGACCCCACGCGGCCAAGGAATCTGGCCGCGTGTGGGGCCCCCTTTTGGCCCTCGGGTGGCCCCCCGGCCCCATCTGGTGCTCATTCCCCTTCTTTTCCATAAAAGGTTACGTGGTTTTCGTCCCCTGTGAAAAGTCCTGCGAAAATAGACGGAAAGAAGACTTTTGCTAAAAACAACGTCATATTCTGCAGATTTATTCAATTATGGGGGGACTCCGGAGAGAAATACGATGCAAAGTGCTTGGAAAAGTAGATGCATTTTGGGTGCATCACATGTCACATCGGAAATTATGTGTTTTTATCGTTTACCTACTCGTGAACTAAGCTTGGGGTTGTTGATACGTCATAAACGTATCCTTAATTTCTGATGTTCCATGTTGTTTTCTTATTGTTTCCCACATGTTTGTTATACACTTTATGTCATTTTTATCGATTTTCCGGACTAGCCTATTGACAAGATGTCACGGAGCGAGTTCCCTATTTTCTGTTGTTTTTAGTTTCATAAAAGTTGTTCTGGAAATATTCCCGGAATTGAAAAATTCGAATCCCGGAAGTCTTAGAATTCCTGAAGGTTCCACAGAGTCCCGAAGAGACCCATAGGGGGGCCTCAGGGGGCCCACACCATAGGGCGGTGCGCCCCCTGGCCGCGCCATGGGGTGGTGTGAGGCCCCCACCGGCCTCCACCGCCTTTTCCCTTTTGCCCCCGAGGCATAAACCCTAAATACATTCCACTTCGTCCCGAAAAACACCCGAGGCTGCCGTCATCGTCATCCCGAGATCGGGAGGGTTCTGAAGCTCTCCCCGTCACCCTGCCGGGAGGGGAATTCATCACCGGAGGGGTCTACACCACCATGCCCTCCTCGGAAGTGATGCGTGAGTAGTTCATCCCTGGACTACGGGTCCATAGAAGTAGCTAGCTGGTTGTTCTCTCCACTTTATACCTCATGTTTAGATCTTGTGAGCTGCTGATACAGCATAAACGTATCCTTAATTTCTGATGTTCCATGTTGTTTTCTTATTTTTTTCCCACATGTTTGCTATACACTTTATGCCATTTTTATCGATTTTCCGAACTAACCTATTGACAAGATGCCACAGAGCGAATTCCCTATTTTCTGTTGTTTTTAGTTTCGGAAAAGTTGTTCTGGAAATATTCTCGGAATTGGAAAGTTCAAAGCCCGGAAGTCTTAGAGTTCCTGAAGGTTCAACAGAGTCCCGAAGAGACCCGGAGGGGGCCTCTGGGGGCCCACACCATAGGGCGGCACGCCCCCCTTGGCGCGTCCGGGGGTGGTGTGGGGCCCCCAGGGCTCCACCGCCTCTGCCCTTTCGCCTATTTAATCCCCTGAGACATAAACCCTAGAGGGATCCCATTTCTTCTCAAAAAACAACCGAGGTATCTGTCACCGTCATCCCAAGATCGGGGAGGGTTCTGGAGCTCTCCCCGGCACCCTGCCGAAGGGGGAAATCATCACCGGAGGGGTCTACACCACCATGCCCTCTTCCGAAGTGATGCGTGAGTAGTTCATCCCTGGACGACGGGTCCATAGCAGTAGCTAGATGGTTGTTATCTCCACTTTGTACCTCATCTTTAGATCTTGTGAGCTGCCTATCATGATTAAGATCATCTTTATGTAATGCTACATGTTGTGTTTGCGGGGATCTGATGAATGTTGAATGCTATGTCTTCTGATTATCAATCTATCATATTAACTTCATGTTTATGTTATTTATGATCTTGTATCCTCTCTTTTATTAGTAGATGCTCTAGCCAAGTAGATCATAATAACTCCAGGAGGGAGTATTTATGCTCGATAGTGGGTTCATTCCTCCTTTTCATCTGTGCTCGAGTGACAGAAACGTGACGGATGGAGGATGCGTTGTTGCCATTAGCGAGAAAACAACAATGATTTGTCTAAGGATGATGTTATTGTTTACATTACACACTTTGCTTACTGCGATTATCTGTTGCTTGCAACTTAATACCCAATGTTTGTTCGGATGATATTCGGAGGGTGGATTTTTAGTCATAGATGCAGTTGGATAACAGTTTATGTATTTTGTTGCAATGCCCGCATGAATCACATAGTAATTTTTATGTCTTGCATATGCACTACGGTGCAGCCTTCATTTCTGTCAATTTCCCCAGTTGTAATTTGTTCACCACACATGTTATTTATCTTCCACGAAGAGACACCACTAGTGAATTGTGGACCCCGGACCTTTTTCCTCATACTGATAAAACAGCTACTGCTTTCATACTTATCTCATATTGTTACTATTGTTTTCCTACTGTTTTCCACACCATACGTTTAACCTCTTTGTGTTCAGCAAAACCGGTGAGATTGACAACCTCGCTGCTACGTTGGGACAAATCCATTTGATTGTGTTGTGTAGGTTCCACGTTGATGCTGAACCGGTAGTGCGCCCTTCCACCTCAGCTGCATGAACCTTCAGAGATTGCTCCTCCTACTGGTCGATTCAACCTTGGTTTCTTTTCTGAGGGAAAATTTGCTGTTGCACTCTTCACACCTTGCACTTCACTCTTCTGAGGTGGCAGGGCGCACTCCCGGTTCAGCAGCAACGTGGAACCTCCACAACACAATCAAATCACTATGTCCCAAAGTAGCAGTGAGGTTGTCAATCTCACCAGTTTTGCTGGACACAAAGAGGTTAAACATATGGTGTGGAAAACAGTAGAAAACTGTAGGAACAGTATGAAAGCAGTAAGGTGTTTTATCAGCATGAGGAAAATGGACCGGGGTCCACAGTTCACTAGTGGTGTCTCTCCGTTAAAGATAAATAACATGTGTGGTGAACAAATTACACCTGGGCAATTGACATAAATGAAGGCTGCACCGTAGGGCATATGCAAGACATAAAGATTACTATGTGATTCATGCGGGCATTACAACAAAATACATAGACCGTGTCGAGACATCATAGTAGAGTTCATAGACGGGGGTGCCATGAGACTACTGATAGAGACGTGGGGGAAACGTGGTAGTATGACAACCAGGGACACCAAAGTTACCCAGGTTCGGTACATCACAACTAGGCGGCGGTCCTACTCCTGCAATCTCACTAAATCAGGGCTGAAGCCTGAAGTATACAGAGTACAATGTGAGTTGGTTTAGCTAACTCGACAAGGATCAACTTCTCGGCGAGTTGGCTTCTAGCTAATTTTCCGTATCTTTCTTATCTCTCGTTCGGCTTTATATAGATAGCCGGGTTAGGGCTTGCAGAAAAGAAACCTAGAAGACTACGGTAAGTTTCTAACTTGGAAAGCAAGAATCCGCCTTCTACTCCAAGCCGTACCACGTGGGCCGTGGTCCGAGTTCTTCTAGAATTCGGCTTCGGTGCGTCAGCTTACTGGGCCGCCTAATGGACCGTGATCCATTACCATTCCGTCCACCCTGGTAATACGGCTCTTTAGGACAATGCCGGATATACCCCTAATCGGTATATATCCGACAGTAGCCCCCAAGAGGGATTGAGACTCCAATTTGCCACCTTTCATCAATCTGCAGTCTTTTCCGAGAAATGTTGGCTCTTCGTCTCGATTCTTCTTTCTCTCAAATCATGCTTTAACGCGAAACTTGGATTTTGGGAAAATCCGACTTTTTCTTCCACGATCCTTCCTGGAGAAGGAACTTCCTTATGTCAGCGATAAAATCATGCTGACGTTAGGGACCTTTGGGTTCCAAATGTGAAACCCTGAAACGTATCTCTGACAGATTCTCGCAGGAAATGAGGAGATAGAAATAATCACCCGTCCCCTCATTTCCCGGATTTTCCGGCGAGTGACACGCGTCGAAGATCTAACGGTCAAAAGAGCCGTTGTAGCGCATCTTAAAGCTTTTCCGGCTATAAATAGACTTCCTCGGGCCCTCCGGTAATCCTTTCGCTCTCACACCATCTCCTAGTCCTCAAACGCCATTGTTCCCGAGCCAAGGTCACTAGTGCGAGCAGAGCCCATGCACACCGCACCGTCCCCGGAACTTACCATTGGAGGTTCAGAATCCTCTCCGCGCCGCCCGAAAATGGCATCCAGCGATTCACCGCGCGCCTTGGAGGATAACGTCGTCGCTCACGACATTGACGACATCATCAACGACATCGACCCCCTGCTCGATTCCCCGAGCCACGCCGCCGCGAATGCGCCAGAGGGAACTGACGGTGGCATGGCCTGCAAGGATCCTCCTCTCGCGGCCGGAAATTTGGCGGCGTCGTCTTCCGCTCTGCCTCCGCCCCTCACCGTCGAAACGGCGGAAGAAAAGATTGTCCTCGTGGGTGAGGAGCTCACCGCTGCGACCGTCGTCGGCGCGGAGGACGAAAGCGAGATGTCCGGGAACTAGAGCCAGTGCAATCTCGTTCCTTCCCTCCTTCCGACTATGGAAAAGGAGGGGTTGATATTGAAGGGGAAATGGCGGTAGGAGGACGACTCCGAGCCAATGCCGAGAGTGGGGAAAGGGTTCTCCTCACCTCGCATATCACCCGAGGTATGGGTTTCCCACCTTCCGCCTTCTTCCTCCAGGTCCTTAACCATTACAAATTCAACCCCACAATCTTCCTCCAAATTCCATTATGTATTTAGCCGGGTTCCAGGCCCTCTTTGAAGGGTATCTAGGAATAGATCCTAGGCTAGACTTTTGGCAGTACTGTTTCGGGGTTAAGCGAAACCCCTCTGAGGGCGCACTCCCGACTTGCGGGACCATATCCTTCACCCTCCGTAGATTTAGGGAGGATTGGTTCGCCAACATCGAAACCTCGGAATCCCTCTTGTTTTGGATGGGTTTCTTCTTTTACCACCAAGAAGTCCCGTATCTTGGAAAGGATACGGGAATTCCACCTTTTGTCAACTGCGTTGCCACTCCCGAGGACAGCTGGGCAGTGGAGGCAGTGCAGACTCTGCCGCCGGATCTGCTTAGGATCAAGCGGCACATCGCCAAGCTCGTTTCCGCGTCTCCACCACTTACAGGCATGGACAGAGTCCTATGCTGGTTAGATAGGCGGATTCAGCCTCTGGCCCATCACGGTCCCCGGCTTATGTGCGAATACTCGGGAGCCGAATACGCAATGCGGACAACGAACAAATCTTTGTCGGCCAAAGATTTAAGGAAGCGTGTCAACCAGCTGGTCGCAACACGCGGACAATATGAGGAAACTTGGCCGATGTATACGACGAAAAACCCAACTCCATAGGTATGACTATTCATTTTGGGCTTTGGTTTTGCGTTCTTTCTTTGTCGGATATTTATTTTAACTCAAACTTTGTCCTTTTTTGACAGCTTGTTGATCTTCCTGAGGAGGACCTTGCGACCGATGCCGAGTTAGACGCAATGCGTGCTAACTTTGCAGGTAGGCGGAATCGCAAGAAACCTTCTGCTACCCAGGAAATAATCGACCTTGACGGGATTCCCGTAGCTACCTCCAGGTAAGACATCCGGGTTTATGTTTTCTCGGAATTCTAATTTCTTGGAAATTTTCTTTCTAGCCTGGCTTTAACAACATTGAAGCCAAAAAGGCTGAAGAAGCTTAAGTCTGTTTCCCGGAGAGGGGCACAGCCTTCTCCTGCTGCTGCTCCCGACACCCCGGTCGCAGCTGCGGAAGAGAACATGGTTGCTAGGGAGGAGGAGCCCTTGCAGACCAGCCAACCTTTTGCGTCCGAGCCGTACGCAAGGGAAAGGGCGGTGCCGGAGATGGGTGGCACTTATTAGACATCTGAAGAAGAACACATACCGACTTTCGACAAGGAATTCAAGGTAAAGGAAGAACCGTTTGACGAACTCGGATATATTTATCCGTGGGCGACCAAATTCTTCGCTCCAGCACCTCTAATCCGTCCTTGGCCGCAAAGCGGGTTTATTGTAAGAAATAACTTCATTTTTTCACCTCGGCAGGTCATCCGGGATGGCCTTTGCCATGTTGGGATTCTTTTTGCACACTATGCAAGAGAATTCAATGAAAACTTGGCAAACCTGACCAAGATGAGCCAGGTAATATCTCTAGCCCCCAAGCAATAAGCCAAATGTATACTTTTGACTTAGTGCTTTTTTTATTATCATGCTTGTTTTTAACTTAAGCACTTTTTTGTCTTTTCCGTGTTTCAGCAAACTGCTGAGAACATCAACGTGGAAGTTTTCGACAAACTTACCATCAAGAACAAGGAGGTGAAAACCCTTCTTAAAATTCATGAAGATAAAGATGTGGAACTGACATCTACTCAGCAGCAGGTGAGTGAATCAGCAGGTAATAAACTTTCTCTCCTTTCATTCGCAAATTTGTCTAAGTATTTTTTCCGAGTTATTAACTCTTCTTTTTACTTGCTTTTCACCTTCTTTGGCGAAAGCCAAACAAATTGCTGAAGATGCCGGCAACGCAGCGAACCTCCGCCGCGAGAACCTGGATCTTCACAAGCTTACTGTGAAGCTCCAGAAGGAAGTGGAGGCTAGCCAACTAGCTGTTGGCATTGCCCAATCTAAGGCCTCCAGCCATGCCAAGAAGGATAAGGCTACAATCAGGGACCTGGAGAACGCTCTGAACCAGCGCCTGGAAGAAGGCACCGAGATGGACCGGATTCTCGGTAAGTTACTTTGTCTTTTACCGTATTTTCCTTGTTTCCTCTTCTCATATTTTTCTAACATTTACCTGTTGATTGAAACAGGAGGTAGCCCCCAGTTTACCCGGATTAAAAGAATCTAGGCTTTCGGGAATGTTTTCACCGCGATCAAGGCTGTGGGGATGTTACTTATTAATAGGTACATTCCCGCCAAATATGGGGAGTTCTCGGAAGTTGAGAAACTTCCGGAATCTATCGTGTAGGTGGCGGATCGCAAGGAGTCCTTGCTCCGTTTTGCGGCTCGCGGTGGTGCACGCATGGCCCTTGGGCTCATGCGCATGCACTACCCTACTGCCAAATCTTGGCGCGTGGCATCCGGCATCCCTCAAGGATACACGGAAGCTCAACGGGCCAGCAGCTTTAATGAGATGAAAGGTCACGCCACCAAGATTGCCAACATGGTGAACATCTCCACCTTCTACCCCGAGGAGGAAATCCCGACAACTCCCGAGGAATCCAGCAGCGAGGATGATGACTCGGATGCCTGAAGAAGCTGCCTGGTCCTGAGTAGGAGATAGGAAAATTGAAGCATTATTGTTCTTACAATGTAACATTTATTGTAATGCTTTCTATTCTTTTGTATAAACAATGTTTTTGCAGTTAAATTATTAATTCTTTGCAAGTTTTATGGGTTTTTATTCCTTTATCTTCTAAGTTCTCTGGTTTATATGTCTTAATTGTCCTTAGTGTTTGAAATGGCTCGATAGTATCTAATCTTCATGCCAAGTGACCATGTATAACCAATCAGTTGAAACTCGGAAACGTGGATCATACTAAAGGCATTTTTACTTACTAGTTCCAGTGACCCAACAGAGAAACAATCAGATAATACTTAGAGAAAAAGTAAGGATTTTTTTATGAAACTCAGGCACGCAGGCACAATCTGGGTTTCCTTAAGCCTCCTTAGGCTGAAATCATTCAGGTTTTTTAACTCCGAGCATGCAGGCACAATTCGGGTTAACATTGAGTATTTTGAAAGATCATTGGGAAATAGATCAGGCGGATTTATGGCTAATGCATCCGCGTTCCAATTTTCCTCCCTTTTGACATGAAGTAGTTCAAATCCCAGGAAGCAAATGGCAAACTCGTCCACCGCTCTCCGATATTCGGCCATGATGGAGCTTTTGGCATCCCATGTTTGGTTGAGCTGATGTTGTACCAAATCTGAGTCACCGTAGCATAATATGCGTTTAACACCTATTTCTTTTGTAATGTGCAAGCCATGAAGCGAAGCTTCGTATTCTGCCACGTTATTGCTAGCATTGAAGTGGATTTGTAATACATACTCCATAGTATCTCCCATTGGGGATTTTAGTACTACACCAGCTCCAGCGCCTTCCTTCATCTTGGATCCATCAAAGTGCATAACCCAGTATTACGACTCCGGCATTGGTGTATTTTCCATTGCTTTTGTCCAATCAGCGATGAAATATGCCAACGCCTGAGATTTAATTATCGTCCGGGGTTGGTACTTAATGTCGAATGCAGCCAGCTCGATGCCCCATTTGGCTACTCGTCCTGTTGCGTCTGCATTGTTAATATTATCCCCTAGTGGTGCTTTACATACCACTATTATGGAATATCCTTGGAAATAATGGCGAAGTTTTCGAGATGCGAAAAATACGCCATATGCCAGCTTTTGATAGTGTGTGTACCTTTGTTTGGACTCGAAAAAAACTTCGCTGACATAATACACTGGATGTTGGTCTGGTATGCTTTGCTCTTCTTTCCGCCTTTCCACAACTATCACAGCGCTAATAACCATGTTCGTTGCCGTGAGATATAGTTACATGGGTTCTTCGTCTTTTGGTGATGCCAAAATCGGAGCCTTCATCAAGGTTTCTTTTAAATAGGTTAATGCTTTGTCCGCCTCTTCTGTCCATACAAATTTGTCGGATTTTTTCAGGCAGAGCTTTGTCTCCTAGCCGGCTTATAAACCTGCTGATGGTGGCTGCAGAACCCGTTAATATTTGTACATCTTTCAAGCACGTAGGCCTTCAGATGATTAAGATTGCCTTGATCTTTTCCGGGTTTACTTCTATTCCTCTGTGAGAAACGATAAAACCCAGAAGTTTTCCTGAGGGAACCCCGAATACGCACTTTAATGGATTCAACTTCATTTTCTAAGTGCGCAAATTTTCGAAGGTTTCTCGTAGATCTTCAAGGAGTGTGTCTTTTTCCTTGGATACGACGGCAATGTCGTCCACGTACACGTGAACGTTTTTGCCAATCTGACTATGCAAACATCGTTGCATGCAACGCTGGTAAGTTGCACCTGCGTTCTTCAAGCCAAAAGGCATGGTCATGTAATAGTATGTTCCATACGGGGTTATTAAGGAGGTTTTGATTTGGTCTTCTTTCTTCATACGTATTTGATGGTACCCGGAATAAGCATCCAAAACCCATAAAAGCTCAGAGCCAGCAGTGGCGTCTATTATTTGATCGATTCGCGGTAACGCAAACCTATCTTTTGGACACAGTTTGTTCAGGGCGGTGTAATCTATACACATCCTAAGAACAGTACTATCTTTCTTCGAGACTAATACTGGGTTCGCAGACCATTCAGTATGTATAACTTCCCGGATAAAATCAGCTGCTAATAGACGGATAATTTCCTTGCCAATAGCCTTCCGTCTTCTTCCGTCGAATCGACGGAGACCTTGTTTGACGGGTTTAGATCCTGGAATCACCTTGAGTTGATGCTCAGCAAGTTCCCTGGGTACACCTGGCATGTCCGCAGGACACCAGGCAAAAATATCCCGGTTCTCACGGAGGAACTTGATGAGCTCTCTTTCCTATTTGTCGGTCATCCCAGTTCCCACTACGACAAAAAAATTCGGATCTTTGGGATCTAGGATAACCTGCCTTGTATTCTCAAAAGCTTTGAAACTATCTGCTGGCTTCCAACTTTCTTTTCCTGCCGGCATCTCTGTCGGCGATACTTCTTTTGCCAGCTCTTTCAATTCCTCTTGCTATCACTTTTTCTGCGCAAAGGGTGTTTCCTTTTTCCAGCTCGTTTGCCAGTTTGAAGTCTCCCGATATGGTGATTACTCCTCCTTTTGGCCCTGGCATCTTCAACTTGTTATAAATATAACATGATCTTGCCATGAATTTGGCGAAAGTTAGACGTCCGAGTATTGCGTGGTATACACTTTCGAACGGCACAACCTCGAAAGAGATTTTTTCCTGTCGGAAATGCTATTTTTCTCCAAAGGTTACGTCTAGGGAAATTTCTCCTGGGGATTGTGCTTGTCTTCCAGGAACGATGCTGTGGAAACGTATGTTGCTATGATTGAGCTGGGTTTCGGAGATTAGAAGATGCCTCAGTGTATCCAGGTACATTATATTAATGATGGATCCTCCATCCATTAGCACTCTTTTTATCTTAGTATTTTGAACAATAGGGCTTACAATTAGAGCTTGTGTGTCGGGTTCTGGGATATTTCCGGGATGATCATACTGATCCCAGGTAATTGGTGTATTCGAGTACTTCAAGAATTTGGGGGTTGGTGGAACAACCGCGTTTATTTCTCGAAGTGTCCTCTTTGCCACCTTTGCTGAGGGAGTTGCTGGAAAGTTAAATTGCATTCCCCATCAACTCTCGGGAACTTTGGTTCGCCTTTTCGCTGTTGTTCCTGGATTTTTCGTCAGTGTCCAATTCACTGTCTTCTTTTTTAGCTTCTGGCTTTTGCTTGGAGAATTTTCTCTTGGAGCTTTTCCCCTTGTTCCTGGATCCTGTGCTGCCTTTCATATGCTTATTAAGCCGGCATTGCGCGTTAGTATGGGTAGGTTTCCCAAATAGCGAATGGTGGACACAGCTTTCCGACTTAATCTTTTCCCACTCTTCCTTTGGGTAGGAGATAGGTTTTGTGTTTCTTCCTTTCCATTTGCTGCCGTTATCCTTTCCAAAGGCTAGATTAACTTCTTTGGGATTTTGCTGTTTCTCTAGAGTAGCTTTTTTCTCAGAACGAGGCGTCTTTTTGGCCTGAGCCAAAGCATCAATATTTCCACCTCTCGCTCTGATGTCGTCTTCAGCTGCTGCGTGCTCATTTGCGGTTGTAAGCATAGATCCGAGATCTTTGTGCTGCTTTGAACCAACCATGAATGGTACGAGGCCGGGCTTTAAGCCATTGATGAAAGCATGCATTGCTTGTACATCACTTACTCCAGAGCAGCTGTTCTTCATTGCAATCCATCTTGAGATAAAGTCGACATATGGCTCATCTTCAAACTGGGTGCAACGGTTTAGCTGGTTGATGCTATTGGGTCGTTTGTAAGTTCCCCGAAAATGCTGAGTGAAAACTCTAGCCATATCATCCCAGCTGTCCACGGTTCTTGACGGAAGCCCGTTAATCCAATCTCTGGCTCCGTCCAGCAATATTAGGGGGAAGAATTTTACCGCATCTAGATCTGTCCCTTTGTTAATCTGGACGGCTGTATAGTAGTCTGAGAGCCAGGTATCCGGGTTTGTACTGCCGGTATATTTTTGATATGTTGGACCAACTTTGGCAAAGCTAGAATGTAGAGTTATTCTTCGGATCCTGTCAGTGAAACACTTAGGTCCGAAGTATAGATCATCTCTTTCCGCTCTATCGGCGTGAACGGATTATCTGCCGGCTGAATGGATAGAAGGGGATCTGCTCCTTTCTTTTCAATTTTTGCGCGAGCGCACTTTTCCGGGGTTATCCCTATTTCCTCCGTTATCGTTTCCTTTGAAATAAGGTGGACTTTTGCTCCTTTGTCTTTCCTTATTCCTAGGAGACGTACGGGATCTCTCACGCCTGTGAGGAATGTCGTATCTTCTGGCTTTCTCAGCAGGGCGTCTCGGAGGCGGCATTGCTTTTCCGTCTTTCAGGTTTTGTTCTTCCCGATCTCGGGGGGGGGGGCTTAATTCCACCTTTCGGCGGATGGGATCCTATCCTGGATGCTGCATCCTTGTTATCTAGAATTTTCTTGTCCTTTCTCGGATCTCCTTTCTTCTCTTTTGAATTGTCTGAATCTCCAGGTTCGCCAGGCCCGGGTGCTCTAGCGGCGCATGTGGCTGTTTTGCATAGGGATGAGTCGTCATGGAGCTTCCCTAATCTTGGTTGCCTCCGCTGTTGTTGTTGCAACGCTTTTCCTAAGAAAGCATACACCCATTGAAGCTTTTCTTCATTGGAGTAGAGATCGTCATTGAGGATGGCGAATGCGGCTTCCGCGTTTTCTGCTGCGGTTGTATAGACAGGTTCGCCCTTGGCATCCATGCCGTTTACTTTCTTTTTCCAGGAAGGGTTTTGGAACCGTTCTTTTGGCGGCAATACTTTCGGTCTTGCGATTCCAGGTAACCGTGTAGGTTTTATGCCATATCTATTCCTTCTTTCATACTCCTCAATTTCTTCCCGCTTCAACTTAATGTATGCCTGGGTTTTTAGGAGATTTTCCCGAGTTCTGAATAGATGTTGCTGCTGCCTTTGGAGAGCTTGTCTCCTGGCTTCCAGCACTTCAGGGGGTTCGTGGACTCCCACTGGTGTTTCAAGTAAATCGCATTCGTCGTGTTATGACATTGGCGGAACAGGGATTTCCTTCGTTTTCTTCTCCGCAGGCTTGACTCCGCTTCCTCCTCCTACTTCCAGGTTTTCTTTGGCGGTATCCGCTAATTTTTTCTTCCGGATTTTGTCTTGGAGTTTCTTGGCAGTCTTGTTTCTTTTCTTGGAAGAGAGAGGTTTTTTCCCAGGTTCATCTTCTGTCAATTCCTTGACATCAGGGTAAGTTAGACTGGTTTCACTGTCCTGTCTTTCCTCATCTCGGGGAGGTGTTTGAGGGTCTTCCTGGCTGTCGGCATCCGTGTTTTCAGCCGGTCTTGCCATAAGCACTTCATGGAATCCCTATTGAAGAGATTTGACCTTTCTTTCGAAAGCATCTTCATCTTCGTCTTCGGAATCGAGCCCATCTGATTCGGGTTCCGACTCCAATCTCGCCTCAGTGACGGCTAGCACGGAATTTCCTTCCGAGTTCGTCGTCGTATCGACGGATGTCAGATCTTCCACCTCTATTGTGGGATTGTTCTCCTCTGCCTCTTCCACGGGATTTCTTTCATCTGTGTTATCGGCGATCTCGGATTGCACCATACCAATAAAGTGAGATCTCATTGCAGGCATCTCCGAAGAGGCAGCAAATTCAGCAGGATATTGGCGATCTTCCGGCATCATAGTTTTCTTCAACTGGGTATAGGGCGGGTGGGATAAATCTACTTCCACCATAGAAGCCCATTGCCTTTGCAGTTAATCCGATAAAGATGTTTGCAGATCCAATCGGTAAAACGCAGGCACTCACCAGATGATTCCGTGCTGGCATGTACGATCCATTGTCGAGGAAGCGCCCGACGTCGTTGTCGAATTCCAAGCTTCCGACAGTTATGGTACTGCCGATTCCGCCGAGTATCCCCGATCGAAACATAACGCCTGACGTTGTTGAACCCACGGTGGGCGCCAATTGTCGAGACATCGTGGTAGAGTTCATAGACGGGGGTGCCATGAGACTACTCATAGAGACGTGGGGGGAACGTGGTAGTATGACAACCAGGGACACCAAAGTTACCCACTATCGAGCATAAATACTCCCTCTTGGAGTTACTAGCATCTACTTGGTCAGAGCATATACTAATAACGGAGAGCATGCAAGATCATAAATAACATATGCATGAAGATAACATGATATATTGATAATGAGAAGACGTAGAATTCAACATTTATCATATCCCAGCAAACACAATATGTAGCATTACATAAAGATGATCTCGATCATGTGAGGCAACTCACGAGATCTAAACATGAGGTACAAAGTGAAGAGAACAACCATCTAGCTACTGATATGGAACCATAGTCCAGGGATGAACTACTCACGCATCACTTCGGAGGAGGGCATGGTGGTGTAGACCCCTCCGGTGATGAATTTTCCTCCCGGCAGGGTGCCGAGGAGAGCTCCAGAACCCTCCCGGTCTCGGGATGACGATGACGGAGGCCTCGGGTGTTTTTCGGGATGAAGTGGTATCTATTTAGGGTTTACGTCTCGGGGGTATAAATAGGCGGAAGGGAAAAGTCGGTGGAGGCCGGGGGGGCCCAACCCACCCCATGGTGCGGCCAGGGGGCGCGCCGCCCTATGGTGTGGCCCTCCGGAGGCCCCCTCCGAGTCTCTTCGGGACTCCAGGGAACCTTCGGGAATTCTAAGACTTCCAGGCTTCAAATTTTCCAATTCTGAGAATATTTCCAGAACAACTTTTCTGAAACTAAAAACAGCAGAAAACAGGGAACTGGCTCTGTGGCATCTTGTCAATAGGTTAGTCCGGAAAATCGATAAAAATGACATAAAGTGTATAGAAAACATGTGATAAACAATAATAAAACAACATGGAGCATAAGAAATTAAGGATACGTTTATGACGTATCAGCCATGTCTGTACATGCTAGGATCGTCAGCACCCGTTGTATGCGAACGTTGAGTCTGTCACACCCGATCATCACTTGGTGTCTCGAAACGACAAATTTCTTAATGGGGCATACTAAGGAAGAACACATTATTATCTTGATATTAAGTGAGATTGATCATCTTATAATGCTACCGTCGCGATCTAAGAAAAATAAGATGCATAAAAAGGATTAACATCACATGCATGGATAATGTGATATGATATGGTCCTTTTTGCACTTAATCTCCATGTTGTGCATCATGGTATGATCTCCATCATTCCACCGGCGTGACACCAAGGTCCATGACACCTCCATCTTGATTGTCCATCAATATTACAACATATAACATGGATATGATATACAACACGCATGCCATAAATAATAAGACAACCATATGGCTTCTGCCGGTATGTCAATAATTTACAAAAGATATCATCTCATACGTCAAATTTGTAACATTGACCATATCACATCACATGCCCTGCAAAAAAAAAAGATAGACGTCTCTAATTTATTTTTGCATATTTTACGTGGCTTGGGCTTTCGAGGATAGAACCGTTCATACCTACGAACATGAACCACAACATTGATAAACATATTTTTAACAACCCTTCGTAGATTAAATCTAAACTATAGTAGGAGAAACAGACACCCCCTCGACCACAAGTGAGACAGGTCTCGCGTACAAAGTACATTTAAAGTTTTTCTAGTGCAACTTCATCCTACTATGCCACTAAGATCATAAAATACTCAAGGACGCAATAACATGATCATCAACGCCCACATACACCTATGTGTTCTACCCGTACAAATCATCTATGCATAGATCCGGCTCTGATACCACTGAACGGTACGTTGCATAGAAAACAAAAAAATTCCTACGCGAGATAAACCCGAAGGTCCAAGATCTAATCTAGAAGATGAAACGAAACATGGAGAAAGAGTCTTTAGCAAAACATACCCTCTAAGACTATAAGCGTTACGAGATCAAATCTCGTTGATGGCGTAGTTGTACTGATACGTCCATTTTGCATCACTATTTTATATCATAATTTTCTGTTATCCATCGATATATTTCATGTTATGATGCATCCCTTATGTTATTTTATCTTATTTTGCATGTTTTATAGTTTTTGGAGAATAAACACCGGGACCAGGAATCTGATGGGAAAAAAATCACCGCCGGGATACCATATTTCAGAAGATCAGAAGAAGTGGGACACCGGGGGTGTCTTAGAAGTTCAGAGGAGGAAGCCAGCCACAAGGAGAGCCAGAGGAGGGGCCACCAGGGGCCCACACCATGAGGTGGCGCCCCTCTTGACTGCACCACCAGGGGTGTAGCCACCCTGGCCCACCTCTAGGGGATATCTTTTGCGTACCTGGCCCCGAGGAAACCCTAAGCCTCATTCCATCATCGAAGAATTATTCCTCTGCCGCCTCGGGGCGGAAAACACCCGAGAGAGAAAAGCTCTCTCGCGGGGAGAAATCTGCTGGGGAAATTCCTCTCCAGATAGGGAAAATCACCGCCATCGTCACCGTCATCACTCCGGGCATCATCAAGATCGTCATCATCATCATAATCACCATCAGCACCATAACCCTCATCATCCATCGTCATCCCGATGTAACAATTAGGGTTCTCTATTCTTGTTTTGCATTAGATCTCTCTCCCGGTGTGGATTACTTGTTGGTAGTTGATGCTTGTTAGATTTATTGGTGTTTGCACTTTATGACCAGATTGTTATCATCCATTATATCACCTCTGATCATGATCCATATGATGTATTGTGAGTAGTTCGTGTTGTTCTTGAGGACATAGGAGAAATATTGAGTAATATTTAATGTTTGATATTTAAGTTGTGGTGTTATTCTTCTAGTGGTCTCATGTGAACGTCGACTACTTGATACTTCACAATTTATGGTCCTAGGGGAATGCATCATGTATTTGGCTACTAATTGTGGGGTTGCCGAAGTGACAGAAACCTAAACCCCCGTTAGGAAACCATTACACGAGGGAGCGTAGGATCCCGAAGTTTAAAGTTGTGGTTAGATTTATTTCTAAATTAATTTCTTGTATTTACGGATGCTTGTAAGGGGTATAATCACAATTATGTATTAATCTTGGATGAGACGGTACATTAGCATAGGTTCACCCACACAACACTTATCAAAACACCTAAAATTATTCAGCTGCATCGAACAAAAGCACTTGACAGAAACCTCCCGTGTGTCCTCGAGAACGTTTGTTAATCATAAGTAAACCCACCGGCTTGTCCTTCGCTGAAGAAAGGATTGTCCCACTTGCTGCAATTATTACTACTGCATTTTATTTACTCACACTTTATTTGTCTGCAATATCAAAAAAAAAAAACTACAAATCTATCTTCCAGTATTTACAGTTATGCCTTCATCGAAACTACTTGTCAACACCTTCTGCTCCTTGTTGGGTTCGACACTCTTATTAATTGGAAGTGCTACGATACACCCCCTATACTTGTGGGTCATCAAGACTATTTTCTGGCACCGTTGCCGGGGAGTGAAGCGCTAGTGAGAAGTGGAATTGATAAAGGAAGCTTCTACTGTAAGTGATGTTTTTATTACTGACTACTACTTTATTACATTATGTTTGGATCTCCTTTTGAGTCCTTATTTGCGGGCACTTCTACCACTGTTAGGGTAGTAAGTGTCCCACCGCCTGATGATTTGGATCTTTATAAAATACCTATAAAGATTGTTAAACATGTTAGGAATAACTGCTATTCAGGTGATGGAACTGTCCATCCTGGTGATCATTTGCTCTTTTTACATGAATTATGCGAGTTGTTCAAGTGTTCATGTATTAGTTCAAGTGTGCATGTATTACAATGGACCAAGTGAATAGGAAATTATCTTCTATATCATTGACAGGACGAGCCGCTGAATGGTTCGAACTCCTGAAAAATAGCCAGACTATTGGATGGGGGAAATTGTACCTCTCTTTTATTATAAATTTTATCCTCCCAGTGAAATCCACAGATATCGGAATTATATATATAATTTTTGGCCTCATGAGGGAGAGGGTATTTCCCAAGCATGGGTGAGATTGAAGTTACTAATGCTCAAATGCCACATTCATGAGCTCCCCGGTAATATTGTTATTAATAATTTCTATGCAAGTCTTTATCTTCATGATAAGGATTAATTGGATGCTTCTTGTTCTGGATCATTTACACGTACGAAGGATTAAGCTAAATGGGATCTTCTTGACCGTATTCAAGAAAACACTGAAGGATGGGAGAATGACAAAGGTAGAAAGTCAGGTATAAATTATGACTATGAATGCATTAAAACTTTTATGTCATCCGATGCTTTTCATAATGTTAGTGTTGTTTATGGTCTTGATTCTCAAGTTGCTGCAAACTTATATAAGGATTTTAGTTGTTACATTGATATTCCTAAAAAGGAATGGGATAAGTATCATGCACCTTATAAAGATACTATTAATTGTGTTCCTGCTAGAGATATAGAAGTTCATAGTGTTGATTCTATTGTGCCTGAACTTTATATTGAGAAAATGCCTTTCCCTGCTAAGGTAAAACAACATTCTATGTTAGCTAGTGTGGTTAAGAAAAGTTCAAGGAAACTTGTAGAACCCGAGGAACAAATAACTGTAGAACCTATAGTAGCAATAGTAAAGGAACTTGTTTCTGAAAATGTAGAAGAGGGATACATTATATTTTGTGAAGATGCTTCTAATATTGTCTCTCATCCTAGTAAATCTAGGAAACCTAGTATTCCTGTGCTATCTATGAGGATAGGTGATCATTGCTATTATGGTTTGTGTGATATTGGTGCTAGTTCTAGTGTTATTCCTTATGAGCTTTATAAAGAAATCATGCATGAAATTGGTTCTTGTGAACTTGAAGACATTGATGTGATTATTCAACTTGCTAATAGGGAAACTATTTCTCCGATTGGTATTGTTATAGATGTGGAGGTCCTATGTGGTAAAACTAAATATCATGCTGATTTTCTAGTATTGGGCACTTCTGCTAGTGATACCTGTCCTATTATATTTGGTAGACCTTTCTTAAACACCTGTGGTGCTGTTATAGATTGTAAAACGGAGAAAATCCTTACAAAGTTTGATGGAGAGTCTTATGAATTTAATTTCTCCAAATTTGCTAAAACACCTTATGAAGCTGAATTTCCTAATGAGAATTATACAGTTGAACAATTAGTTGCTATTGCTCTTGCTCCTAACAATACTTTGCAGCAATACATGGAAGACCATGAAAGTGATGTCTTCATGGAAGAAAGGGATGAAATTGACGAGATTTTCCTACATCAGCCAGCAATGATGAAACATAATTTTCGTGTGGAAGACTTGGGTACCAGACTACCACCCAAGGAGGGTCATGTTTTTTATTGTAAGCATTTGCCTGACAATCTTAAATATCCTCATATCGATGATAAGAAATTATATCATGTTATTATTAGTTCTAAAATTTCCGGTAAAGAAGAGGAGAGATTATTGGGAATATTGAAGAAACATAGAAGTGCTATTGGTTATACTCTTGATGATTTAAAGGGGATATCTCCTGCTATATGTCAGCATGATATTAATATTGAACCTGATGCAAAGCCAGTTGTTGAACATCAACGCCGTTTAAATCCTAAGATGAAGGATGTGGTAAGAAACAAGGTATTGAAACTCCTTGATGCCGGTATTATTTATCCTATTGTTGATAGTAGATGGGTTAGTCATGTGCATTGTGTCCCTAAGAAAGGAGGGATGACTGTTGTGCCAAATGAAAATAATGAACTTATTCCTCAAAGAGTAGTGGTTGGTTATAGGATGTGCATTGATTTTAGGAAGGTTAACAAAGTGACTAAGAAAGATCATTATCCTTTGCCTTTTCTTGATCAAATGTTAGAGAGGTTGTCTAAGAAAACTCATTTCTGCTTTCTTGATGGTTATTCTGGGTTCTCTCAAATTGCTGTTAGAAAGCTTGATCAAGAGAAAACAACTTTCACTTGTCCTTATGGAACCTATGCTTATAGACGTATGCCTTTTGGTTTATGTAATGCTCCTGCTACTTTTCAAATATGCATGGCTGCTATCTTTCATGGTTTTTGTGAACAAATTGTGGAGGCCTTCATGGATGATTTCTCCGTCTATGGAACTTCTTTTGATAATTGTTTGCAGAATCTTGATAAAGTTTTGTAGAGATGTGAGGAGACTAATCTTGTTCTTAATTGGGATAAATGCCATTTTATGGTTAATAAAGGAATTGTTCTTGAACAAAAAAATTCTGAAAAAGGTATTGAAGTTGATAGAGCTAAAGTTGAAGCCATTGAGAAAATGCCATGTCCCAGAGATGTCGAAGGTATTCGTAGTATTCTTGGTCATGCTGGCTTCTATAGAAGGTTTATTAAAGATTTCTCTAAAATATCAAAGCCTCTTACTAATCTTTTTCAAAAGGATGTACCTTTTGTTTTCGATGAAGATTGTAGAGAAGCTTTTGAAATTTTAAAGAAGGCTTTAATATCTGCCCCTATTGTTCAACCACCTGATTGGAATTTACCGTTTGAAATTATGTGTGATGCTAGTGATTATGATGTAGGTGATGTTCTTGGACAACGGATAGATAAGAAGTTAAATGTTATTCATTGTGCTAGTAAAACTCTTGATACTGCTCAAAAGAATTGTGCTACCACTGAAAAAGAGTTCTTTGCTGTAGTTTTTGCTTGCGATAAATTTAGGCAGTATATTGTTGATTCTAAAGTTACTATTCAAACTGATCATGCTGCTATTAACTACCTTATGGAAAAGAAAGATGTTAAGCCTAGGCTTATTATACGGGTGCTTCTTTTACAAGAATTTGATTTACATATTGTGGATAGGAAGGGTGCTGAAAATCCTGTTGCTGATAATTTTTCTAGATTAGAAATATCCCTGATGACCCTATTCCTGTTAATGATAGTTTTCCTAATGAGCAGTTAGTTTCAATAAAAGTGAGCTCTCAAGAGAGTCCATGGTATGCTGACTATGCTAACTTTATTGTTTCCAAGTATTTGCCTCCTACCTTTACAACTCAGCAAAGAAGGAAATTCTTCTATGATTTGAGGCATTATTTTTGAGATGACACACACTTATATAAAGAAGGTGTTGATGGTAGATGTGTTCCTGAAAATGAACAACGAGAGATATTGAGAAAATGTCATAGTAGTGCTTATGGAGGACATCACGCTGGAGATAGAACTGCACATAAGATTCTACAATCGGGTTTTTATTGGCCTACTCTCTTTAAAGATGCTAGAAAGTTTATTTTATCTTGTGATCAATGTCAAAGGGTTGGAAATATTTCTAGACATAATGAAATGCCTATGAATCATTCTCTTGTTATTGAACCATTTGATTGTTGGGGCTTTGACTTTATGGGTCCTTTCCCTCCTTCACAAGGCTACACTCATATTCTGGTTGTTGTTGATTATTTTACTAAATGGGTAGAAGCTATACCCACTAAAAGTGCTAATGGTGAAACCTCATTAAAAATGCTTAAAGACATTATTTTCCCTAGGTTTGTGTGCCTAGATATCTTATGACCGATGGGGGTTCTCATTTTATTCATGGTTTTTTTAGAAAAACCCTTGATAAATATGATGTTAATCATAGAATTTCCTCACCTTATCTTCCTAAAACTAGTGGGCAAGTAGAACAATCAAATAGAGAAATCAAATCTATCTTGCAAAAGACTGTTAACAAATCTAGGAAAAATTGCGCTAAGAAATTAAATGATGCTCTGCGGGCTTATAGAACTGCTTATAAAAATCTAATGGGCATGTCTCCTTATAAGATGGTTTATGGAAAAGCTTGTCACTTGCCTTTAGAATTAGAACACAAAGCTTATTGGGCAGTGAAAGACCAAAATAGAGATTTTAAACTAGCTTGTGAGAAAAGGTTGCTTGACTTAAGTTCTTTAGATGAATGGAGGAGTGAAGCATATGAAAATGCTAAGCTCTTTAAAGAGAAAGTTAAAAGGTGGCACGATAAGATAATTATTAAAAGAGAATTTCATGTTGGTGAGAAAGTGTTATTGTATAGGTCTCGTCTGAGATTTTTTGCAGGAAAATTACTCTCGAGAGGGGAAGCACCTTTTGTTATCGATTAGGTATATCATCCAGGGGCAATCAAAATTGTTTCCCTTGAAGACAACACCTCACAAGTGGTGAATGGCCAAATATTCAAGCATTATATTTCTAGGGATCCTTATAATGAAAATGTTGATTGTATTCAAGCCATGATCCCAGAGGAATTTATTAAGAAGCATATTTCAGAAACTGCAAAGCCAGTTTTCGAATAGGTATCAGTTTTGGTAAGAAAATGTTCGCGAAACATATTCCAACTTTTATTTCTACAGTTTTTGGAAAATATGAAAAAATATGAGCCGGAAACGAGGCGAAGATGGAGCCCAGAGGCTCCACACCATGGGGTGGCGCGGGCCCACCCCTAGTCGCGCCAGCCTATGGTGTGGGCGCCCCGGAGCCCCTATCCAAATCGTTTTCGACCTAGACTTTCCGCTCGTTATGAAACTTTTTGCTATATAATCCCCCGGATCCCCGAGGTCTGTATATCGTTTTCTCATCGTGTTTCTGTTTTGAGTTGTTTCTGTGAGGATCCGTTTTTGGTTTTCGAAGCATCATGGTGCTGGTGGTGGTGATGATGATGATGATGACGATCTTGATGATGCCCGGAGTGATGACGGTGACGATGGCGGTGATTTCCCCTCTCCAGAGAGGAATTTCCCCGGCAGATTTCTCCCTGCCAGAGAGCTTTTCTCTCTCGGGTGTTTTACGCCTCGAGGCGGCGGCAGAATAATTCTTCGGGGATGGAATGAGGCTTCGGGCTCCCTGGGGGGTCAAGCACGCCAAAGATAACCCCCAGAGGTGGGCCAGGGTGGCCACACCCCTAGGTGGCGCGGCCAGGGGGAGGGCGCGCCAGCCCTAGGCGTGGGCCCCTGGTGGCCCCCTCTGGCTCCCCTTCTGGCTGTGTTCTTCCTCTGGACTTTTAGGAACCCCTGGATGTCTCCCTTCTTCTTCTGATCTTCTAAAATATGGTATCTCGACGGTGCTTTTTCCATCAGATTTCTGGTCCCGGTGTTTATTGTCCCAAAATTATAAAACATGCGAAATAAGATGAAATAACATAAGAGATGCATCATAACATGAAATATATCGATGAATAACAGAAAATTATGATATAAAATAATGATGCAAAATGGACGTATCAGTGATGCATATGCTTATGTTCACAACTGAAGATCTGAAGAAATCAATTGATAAGCGCATCGAGAATGATTCACCACCACCACCGAAGAATTGATTCGTCATCGGTTTTGGCATACCCTCAACTTGTTCCAAGCTTGGGGGAGTGTAGCGGTATCACATCACTATCTTTCATCTTTTTTACCTTTTCAGCAGAGTCATATCATGAGTAGAGAAGTTATCATATAGGATGGTTTGCAGTATGGAAGTATCTCTCCTTAGTTGATTATCGTTGTATCCGTTGGTGTGAGTTGCCAGTTTGAAATATTAATGAGAAGTTTCATCATTTACTTTCTGCACACATTATTTTAGTTTTCAATTTCTGTCATATGGTTGAGCTTGTTGTTAGTATTTGGTATCACTCTAGAGATCATCAAGTTAATCTAGTTGGTTTTGGCAAACTTAGCTTGGGTGAGCAGAAATAATAATTTGAGATGTTAGCATAAGAAACAGGAATTTGCCTATTAGCTCGTAAACTTTCACAAGTTAAGATTGCTTGGGCTTTCAATGAAGATTGCATGATTGGTTTCATCATATGTATATTTGTTTGTTTTCCCTCAACTCTTATGCTTTCTACCCAGCCTTGCTAGCCAAAAACCCTGTACTGAGAGGGAATGCTTCTCGTGCATCCAAGCCTTGAGCCCAAAACCTTGCCATTTGTGTCCACCATACCTTCCTACATGTGGTATTTCACCGCCACTCCAAGTAAATTGCTCATGTGCTACCTTTAAAACTTTCAAAATTATTCTTGTTTTGTGTTCCTGTTTTTGCTCATGAGGACGTCAATAGAGAATCTTTATCACACTCGTTGATTGGACTTCAAACACCTAGGCTAGTGGCTTCATCCACTTATCCAAATGCTAGAAGAGTTGGCAGTAGGGTGCCCAGCCTCAAAACTAATACACAAATTCTCTTCACCATGTTTGCCCCTGATTTATCAGTCAAAGCATAATCGTGTAAACAAAAGATAATGAGAGATGACCTTCTACACCATTTGCGTCCCTCACATGGGAGCCGCTCTTATGAAGTCTAGTCGGCTTGTGACGTACTGTATTTTCTGTTTACCATTCGTTGACACTAGCATACACCTCCTCTACAATATAGACACTCCTCCATGGTATGTGATTGTTGGCAGGCACCCGAGGATTCATTTAGCCATGGTTTGTGTAAGATGGATGGGAGGAGTGTCAAACTTTTATACCTCTTTTTTATTCAATAAAAGCTCTAGCACATGAGTGATCCATGCTTTCCTCTGCGAAGGGTCTATATTTTACATTTATGTTGAGTCAGTAAACCCATTCCTTTCTGTCTCCAGCAAGCATTTGGGTTGTTGTTATCTCACCATCTATATGTTGATTTATTCAATCATGTTTTCTATCCTTCTTTGTTTAGCACATGTTTTATGATTTGAATGAATGTTACTTTGAAAAGCTATGAATCACTTTAAAAGAATTTTTATAATTAAACATGTTAAGCTCTACAAGATAAGCCTCGTAATAAAGACTTCACCTAAGATAAGTATGATATCACTAAATGTTCTCTGACCAAGAATGAAGTTTGCCATTACCAATTTTGATTCTCTCCTTTGCATCTTTGTTTGTGACTCCCATTACTCGTTTCAAGTTAGGTTATATGAGAGGAAGTTGTTGTCTATATTGATTGGTGCATAGATAGATGTGATTCTTCTTGTCCGTATTTTATTTATCGACTTTTCACTCATAAACTTGTGGTCATGTTTTCTGAGTTCAGTTTCGCTTGGGGACAAGCGAGGTCTAAGCTGGGGGGGATTTGATACGTCCATTTTGCATCACTATTTTATATCATAATTTTATGTTATTCATCGATATATTTCATGTTGTGAACTTATGATGCATCCCTTATGTTATTTTATCTTATTTTGCATGTTTTATAATTTTTGGAGGATAAACACCGGGACCAGGAATCTGATGGAAAAGGCACCGCTGGGATACCATATTTCAAAAGATCAGAAGAATAAGTGGGGCACCGGGGGTGTCTTATAAGTTCAGAGGAGGAACCTAGCTAGAAGGAGAGCCAGAGGGGCCCACACCATGAGGTGGCCCTCCCTTGGTCGCGCCACCAGGGGGTGTGGCCCACCTCTGGGGGATATCTTTTGCGTACATGGCCCCGAGGAAACCCTAATCCTCATTCCATCGTCGAAGAATTATTCCACCGCCGCCTTGGGGCGGAAAACACCCGAGAGAGAACATCTCTCTCGCAGGGAGAAATCTGCCGGGGAAATTCCTCTCCTGAGAGGGGAAATCATCGCCATCGTCACCGTCATCACTCCGGGCATCATCAAGATCGTCATCATCACCCTCATCATCCACCGTCATACTGTTGTAACAATTAGGGGGCGCTATCGTTGTTTTGCATTAGATCTCTCTCCCGGTGTGGATTACTTGTTAGTAGTTGAAGCTTGTGAGATTTATCGGTGTTTGCACTTTATGACCAGATTGTTATCATCCATTATATCACCTATGATCATGATCCATATGATGTCTTGTGAGTAGTTCGTGTTGTTCTTGAGGACATTGGATAAGTCAAGTTGTTAGTTGTGAAGTAATGTTGAGTAATATTTAATGTTTGATATTTAAGTTGTGGTGTTATTCTTCTAGTGGTGTCATGTGAACATAGACTACATGATACTTCACCATTTATGGGTCTAGGGGAATGCATCGTGTATTTGTCTACTAATTGTGGTGTTGCCGGAGTGACAGAAACCTAAAACCCCGTTAGGAAACCATTACACGAGGGAGCGTAGGATCCCGGAGTTTAAAGCTGTGGTTAGATGTATTTCTTAATTACTTTCTTGTAGTTACGGATTCTTGCAAGGGGTATAATCACAAGTATGTATTAGTATTTTATGGGACGGTACATTAGTATAGGTTCACCCACACAACACTTATCAAAACACCTAAAATTATTCAGCTGCATGGACCAAAAGCACTTGACAGAAACCTCCCGTGTGTCCTCGAGAACGTTGGTTAATAATAAGTAAACCCACCGGCTTGTCCTTTGCTGAAGAAAGGATTGGGCTACTTGCTGCAATTATTACTACTGGATTTTATTTACTCGAACTTTATTTATCTGCAATATCAAAAAAAAACCTACAAATCTATCTTCCAGTATTTACAGTTATTCTTTCATCAAAACTGCCTGTCAACACCTTATGCTCCTCGTTGGGTTCGACACTCTTATTTATTGAAAGTACTATGATACACCCCATATACTTGTGGGTCATCATGTACTCACACTAATCTCAAGACCGAGAAGATGTGCACCGCAATCCGGCGGTGCCTTCGTGATCGGTCACACGTACATCTTGATGACGACCTTTGTTCCCTCTATTCAGCGGGGAAGCGGAAGTAGAGGATCCCCCAGAACTCCAGAAGCACAACGGCATGGTCTGGTGTAGAATCCCACGGTCAACGCTTCTGAAAGATCATCTTCCATTTTGATAATTGATGACAACATAACTAACATACTAATATCTATTTAGAGCTTGTGCAGGATTTATTTGATACGTATGAAAATGCCAAAGTACTCCCAATAAATATCCTCAAAGGCTTACAGTGTTTACCATAAAGGAAAGAGCTCAAAAGACAATGTTGAGGAGCCGTTTTCACAAGCAGCGGAGGCTCCGGTGAAACCACCGGAACCTCCGCCCCGTTGCTATTCTCAGCGTTTCCCAGGCGTGGGCCTCCGGTGGAGGCTCCAGTGTTACCTCCGCTAAAAACACCTTTGGGTGCATAAGAGCGGAGGCTATGGCGGAACCCACGAGAACCTCCGATGGGCGAAACCTCCGCCTAAACCACTGGAACCTCCGGCAGTTCCATTACGCTACAGGTGGGCCTGGGCTCCGGTGGAACCTCCAGTGCACGCTCTGCCAAAAACACCTCCGGGTGCATCAGAACGGAGTCTGTGGAGGAACCTCCGGTGGGCGGAACCTCCCCCAGGTCCACCAGAGCCTCCACCACTGAAGATTCCACAAAAGAAGAAAAAGAGCCACGCGAGCGTGTGTGAATGAAGACCACCGGAGCCTCCGGTGCTGCGTGGGAGAGGGCAACGGTTCGATTGGGAGAGGTGTATTTAAAGCCCTTCCCCTACCTCTTAAATGCTAAGATTTTCCCACTATCTCTCCTAGCCATTAATGAAAGCTTCAACCTCCTAGATATCCCTCTCCAACCACCCAATCACTCCATAACTTTGTAGAGAGCTAGAGGAGACCTAGATCCGTGATTCCACCAAAGGAATTGCAAATCCATCCACCACATACTAGTAGATGTAGAATCCTACTTGAGGCCTAGAAACCTTAGTAGATCTTGTGCTTGTAGCTTCCACCTTGTTGCAAAAAAGCTTCAGATTGGTTGAGAGCCTCCATCCATCTTGTGGAGTGTCCTCAACCTCGTGTAAAGGTTTGGTCAACGCCTTCAAGTCGAGCTCGTAGTGGAAACGAGAAACTCCCTCGCCGGAGAAGCTAAAGGAGAATAAGGTGTGCACAACCGTGCTATTGAGGAGCGCCTAGGTGGTCCCCACCTCTCCAACGTAGACGTGCTTCTCTTGAGAAGGAACTAAGGGAAACATATCCTTGTCTTACCTTTCGTTTTACTTCCGTTGCGTATCTTATCTTGTATCACATAGGTTGCTCACCTAGTTGCACATCTAGATAACCTTGTTTTATCTTGTTTACCCATAAATAAAAGGAAAATAATAATAATTGGTAGTCAACCTATTCACCCACCCCTCTAGTTTACCATAGTGCACTTTCAATTGCTATCAGAGCCTCGGCTCTTGCTAAGGGCTTAACCGCCTAAGAGTATAATGGTCAATGAAAGTGAGCCCGACAGTTCTAATGCGTAAATTGCCAAAATGGACAACACTATAACTAACCTACAAGAAACGGTTGGAAGCATACAAACCGAATTGTACAAGGTTAGCTCTAGTGTTGGTTCGGAGGTTTCTAGCATAAATAAGATGTTGGAGGCCATGATGGGGAAAACCAAGGAGCTCGAGGAACCACCCCCTACGGCCGAAGATGTTAGCTCGGATGATGATTCCATTCCGGACACCACCAAAATGGAAGCTAACATTGCTTTATCCAAGGAGAAAGCCAAGGCAAAAGCCGATAAAAAGGCTAAGGGCCTGTTTACTTCTATGGTTTTTGTGGGGTTCGGAAGGGAAATTCCCAGCCCACCCGTCGACCCCGAAACATCCCCGCGAGCCCGTTTACTTCTCGTGTATCTCCGAGGAACATACCGGCACATCCCGAAACATCCCTCCGCATCTCACACGTTCTCCACACGCGAGGGGAGGCTCGCGTTTCTCAGGGGGGGAATTCTCTTTCGTCTTCTCCACTAAGGAAACTCCGGCGTAGAAGCCTCCTCGGGACGCCACCTTCTCTCCGGTGAGTTTTTCCCTCGCCCTCGTCCCTCGTCCCTATCCTCTCCTCTAGCCCTTGTCCCTGACCTAGGGTTCTTGGTCGCCACCGCCGCTTGTCGTATTTGTCGTCGGCAGCGCAGACAACGGGCATCTGGGATTTCTGTGTGGGTTGGTTGGGATTTCTGTGTGGAATTGGACGGAATCGAGGCGCAGCTGGAGTGGGCGGCAGGGACGGGCGTCGTCGTGGGAAGAGAGGGACGCGCTGCTCGTGCTAGCAGTCGACAGAGCAGGTCAGGTGGCTCTGCTGGTTCCTAATGCTCTCATTGGCATAGGGTAAATATCCAGAAAAGAATACATAGCAGATGGAGGGGAAGCTACAGTCATACAAAGATGTCTTCATCGTGTGTTTACTCAGCTACCTTCTCTTATATGTACTGGTGTTCTTCCCCTCTGTACTAGATATGTTCTTCTCTTGCAAAGATTTTGCAGATGGAAATTGAGACAGTCTTATTGGAAGTTTGCACAACCAGTCAACACATTTGATAGTTTGAGCATGTGCATACAACACATGTACAAATCACTCATGGATGTGCATGTTGGATTTCTCTAAAATCAGTGATTATAAGTTGTATGCACATGCTCAAATTAATAAAGGGATTTGGAGATTTAAGATGAGACAGAATGATTCCCCAGTGTGGAAGAGCCTGTTGAAATCTAAAAAGTGGTATATTTAGGGCAGGAAGATGTTCTTCATGGGGGGGGATGAAACATATTTCTGGCATGATCATTGGTGTGGGGATGCACCTTTGTGTGTCACCTTCCAGGTCTCTATGCTATTTGCAATGTGCAAGTATGTTCTGTGAGAGAAATGGGGGAGAAAAAATGGCAGTTTGACTTTAGGAGGTGGCTGCCAGTGGAATTACAACAACAAGCATCTATTCTCGGGAGTTTGCTCATGATGTTTGCTCTCAGTGATGGTCCTGACAGGCCTAAATGGAAATTCACCAAGTCTGGGTGCTTTACAGTTAAATCAATGTACTCTAAGTTGTCCTCCTCTGATGTGGACATGTCCTTTGTACAGTTGTCCAAGGAAAAATTCCTCTCAAAATCAAGTTTGGTTGTGGTTGATTTGGCATAACTCTATTGCCACTAAAGATAATATGAGGAAGAGAAAGTGGAAAGGAGATTTTACTTGCAGTTTTTGCCCTGCCTTTGAAACCATCCACCATCTTTTTTTCTCTTGCTCTGTTGCTCTGTTTATGTGGGGGGTTGTTTGTTCTGTTCTTGGGGTTTCACAAAGACCAGTTAAATTCACTCAGTATTTTTGGTGAATTGCGAAAACTGTCTCTACTTCTGCTAGTTTGCATATCGTCTTGATTGCTGCCTTTTGCTAGGCAATCTAGAAAACTAGAAATAGGGCATGTTTCGGTAAGAAGTTCATTTCTTCTCATGTTGAGCTTGTCTGTTACATGTGCTCGTTTCTTCATTATTGGGAAGGTTTCCAAGCAGCTGGCGAAAGGGAACAAGTCGAGGAAGGGGCCAGGTTGATCCAGGATGTTGCGCTGGAAACACATGACCGAGTCTAGAGAAAAGTGACCAGGCAGGCTACCATTGGAAATGATGTGGAAGAGGATGTTGATGTCGTTGGTTGATGGCCAGGGGCATGTCCTGTTTTAGTGCCTGTCTCTCTGTCTTGAGAGCTTGTAAAATTTGCAAAAACTTAGATCTTTCCGTAGGTCGTGGATAGGTGCGCGTATGTGGTGCACTAGAGTACTCGTTTTCTTTGTTGCTTGTTACTGCTCGCCGTCTATTTTGGGGGGAGGGATCTTGGGAGCTTTCCTTCCTCTCGAGGGTTTTGAGCCTGTTTCCAAGTACCCTCCTGGGTTGTTTTTGTTTCTTTTGCTATAAGACCTTTGTTTTGTTATGTCAAATAATGGAACCCGACTCTGTTTGTGGTCATTTGTAAATAAAAAGTGATTATACGTTGTAGACGGTTAGCACTAGATTCGGTATTTTATATATTATTAATTGAAGCATATGTTGGAGCCTTCAATTTTTAACGAATCAAATGTCTCTCAACAGCAGACACCCAAACGGGCTAAGCATAATCAGAGTCAGAAATGTAACTAAGATGTGAATGTTGTCATGTTAAGTAGTTGCAAGAAATGAACACTTTCCATTTCCTTTGCTACATTGCATTTGATTGGTACTTTTCTGGTCATGGCTCTATCAAGTCCTAGTGTGATATGTATGTTTTTCATCTACATAAATACTCCCTCCTTTCCTAAATGTAAGATGTTTTAGCCCTTTTCCATATACTCACATATCTACATGTATGTAGACAACTTTTAATACACATGTTCACTCATATTAGCATGTATCTAGACAACATGAATAATAACTACAACATCTTATATTTAGGAACGGAGGAGTAACTGATAACTATGAGATCAAAATAAAATAAAATTGATAATTAGTTCTTGAACAGGCTTCGGCATCCAATATGTATACATGCTTGCAGCTCTGGCGTACGACATTGCCGCTCATTTTGGATTTCCTAATGATTTTCACATTACCCATATACACATTCTCTGTCCAAACCAAAATGTACCATGTTTATATATTGTTTTTATTTATCCATATTCTATATTTAATGTTTCATTTACCTAATCTGTGAGAAAAACTTGAGATGTTTGTTCATGGTTCGTTACATGCACTTGAACAAATTAAAGAAGCGTGTCGAAGAAATCCTCGAAGGACATGTTAAGAATTGTCGAGTACCATTTGTGTTTTCTTGTGTGTTGAAGTACAACTGGTTAGCATTCATTCAATCCAATAACTTGTTCTTGGTGCTATATGCTCAGCTTGCCTGATAGAACATTCAGCCGTAGTACTAGATTGCAGTGACATTATTCTTGGGAATACAACGTATTATGCTGGAGTACTTTTAAATTTTTGGTAACCAGGGATGGACAATCTAAGCTACTGCATCATGGCATAATTATTAACTTGCTTCATCTTCTAATTATTCTGCAAGAAGCATATATACCTTAGCTGTAGGGGAAGTGTCGATTTTTTTAACTCGATAGCACTTACAATCACATCCAAGCCAAGAGGATTATTATTTCAACTCGATAGCATAGTTGTTTACGTCGTTCCACTCCTGATAAAATATATTATGTACAATACATGACCGTTGTGGAACCCAACGGGAACATTTTCTAATTCTAGTGCTTCTTGGCTAATGCAGGTCCTTCGACAACAAACATCAACCAATTCATGCGTTTTAAACTGAAAATGCAATGTTGGTACTGATATGTATGTAACTTGCAGCATGTGCTTGAGTTCCGGTTTGTTGAGATATGTTTTCATGTACTATCTGACGAGATGTTCGATAGATATCCGTATCTATTTTGCCATCGAACATTGCGTGACGTCGAGCTGATGTTTTGTATTTCTTTGTCATGTCATGCAAAATTTGAACTTATATTTGCTCGTGAATTGATTTTTCAATAGATATTTGTATATTTGGTGCAAAGATTGGATATCTTACTTGAATGCATATGTCCATGTGTAGGCAAAGTTTTCGTTTTTACTATCATAATGTCCAATACACCACAATCCCCTCCCATCCCCCAGAAGTAAACAGAGGGAATTGGGATTCTAGAGGAAAAATGGGGAAATGAAGGGATTGGGTGAACGGGAGGGATTCACCAAATTCCCTTCCATCCCCAAATCTCCCCCCCAAAAAAAAAACCAAGAGTAAACAAGGCCTAAGAGCGGTGGGAGTTCTGAAGGTTCCAAGTCTCAAACGACTAACGGTTCGGGGTCTAACTCAAGAGTTCCACCACCTGCCAATTATGACTCTATTCATCCTATTGCTACAATGCCACACATTCTAAACGTTGGACTTCCTCCCATGATTAACACTAACGAGTTCTATTCTTGGAAGTTCGATATGGAGTCTCATATTTCAGGATCTTGCACCGCCTTGTGGAGAAGTGTTCTCCATGGATTCCACCCTCGCGATGCAAGCAACTTGACTCCAAGAGAGGACACTGAATTCGAACTCAACAAGACCGCTCTTTTCACTATACAAAAGGCTCTCCCAAGAGAACATATTGAACACATCCGCGGTATCAAGGCCGCCAAGGAGGCTTGGGATAAACTTGACACCTTGTTTCAAGGAAATTCCATCATCTAATCCTCCAAGTATGATGTGGATCTTGACAAGTCCGAGAACTTCGTTATGCTTGAAGATGAAAGTCCCGAGGAGCTATGTATAAGAGTTTTCACCCTTGGCAACCAATTAAGGGACTTTGGAAAAGAGTAAATCTCCGATGAGTGCATCAAGAGGAAGTTTGTCAAGGCCATAACTCCTTTTGAGAAGAACCTATCCACTAGCATCCGAACAAGATCGAACTACAGCTCTCTCAACTCCATTGGTGTTCTTAGCGAGTTCATAGCTATATCCCTATCTCACAAGAGTGCGGATGATGCTCTCGCTCGCTCAAGAGGAGTTGGGAAGTCACCCAACCTTGCCTTGAAGTCTAAGGCGATTGCTCGGACAGAATAAGTTGATGAGGATGATGAGGATCAAGAGGACTATGAAGATACATACAAGGGTGCTCATAAGTGTATTGCTCTTGCCATGCACGGCTATTGGAAGAGATGGGAGGCTCATAAGTTCGGTGCTCCTAAACCTTCAAGAAACAAGGTCTACAAGAAGAAGGGGGAGCAGCCAAGGACGGGCTACGATTGTGGAAGTGCAAACCACTTCATCAAAGAATGTCCTTTTGATCCAAGAGAAGAGAATGAAGGTAAGCTTGTTCGCAAGGACAAGAACAAAGCTCCACAAAACAAGAATCTTGCCATAAGAGTCCCAAGGGTTCTATATGTTCAAGAAGGGCCCACATTGGAAACATACGACTCGGAGATGAAGGAGAATATGTAGTCATAGGTGTGTCCCACGTCGCCATAGCCACGACTTCCTCTTCATCGGTCTCTCTATTTGAATCCCCAATGAGAATACATTGATCCGACCTACATGATTCATGGCAAAATCCACCATGGTAATATCTTCCACCTCCAAGTCTATTGCGACTAGTTCTCCCTCGTTATTGTATTGTGTTGAAAAGATTGTTGATGATGATGAGGAGGCCAAGAATCTAGGCTCTTGGTTATGTAGTCTTGAAGGTGAAACCAAAGAAAAGGGAAAGGCCCTTTTGAGGCAACTTGATGATGTTAACTCTCTCATAGATGAGAAGGATGAGATCGTAATGACTTTGGATAGCTATGGTGATGGCCATGAGAACAATGACGAGGATCTTGTAGAAGCTCTTTAGAAAGAGAGATCCATGAGAGCCTCTCTTGAAGAGAGATTATCTAGTCTACAGGAGACATATGCCATTAGTGTTTCCAAACTTATGAAGGATAATAAAAAAAAATCTTGATTTACTTAAAATATTTGAAGAAGAAGAGTTGAAGCTAGGAATGGCTCATGAGAAACTTGTTGAGCGTCACGAAAAACTAGAAAAGGATTTCACGTCTCCTAAAGAAATTTATGACAAACTCACCACGTCTCGCAATAAGCTTCTAGCTCAACAATCTAATAATAAAGTGACATCTTCCTCTAATAGCATTGTTATCATGCCTACCTCTTGTACTACTACTAACATTGTAGGAAGAGAGAAAATTCTCAATGATTCCATAAGCTCTCAAGGAACCAATAAAGGGAAGGAAGGGTGTGTCTTTGTTTCCAAGTCAAAGAAGAAAACCAAGAATGTCACCTCTTCCCCCCCTGTATTGTTGTCTTTGTGAAATAGGTAGAGGTGACCAAGGAGAAGGATACCAACGCTGTAGTGGTGGTGATACCTCTAGGGGGAGCATCACTCACAATGACTTTACCGGAAAATATAACCCATCTTATGTTCTCATGAAATCTAGATATGGTCATGTTTATGATAAATATGTTGGTACTTATTATGGTGATGATTATCATTGGACTATTTAGGTTCCTAAGACCCTTGTTACTAACAAAAGAGGACCCATTGAAGGATGGGTACCTAAATCAAGAAACTGATCTGTTGTAGGGAAGTGCTTCAGGGTCGGGTAGATGGACGGTGGATAGTGGTGAATCCCAACATATGACCGGAAGCAATGACGCAATGAGTAATCTTGAACCTCCATTAACTCATCTCATTTGCGTCACTATTGGTGACAACTCTGAACTTAAGGTATTGGGACGAGGCAAGGTGGCTATCTCAATTGATTTATCAATTGAGAATGTTCTCCTTGTTGAGTCTCTTGGTTATAACTTGATGTCCGTTCTTCAACTTGCAAATTGTGGTTTTACCTCTTTCTTTAATAAAGAGAATGTGATTGTCACCTGGGAAACAACTCTTAAAGTATCCTTTGTTGGGTTTGTCGAGGACGACATGTATGTAGTGGAATTCTCTAAAGGATACACATGTGATGCGACATGCCTGATGGCCAAAGTTGATGTGGGTTGGATTTGGCATCGCCGGTTAGCCCACACCAATACGAGAATGTTGCATGACCTTCAAAGTGGCAATCATGTTCTAGGACTAACCAAGGCTAAGTTTGCTAAATATCGTGTGTGTAGCTCTTGTGCATTTGGAAAGCAACATGGGAAACTTCACCCAACCAAGACAAATATCTCTACCCCAAGAATTCTCTAGCTCATTCACTTAGATCTCTTTGGTCCACTATATTATGACAGTATCGGAGGAAATAAGTATTGCTTGGTGATAGTGGATGATTATTCAAGATTTTCTTGGGTGTATTTATTCAAGAGGAAGAGTGAGACTCAAAAGAGAGTCATCAAGTTCATCACTCTAGTGGAGCGCCAACACAATGCTTCCATATTGGCCATTCAGAGTCATAATGGCTCGGAGTTCAAGAAATATATTGTTGAGGGTTTTCTTAGTGAAGAGGGCATTGCTCATCAATATTCCACTCCCTATACCCCTCAACAAAATGGTGTTGCGGAAAGAAAGAACCGGACTTTGATGGATGCATCTAGGATAATGGTTGTGGAGTTCTCTTCTCCTTATAACTTTTGGGCCGAAGCCATATCCAACGCATGCCATGCTACCAACCGATTATATATCTGCAAGATCGGGAACACGACTCCTTATGAGATTCTCACGGGCAAGAAACCGTACGTATCTCACTTCAAGGTCTTCGGTTGCAAGTGCTTCATTCGCAAGAAATGTAAACGTTTGTCAAAGTTTGAGACCAAATCTTATGAGGGTATCTTTGTTTGCTATGCCAAAAATGCTCACGCCTATAGAGTCTACAACAACTCCACCGGACAAGTTGAAGAAGCTATAAACGTGGTGTTTTATTAGGATAACGGCTCCCAAGGGGGGCGTATAGATCATGGTGTTGTAGGAGATGCAATTTCTCCCATCGTCATAAGAAGATTGGGGATTGGTGAAATAATTCCAATTTAGGGTTACCGAATGACGGAGGGAGAAGGACTATGCCCCACTCAAGTGGAGCCATTGACTACACCCAAGCCCTCAAGCTAATGATCGAGGTCAAGCAAGTAATCAAGGATAAGCTAATGATCAAGGCCAAACAAGTGATCAAGGCCAAGCTACTCATCAAAGTCATGATCAAAGTACCATCATTGTTGAGAGAGGTCAACCTAGTGGTGATCCTTCACCCATTAATGATCAAGGCCAAGATGAAGATGGACATGTCTCCGATGAATAAGGTGATTCTCAAGCAATATCCAAGGAGACTTTGGAGGAGATGCTAGCTCGTAGAGCAAAGAGAAGGCTACAGAATCTTGAATGAGCGGGTCACATGGAGGACAAGATACTTGGGCAAGTTCGTGGAAGGGTTGTCACTAGGAAGCAATTGGCGGATTTTAGCAAGTCTCGTGCTTTTGTCTCTTTCAATGAGCCCAAGAAGGTCTATGAAGCTCTCGAAGATCAAGTTTTTCTTTAAGCCATGCATGATGAACTCAACAACTTCTAGCGCATCAAGGTTTGGAATTTGGTGCCAATACCCAAGGATTGTAAGAATGTTATTGGCACCAAATGGGTGTTCAAGAACAAGCAAGACAAAGATGGCATCGTCATTCGCAACAAGGCAATATTGGTGGCCCAAGGTTTTTTTATCAAGTCGAAGGTGTTGATTTTGGTGAAACCTTTGCCCCCGTAGCTCGTCTTGAACCCATTCGCATCTTACATGCTTATGCATATCATCATAATTTCAATTTACAACAAATGGACGTTAAGAGTGCTTTCCTAAATGGTCCCATTTATGAGTTATTATATGTCAAGCAACCTCCGGGACTCAAGGATCCCAACTACCCGATTATGTCTACAAACTCGATAAGGCGCTCTATGGACTTAAACAAGCTCCACGTGTGTGGTACGAGCACCTTAAATAGTTTCTAGTAGACCGTGGATTTAATGTTGGCTTAATCGATCCCACCCTCTTTACCAAGACGGTTGGAGGTGACTTGTTCATATGCGAAATCTATGTGGATGACATCATTTTTGGGTCTACTAACACTTTGTTTAATGAAGAGTTTTGCAAGCTTATGACCGATAGGTTTGAGATGTCTACGATGGGAGAATTGGAGCATTTACTTGGCTTTGAAGTGAATCAATATCATGAAGGAACCTTCATCAAACAAGCCAAGTACACTCAAGACATGCTTAATAGATTCAATGTGAATGATGCCAAGACTATGAAGACTCCCATGTCAACAACCCTTGACTTGAAACCCGACCCAAATGGTAAAGAGGTAGATCAAAAGGTATACCGCTCCATGATTGGCTCTTTTCTTTACCTTTGTGCATCTAGACCGGATATCATGTATAGCGTAGGTAAATATGCAAGGTTTCAAGCCTCTCCGAGGCAAAATCATTTGGAAGCGGCGAATCTTTCTATATTTAGTTCGTACCTCAAATTTTGGTCTTTGGTATCCCAAGGGTTCAAGTTTCCAGCTCATTGGGTATTCAGATGCGGATTATGCGGGAGAGAAGACCGATAGGAAGTCCACATCCGGGGGTTGCCAATTCCTTGGTCGCTCCTTAGCGTGTTGGTCTTCAAAGATGCAAAACTGCATTGCTCTCTCTACCACCAAGGCCGAGTACATCTCCGCGGCAAGTTGTTGTGCCCAATTGCTTTGGATGAGGCAAACCTTGAAGGATTATTGTATTCATTTTGACAAGGTGCCTCTTCTTTGTGACAATGAGAGTGCTATCAAGATCACCTACAAATCCGTTCTTCACTCCAAGACGAAGCACATTGAGATCCGTCATCATTTTATTCGGGATCATGTTGATAAGGGTGATATTGATTTCTCATATGTATCAACCAAGGATCAACTTGCGATATCTTCACGAAGGCCCTTGATGAACCAAGATTTCGAGCTTTGAGGAATGAACTAAATGTCATAGATTTGTTGGGAATATGCCCTAGAGGCAATCATGTATGATGTAATTCCCACTGTATTCATAAAGTTATTAAGTTGTCCTTGTTTTGAACATCTGATATATGTCATTGAATATGTGATTCGATTGTGGAACTATATATTCATGTTGTTCATACTAATTGTCCTTGGTCGTTAAGGTTGCGCTGGACACACAACCTAGACTAATGTGAGTGTTGGCTGATGACACGGTTCCACTTGTCATGGGCATGGTGATGCCATTCCAACGTTCACGGACTTGGCTAAAGAGTTTAGCAAGTCGGACTGACCCACATTGAGATGCAACGATCAAGTCGTCATTTGCATGTCTCAATCAATGTAATCCTTAGACCTGAGGTTATCGCACAATCCGAGTTGTGGATCACCGACTTAGGTTCTGTCAAACGTTGTTCTGTGACAAGGCAACTATAAAGGCAGAGTTCGGGTCGAATGAGAAGCAAGCTGCGTGATGTGGATAATCAAGATGGGATTTTGCCCCTCCGAATGGAGAGATATTCTCTGGGCCCTCTCGAGTGATATGATTCAGGAAGCATGGCCATGCGCGACTCAGTTAAGTGTTAACTGTGTCGGTTGACTAAGAGTTAGTCAGATGAATCACATATCACGGATCGAGAAGAGAGTTGAGCTATTTAAGGGATGACGATAAATCGCCTATAGCTCGACAAGGTATATCGTGAGGCAAAAAAGACTAAGATGAATATCACATTGAAAGGTATGTCGTCATGACTCAATGGTACTTGGGAGTCGGCACGTTCTGCTAGGAGCCGCTACCGATTGATCGATTGGGAGTTGGACTCCAATCGTGTCCAAGTCGCCATGAGCCTGCAGGGTCGCACACTTAAGAGCGGGAGCAAGTATTGGTTGGGTTGGACCCGAACCGGAAATGGACTGAGTTAGTGAGTCGGACTCACAGAGGGAATGGGCCACAAGTGTTGTGCAGCCCATTACCAAACGCTATATAAAGAGGGGCGCAAGTTGCCCAGCGGGTACGTTAGTCCACTCTCCCATGCGTTGGGAACCCTAGCCCCACTCAGTCCAGCCGCCGCACCGGACCTAGCAGTCCGCCGTCGGAGCTCCTCCTCGTACGTGTGGATACCGGCAGAGGTGTTGTACGTTCAGCACTTCGACGTTCGAGGGATTGGATCGGCCGGACAGGATCGTGGGACTGCACTGCCCCGACCCGACGCGCTACATCGATAATCCGCACCTGCGAGTCTAGTGGTAATACTCGTGGCCTTCTACCTCGGCTAGATCTTGGGAGCATTGCGTAGGAAAAGTTTTCGTTTATCTTCACGCGCCCCAACAGTGGTATCAGAGCGGTAGCTTCTGGTATTAGGCCCGAGATCCGTACATATGTGATATGTAGTTAGCGTTAGATGTGATCTAATTGCTGTTTTGGTGGTCGGTCTATGAGATAGATCGGTTTTGTACAAGGTTGATTGGATCAATCGTACTCGGGGTTAATGGATGATCTGGTTTCCGTGATAATACTGCTAAGGTCGTGAAACAATTTACCCCTACCGGTCGGTTTCCGCCATCGGGGTATACCGTGACACATAAATCCAGTTGCGGTGATCGAAGATCAAAGAGTTTGATCGAATCGGAATATGGGTCAGATTTGGGTAAAATCGTTTTATCCGATGAAGAAATCCATGATCGGAATGCAGATGAAATCTGCGTTGTGATGTGTGTAATCCATACATGATCTGCGTATCATGTTTATGTCAGCCGGCTGGAGCCTAGGTGCTGTCATTTTATTGTATACCGGCCTGCGTGTCGGATTCTCTATGTAAATTTTCATTTACTAGCTAGTGTAGCTTGTTGGAGAACCCGGTGGCATGCAAGTCGATGTACAAGTCGGCTACATGGAGTAAGATGGCACGTGACAAGAGTTGGCACGAGTCGACTTACAAGCTTCGTGGAGATGGAGATCACCATGAAGAGAGCCATACCATTTCACATTATAATTGCTTTATGTGTGTTATTGTTATGTCTCTATTTACCTCTATGTAGATAGTTGGTAGATTCTTTAATCCCTCAAAGAAGGTCTAGTCGGTCGCCCCGCCAGTGCTGCACCATCACAAGTCGGACATTCTTGGTAGTGGGCTCATGAAATTGAGGTGCTACCAATTCTTTCCGGTTAGGTGGGTTCGAGTCGGACTCTTACAAGCAGAAGCACTTGGTAATCTAGACGAGTCCATCACAACGGTTGTGGGGCTCGGGGCGAGGTAGGTTGGGAGCCGGGGCATGTGATGCCACCCAACTAACAGGAGTCGTATAGAGATACGATTGGCAAGGTGTTGCCTACCTAGATCACTTGACGGCTAGCGGTGATGCTAAAGCTCACTAGTCGGCTTGCTTATTTAGGGTCCTGAATCACTTAGCAACCATCGGAGGGATGTTGGTTCTAGTGGGAGCATAAGTATTAAAGCGTTTAATATGCTTGCTCTTTTATGAATACATGTCTTAAGTGTTTTTGCGTATTTTCTGTTGTAGATCAATGGCACCTAGCAACCTTCCTCAGTTGTCCGCGTTTGCGTTGAGGTCAATCCTAGAGAAAGATAAGCTTAATGGAACTAATTTCACCAACTGGTATTGTAATCTGAGGATAGTCCTCAAGCATGACAAGAAAGAACATGTTCTAGAAACTCCACTTCCAGAAGAGCCTGATGATGATGCGACTGTCGCTGTCACCAATGCCTACCGTAAGACTAGAGATGAGTCTACGGAAATTAGCTGTCTTATGCTTGCACACATGGAACCGGACTTGCAGCAGCAGTTCGAGAATGTTGAGGCCTATGATATGATCGAAAGCCTCAAAAGTATGTTCCAGGCTCAAGCAAAGACTGAGAGGTATCAAGTCTCTCAAGCTTTGCTTGGCTGTAAGCTGAAAGACGGTGATCCACTGAGTCCGCATGTAATCAAGATGATTGGTTACATACAGTCTCTGGATCGGCTGGGCTTCCCCATTAACGAAGAGTTCGCTACTGATATAATTCTGAACTCTCTTCCTAGTGCGTATGGTCCGTTCATCTCGAACTACCATATGCATGGTATGGATAAGAGTATCACTGAATTACATGGGATGCTCAAAACGGCAGAGGCTGATATCAAGAAAGGCACCAGTCAAGTGTTGATGGTGCAGAATAAGGCTAAGTTCAAGAAGAGTTCTTGGACTAAGAAGAAGAAGGACAAGTCAGGAGGTAGCACCCATGGCCCTGTCCAGAGTGCTCCCTCAAAGACTAAACCTTCTCCTACAGCCGGAGCCAACTGCTTCTATTGCAAGCAAGATGGCCACTGGAAGAGGAATTGCACCAAGTATTTGGCTGACAGAGCCAAGAGTGGAGGTGTGACTTCCAACTCAGGTACGCTTGTGTGCAATGTTATAGACATTTATCTTGCTGATGCGCCTAATAGTTCTTGGGTATATGATACCGGATCAGTTATTCACATATGCAACTCGTTGCAGGGACTGGTAAGAACTAGGAGCGTGGCAAGAGGAGAGGTTGACATTCGGGTCGGCAACAAGGCGAGAGTCGCTGCGTTGGAAGTCGGCACGATGCAACTTCATTTACCTTCAGGATTTATTTTGGAACTAAATAATTGTTATTATGTTCCAGCGCTTAGTCGAAACATTATTTCCGCCTCATGTTTGATGAGACAAGGTTATGAGTCGAATATTAAGAATAATGGTTGTTCTTTATATTTGAAAGATATGTTTCATGGCTTTGCACCCGTTCAGAACGGGTTATTTATTTTAAATCTTGATAGTGAATCGGTCTATAACATAAATGTTAAAAGGTTGAAACCAAATGATCTGAATATGACTTACTTTTGGCACTGTCGGCTTGGTCATATAAGTTGGAAGCGCATGAAGAAGCTCCATGATGATGGACTTCTAACTTCGTTTGACTTAGAGTCATTCGAGACATGCGAATCATGCCTACTAGGCAAGATGACCAAGACACCTTTTGCAAGGAGTTGTGAAAGGGCGTCCGACTTGTTGGAACTAATACATAGTGATGTATGTGGTCCAATGAGCACGACAGCCAGAGGTGGTTATGAGTACTTCATTACCTTCACTGATGATTTGAGTAGGTATGGATATATCTATTTAATGAAACACGAGTCGGAAGCCTTTGAAAAGTTCAAGGAATTCCAGAGTGAGGTACAAAATCAGCTCGGCAAGAAAATAAAGTTTCTACGGTTGGACCGTGGAGGAGAGTACATGAGCCATGAGTTTGATGACCATCTAAAGAGTTGTGGAATAGTTCCTCAACTCACTCCGCCGGGTACACCGCAGAGAAACGGTGTATCGGAACGGAGAAATCGGACCTTGTTGGACATGGTACGATCAATGATGAGTCGGACAGATCTACCTTTATCATTTTGGGGTTATTGTCTAGAAACTGCAGCTTTCACACTAAACAGAGTACCATCAAAGTCAGTAGAGAAGACACCACATGAGATGTGGACTGGTAAAAAGCCAAGTTTGTCTTTTCTTAAGATTTGGGGTTGTGAAGCATTTGTCAAGCGACTTCAGTCGGACAAGCTCACGCCCAAGTCGGATAAGTGTATTTTCGTGGGGTATCCGAGGGAAACCTTGGGGTACTACTTCTACAACCGGGAAGAGGGCAAAGTGTTTGTCACTCGGAATGGTGTCTTCCTTGAGAAAGAGTTTCTCGGTCGGGAAGTCAGTGGGAGCACAGTGCAACTCGAAGAAATTCGAGAGGAACCGGCTAGGGGCGAGTCGGCGAATGCCTTGGAGGCTGAGCCGGTCGTGGTACCTACACCGGTAACAGCACCTGAACCACGGAGATCTGCCAGATTACAGAGTGCTCGAGATGTTTTACTGTTAGACAGTAATGAGCCGGCAACTTATTCGGAAGCGATGGTGGGATCTGATTCCGAGTCATGGCTTGGAGCCATGAGATCCGAGTTAAAGTCCATGGATGAAAACCAAGTTTGGAATTTGGTTGATCTGCCTGACGGTGCAAGACCCGTCGAGTGCAAATGGGTCTTTAAGAAGAAAATTGATATGGATGGAAATATTTCCGTCTATAAAGCATGACTTGTCGCGAAGGGGTTCCGACAGGTTCAAGGAGTTGACTACGACGAGACATTCTCGCCTGTAGCGATGCTTAAATCAATTCGGATCATGTTAGCCATAGCAGCCTATTTCGACTATGAGATATGGCAGATGGATGTCAAGACGGCTTTCCTTAATGGAAATTTGACTGAGGACGTGTATATGATACAGCCCGAAGGTTTTGTCGATCTGGCTAATGCTGACAAGGTATGCAAACTTCAGAAATCCATTTATGGGTTGAAGCAAGCATCTCGGAGTTGGAACATTCGCTTTGATGAGGTAGTCAAATCGTTTGGCTTCATCAAGAGCGATCATGATTCTTGTTTATACAAGAAGTTTAGTGGGAGCAAAGTAAATTTTCTAATCTTATATGTGGATGACATATTACTGATTGGAAATGACGTCATGATGTTGCAAGAAACCAAAGAGTCATTGGAAAGGAGTTTCTCAATGAAGGATTTGGGTGAGGCGACTTACATATTAGGAATCAGGATCTATAGAGATAGATCAAGGCGGCTCATTGGATTGAGTCAGAGTACTTATCTGGACAAGGTTTTGAAGAAATTCAAAATGCAAGAGTCCAAGAAGGGATTCTTGCCGATGTCCCATGGCATAAAACTTAGCAAGACTCAGTGTCCTTCGACGACTGATGAGCGAAGTCGGATGAGTGTGATTCCATATGCTTCGGCAATAGGATCCATCATGTATGCCATGATTTGTACTAGGCCAGATGTTTCCTATGCTCTAAGTGTTACGAGCAGAAACCAGGCTGACCCTGGCGAAGCCCACTGGGCAGCGGTTAAAAATATCCTTAAGTATTTGAGAAATACTAAGGAAATGTTCCTAGTTTATGGAGGTGATGAGGAATTCAGTGTAAAGGGTTACACGGATGCGAGTTATCTCACCGACTCAGATGATTCTCGTTCGCAATCGGGATACGTGTTCGTAATGAACGGAGGAGCTGTGAGCTGGAAGAGTTCCAAGCAAGATACGGTGTCTGCATCTACAACAGAGGCTGAGTATATTGCTGCCTCAGAGGCGGCAAAGGAAGCTGTTTGGATCAGGAACCTCCTGATTGATCTTGGTGTGGTTCAGGGCGCGTCCAATCCTTTGGACGTATATTGTGACAACAATGGTGCTATCGCACAGGCCAAGGAACCTAGACAACACCAGAAGAACAAACATATACTCATGTGGTACCACCTCATTCGCCAGTTTGTCGAACAAGGTGATATCAAGTTATGCAAAGTACACACGGATGCAAACATTGCAGATCCGTTGACAAAGGCGCTACCACAGCCTAAGCATGAGGCGCACACGAGAGGTATGGGCATTAGATGGCTAGGCATATGATGCCAAGATGATTGACTCTAGTGCAAGTGGGAGACTGTTGGGAATATGCCCTAGAGGCAATCATGTATGATGTAATTCCCACTGTATTCATAAAGTTATTAAGTTGTCCTTGTTTTGAACATTTGATATATGTCATTGAATATGTGATTCGATTGTGGAACTATATATTCATGTTGTTCATACTAATTGTCCTTGGTCGTTAAGGTTGTGCTGGACACACAACCTAGACTAATGTGAGTGTTGGCTGATGACACGGTTCCACTTGTCATGGGCATGGTGATGCCATTCCAACGTTCACGGACTTGGCTAAAGAGTTTAGCAAGTCGGACTGACCCACATTGAGATGCAACGATCAAGTCGTCATTTGCATGTCTCAATCAATGTAATCCTTAGACCTGAGGTTATCGCACAATCCGAGTTGTGGATCACCGACTTAGGTTCTGTCAAACGTTGTTCTGTGACAAGGCAACTATAAAGGCAGAGTTCGGGTCGAATGAGAAGCAAGCTGCGTGATGTGGATAATCAAGATGGGATTTTGCCCCTCCGAATGGAGAGATATTCTCTGGGCCCTCTCGAATGATATGATTCAGGAAGCATGGCCATGCGCGACTCAGTTAAGTGTTAACTGTGTCGGTTGACTAAGAGTTAGTCAGATGAATCACATATCACGGATCGAGAAGAGAGTTGAGCTATTTAAGGGATGACGATAAATCGCCTATAGCTCGACAAGGTATATCGTGAGGCAAAAAGGACTAAGATGAATATCACATTGAAAGGTATGTCGTCATGACTCAATGGTACTTGGGAGTCGGCACGTTCTGCTAGGAGCCGCTACCGATTGATCGATTGGGAGTTGGACTCCAATCGTGTCCAAGTCGCCATGAGCCTGCAGGGTCGCACACTTAAGAGCGGGAGCAAGTATTGGTTGGGTTGGACCCGAACCGGAAATGGACTGAGTTAGTGAGTCGGACTCACAGAGGGAATGGGCCACAAGTGTTGTGCAGCCCATTACCAAACGCTATATAAAGAGGGGCGCAGGTTGCCCAGCGGGTACGTTAGTCCACTCTCCCATGCGTTGGGAACCCTAGCCCCACTCAGTCCAGCCGCCGCACAGGACCTAGCAGTCCGCCGTCGGAGCTCCTCCTCGTACGTGTGGATACCGGCTGAGGTGCTGTACGTTCAGCACTTCGACGTTCGAGGGATTGGATCGGCCGGACAGGATCGTGGGACTGCACTGCCCCGACCCGACGCGCTACATCGATAATCCGCACCTGCGCGTCTAGTTGTAATACTCGTGGCCTTCTACCTCGGCTAGATCTTGGGAGCATTGCGTAGGAAAAGTTTTTGTTTATCTTCACGCGCCCCAACAAGATTCATCTAACTTCACTTGAAACCTTGCACACATACTTTCACTATGTGTGTAATTAGGTTTGGATGTAGACATGGACATAGGGGGAGCGTCACTCAACTCATGAGTGTACCCTCCTCTTATTACGCGAAAATCAATTCTTCATTGCATATCTAGTCATTTTGTGACTTTTGTGCTTAATTGTGAGTAGTAATCTTGGTCCCAAGATACATCTCCGCGGTGCCAAAGTACACACTAAAACATGGTGGCCAAGGCCACCAACCTCCTACCCAAAGAGTTGGTTTTATTTTGGATCTTTCACGCACATACTATTCCCCCTTGGCAACTTGTGCGAGTTCGCCTTTTTCTCCTTTGCATCTTGCGGACTCGCACCAAGTAATGTCTCTCGTATGACAGTTACAAGCATCCAACCCAAGCTTCCTTTTCCCAAAAGCCCTCTTCCATCACGATGCTCTCGTTTTTCTGTTCTTCGCGGGGTGAGACTGGGTCGAGCGGAACCTTCGGTGACTCCACCGGAGCCTCCGCTACGCGTGACCACCGGTACCTCCGCTGGTGCGAAAATCTCGCCCAACGGGTCTGTACCGCACCGCGTGGGCGGGGGCGGAACCTCCGGTCAAAGCACCGGAGCCTCCGCCCGCTGCGGTTCTGCGAGGATAAGGCTAGGACGAGCCGGGGAAGATATCTTAGATCTCACTTTTCCCCCACTCGCCCCCACTCATCTTCCTCCAAACCGTCGCCGCCCCCTTCTTCTCCGCCGCCGAGAAGAGCCCTCCACCACCGCGAGTCCTTCTCCTTGCCTTGGAAGGCTCTGGGATCTTCCTCCTTCTTCACCCTTCAACATGGATGCGGGTATGTGGCTCCCTCTCTCTCCCATCCCGTTGACGAACGGGGAAGCACTAGGAGCAACTTTTTCTTCACATTAGACGTATGGAGTTGGGTTTTGGACTAGGAAATCACGAGTACAAACCTTAGAAACCTAGATTGTGAGTATTAGGCATGAATTACTTCGATTCCTAGGGTGGATTGTGTTCATATGCCCTATCTCGTTGTTATTCCTCTATAATATTCCCCAAATCTTGATTTCTTCCATTTGTGCGTTATTGAAACTTGAGCATTATCTCTTCATCGTGCTTTCTCTCTATATTTATTTCATAGGTGCATCCAGTTCCAAGGGAGTTCGCACCAAGAGGATGGACGGTCGTAGGGCACCACGAGTGGATGAGATTTAATAAATGTTGGATCCCTCTCAACCCAAGCGCAAGACAAGGTTCCTGGCCCCAGAGAAGACATTGCCCCGAAAGGAGAAATCCGCCTCTCAAGTGTCTGAGAGTGTGTTCTTGGAAACCCGCCGCGAGAACCCGTACATCACTGACCACGAGCGTTTGATGCCTCAGTTTCGGGGACGAGACACAAGATTCCATGCCATGTTCCAAGCTCAGATCTACAATGAGATTCTTATGAGGAAGACCAAGGAAAATGTTGCTCCTCAACATGCTATCAATCATGGTCATATGGAAAGGAAGGCCAACTACTTTGTAGAAGCCTTGGAAATTGTTAATGCCTTTGGTCTTCGCCCCATTATGCAAGTGCAACAAGACTATGATGAGGGGCTTGTCTGTGAGTTCTTGGCCACGGTGCATCTTGCAAATGAAACTGAGAGTCACCTCATTTGGATGATAAAGGGAAATAAGTTCACCATCAAGTGTTCCTAGGTTGGTGTTCTTCTCGGTGGCTATCTAGATCATGGACCTTTTGGTATTGGTCCCGAGTATGACAATGGGTGGTTTTCTGTTCACGGGCCCAATGCCTCCTCCATCAACAAGGATCAACTTACTCCTCTCTATCATTGGAAGAAGTTTGCAGTTGGCTTCGTCAAGGGCCTCTACCCCACCTATGACATTATTCTTAGCATCTATTGAGAGAATATCAACCCCAAGGAAGGCAACATTGATGAGATCCAAGGTTTCCTCAAGAACCTCATGCTCCTTACTCATCAGAAGCGGCTCTCCGGTATGAACCAAAAACTTGATATGCTTGACTATCTCTGGAATGAGATGTGGCATGTCATAGTGCAAAGGAAGAATGCTTGCTTAGGCCATTCATCATGAAGATCATCTTGCATGTGTGGGAGGAAAAGTTCCCGGAGGATCCCCTTGATGACACCCATTCGATCCCGCACACGGAGAAGAGGCTTCTTATCAAGGAACATACTGAGCCGACTGTGCATCCCACTCTCGTTCCTCGCAAAGGCAAGGCCAAGCCACATGTCATTGTTGATAAAGAAGACGAAGAAGAAGTCGGGCCCTCTTTCCCTCCTCCTTCTGACAATGCCTTCAAATGGATGGATAGGGATCTCAAGAAGGTGTTCCGTGTGAACAGAAAGACCGAGCAACATCAGTGGGAACTTCACTATGACAAGGAACTCAAGCACCGCAAGGCAGCACGAGCAGAGAGGCATCTTCGTTGTGATGATGGGGAGACCGTTTATTCTCCGGTTCAAGATAGCATCACAAATTGGGACAAGTGGCAGGCCAAGGACTCCAAAGGGAAATTCATTGAGTGGTCTGATGAGGAACCCAGAGAAGAAGTGACAAGCGCTTGCCGGCGTGCCCGTCCTCCTAGCATGGATAACTCCTCCGAGTGAACATTGGGGCGTTAGCATTGGTCTTTCCCCTCTTTTGTTATCTTGATGCCAAAGGGGGAGAGATATCTATTTAGGAGCGCTGGGCATTTGCACGGGTTCTCTCTCAAGCCATGTTTTCACTTTCATTATTTTGTCTTGCTTGAGGGAATTGGTTATTTGAAGACTTCGTATGTTTATTATTTGTTCCATGTGAACCTCGTTATGCATCGTGTGAGACATGTGAAACTAGTGCTTTAATTACATTTTTTATGGGTTCCTTAATATGTGTGTTTAGCTAGTTTTCTAGTTATTATCATATCTCTCTTGTTTAATTATCTTAACATGAAGGGAGCATATCTCTAGGGGGAGCTCCATCCATGTTGTTTGTGATCTAGCTATGCAAATGGTTGTGTTGTCATCAATTACCAAAAAGGGGGAGAATGAACGATCATCTTCCGTTTTGATAATTGATGACAACATTACTAACGGACTAATCTCTATTTAGAGCTTGTGCAAGATTTATTTGATACGTATGAAAATGCCAAAGTACTCCCAATAAATATCCTCAAAGGCTTACAGTGTTTATCCTAAAGGAAAGAGCTCAAAAGACAATGATGAGGAGCAGTTTTCACAAGCAACGGAGGCTCCGGTGAAACCACCGGAACCTCCGCCCCCTTTCTATTTCTCAGCGTTTCCCAGGCGCGGGCCTCCGGTGGAGGCTCCGGTGTTACCTCCTCTAAAAACACCTTCGGGTGCATAAGAGCGGAGGCTGTGGCGGAACCCACCAGAACCTCCGCCCAAACCACCGGAACCTCCGCCGGTTCCATTGCGCTACAGGTGGGCTTGGGCTCCGATGGAACCTCCGGTGCAGGCTCCGCCAAAAACACCTTTAGGTGCATCAGAATGGAGTCTGTGGCGGAACACACCGGAACCTCCGCCAGGTCCATCGGAGCCTTCGCCACAGAAGATTCCACATAATAGGAAAACGAGCCACGCGAGCGTGTGTGAATGAAGACCATCGAAGCCTTCGGTGGAAACACCGAAGCCTCCGGTGCTGCGTGGGAGAGGGCAACGGTTCGATTGGGGAAGGGGTATTTAAAGCTCTTTCCCTACCTCTTAGATGCTAAGCTTTGCCCACTCTCTCTCCTAGCCATTAATGAAAGCTTCAACATCCTAGATCTCCCTGTCCAACCACCCAATCACTCCATAACATTGTGGAGAGCTAGAGGAGACCTAGATCCGTGATTCCACCAAAGGAATTACAAATCCATCCACCACATCCTAGATCTAGAATCATACTTAAGGCCTAGAAACCTTAGTAGATCTTGTGCTTGTAGCTTCCACCTTGTTGCAAAGAAGCTTCAGATTGGCTGAGATCCTCCATCCATCTTGTGGAGTGTCCTCAACCTCGTGTAAAGGTTTGGTCAACGCCTTCAAGTAGACCTTGCTATTGAGGAGCACCTAGGTGGCTCCCCACCTCTCCAACGTAGACGTACTTCTCTTGAGAAGGAACTACGGGAAACATATCCTTGTCTCCTTGTTTACACTTGTGGTTTATCTTGTTACCTTTCATTTTACTTACGTTGCGTATATTATCTTGTATCACATAGGTTGCTCGCCTAGTTTTACATCTAGAGAACCTTGTTTTATCTTGTTTAGCCATAACTAAAAGGAAAAGAATAAAAATTGATAGTCAACTTATTCACCCCCTCTAGTTGACCATAGTGCACTTTCAGATTTGCCAAGAAAACGACCATGGAATGGAGCAGCAGGTGGAGAGAAAAGAGGCGGGGCAAGTGTGTGGAGGAGGGAGAGCTCTCACCCTCCTTTTTTATAGGGGAGGAGGAGGCAGACCAAGAGGGGGTGCGACCATCCCATGGTGGTGCCCCCACCTCTTCCCTCTTCATGTGAGTGGACTCTCCACTCACACCCACTCATGTCCACTTTTAATCCCCACAAAAAAATCTCAAAGGGTTTTCTTTATTAAATAAATAAAATATTTTTATCTCTTTATTTCAACATTTGTTAATTCTATTAACAAACATTTTCATATAGCACCTCGAATCATTTGTTAATTCTATTAACAACCATTCGATGGAAAACCCCTTGAGCTATTTCAAATTTACCCGAAACAATTCTGGTGTTGTCCAAACTATTATCCGATACTCCGTATCCTCTCAAATGCGTCATCGAACCTTAAGTGTGTCACCCTACGGTTCACGAATAATACAGGCATGATCGAGAGACCTCTCCGATCAATAATCAACAACGGGATTTGGAGATCCGTGATGACTCCTATATATTCAACGATGAATCTTGTGATCAGGTGAACCATCAACGTCGTAACTAATTCCCTTTGTCTCGCGATATTTTATTTGTCCGAGATCCGATCATCGGTATCAACCATACCTTGTTCGATCTCGTTACCGACAAGTACTCTTTTACTCGTTCTCTGATATGATATTCTTGTGACTTATTCACATGCTTGCAAGCGGTGTCAATGTGATATCACCGAGAGGGCCCGGAGTATATCTCTCCATCATTTTGGATGGACAAATACCACTCTTGATCCATGAGCCTCATCTAATACTTTCCGAATAACCAACAACACCTTTATAGTCACTCTGTTACGGCATGACGTTTGATGGCATCAAAGCACCCTTCCGGTATTAGTGATTGACATGATCTCATGGTCTAAGGAACAAAGTTACTTAGTATGCAAGATATAACAATGTAAAATAAATTATTTGATCATATTTTTATACTTAATTTGGGTCTATATTCATCACATCATTCTCCTAATGGCATGACCTTGTTATTTAAATATCCAATGTTCATGATCAGGAAACCTTGATCATAAGTTAATGAACGAGCTAGTTAAACGAGAGGCGTTACTAGGAACCATTGTTTGTTTATTAGACACACATGTATAAACGTTTCCGGTTAATATAATTCTAGCATGAGAAACAAACATTTATCATAAACAAGGAATAAGATAATAACTACTTTATTATTGCCTCTGGGGCATATTTCCTTCAGGAAGGACAATCAGCCGGCGGTAGAGCCGCCCTTCAGCCGCGCGCGACTCTTTCGATCGACACTTGAACGCTAGCGGGCGTGTGGCTTATACAACACCACATCAGGTGATGTACATTTGAATCATCGTGTGCCAAAATTTTACATCATGCCCTAAATATTTTGGCTAAATAAATTTACATCACGGGTAGGTGTTGGAGAGCCATTTTGGCCCTAGTTGATGTACTCCCTCCGTCTCAAAATAACTGTCATTGAAATGGTTGTACCTAGATGTATTTATGTGCTAGATACCTCCATTTTGACCAATTTCTGTGACACTTATTTCCAGACGGAGGGAGTATAAAACTTACTAAATTAGTATAAACTGAGCTATACTTTTTATGAATCGGAGGGAGTAAGAGCATCTCCACTCGCGCACCCAAAGACCGCCCCCAAGGCCTTTCCCCCTGTCCCGTCCGGAAGCCCAGCCCAACCCCGCCGCGTAGGGGTTCTCGTGGGGGGCTCCGGACGGGAAGAAACTGTCGTCTGGAGCCCGCGGGCCCGCCCCATCAATGAGACGGGCGTGCAGTCGAAGCGGCGCCCTAGTCTTCGTCTTCCCCCGAGGCAGTGCAGGACGCAGCGAGCCGTCGCTTCGGCAAGTCGCGTCGCCCACGCGGCAGGCGCGCTGCTTCCTCACGCGGCCGCCAAAGTTAATGCGTGCGCGACCCTTTGGCCTACCACGCCGGGTATAAATGGGGCCCTTCCGGCGCCACCCCCGCCACAACGCTCCCTTTTCATCTCCCGCCGTCCTTGCCGCACTGCTCGCCCCTCTCCTCGCCTCTCTTCGATGGATCCCCTCGCCACCAATGGCTTCCCGTGCCGTCCCTACTCAAGCACCAGGCGCGCGCTATCTTCGCCGCCTGGTACCCGTGCCCGCCGGACATGCGCATCGGGCATGGGTTCACCATCGGGCGCGTCGGCATCCCCGTCCCGGACGCTCCCAAGGTGAGCGATGCCTCCTCGGGCGCGGAGGTGCTCGCCCACTTCTACGAGAAGCTCAGCCCCGAGCAGCGCGCGACCCCGCCTGGGACCAGGCGAGCACGACGCTCTACGAGAAGGCTTTCAAGTGCATCCACGACGAGCGCTGGAACCGGTGGGACGGCCCCGGGCCGGCGCCGCCTGCCTCCGAGCGCAACAAGTACGAGCGCAACACCTTCTGGGCGCAGAAGGACTTCTCCATCGACTTCGTCATGGCGCACATCGCCGCGCATCCCATGGCAGGCCCCCACTGTCTAGGAACCCAGACGCCCGACGGCGACGTCCTCCTCCTCTCTCTCACGTTCCTACCCCTCCTCTGCCGGCGGGTCCTCGTGGCGCTCCACCCCGACGCTGCGCGTGCCCAAGATGGAGTCGCACGTGTCCACGCCGCCGCACCTACATGTCATGCAGGAGACGCGCTCTGGCGTGTCGACGCGGCGCTCTGGCGTGTCGACGCGGCGCTCTGGCGGCGGCCTGCACATAGGGGCGGCAGCAATGCCCAGTCCGCCCACCGCCGCCGCTGCGCGTCCGAAGCAGGAGCCGGGGCTGGAGCGCCCCCTCACCCTCCACGAGTGGCTCCAGGCGGCGTAGGCGACGGAGGACGACCCGGAGGGCGTCCGGGAGGCGTTCCTCGCATCCTACAACACCCTCCCTCTCCGCCCGCCGCGACGGTGCGCGCGTGGTCCATCATCGACACAGTGGCGATGGCTAGCGCGCCGCTGATCGACCTCGACCTGTCGGCTGCGAACGACGACGAGGCAGGGCTAAGCCACTGGGGGGCGCCGGCGACGACGATGACTACTACGTGTTCAACTAGTGAACATGTCGGTTTTAGTTTAATTTTATGTTTTAGTTTATTTTTGTTTAAATTCCATACAATTTTTGTAAAATATCCTAAAACTTTGAATGAAATCGTCGTTTCAACTTAAATGTGTTTTTTTGTGGGGGGGGGGGGGAGGGTCCAGTTGGGGCTGCGAGTGGGCAGCCACGCCCCCCGACGGCGCTGCGCCGTCCGGAGGAGCCCCCAAAGGGCCTATCCGGGCGCCGATCCGGACGGCAACAAGGAGTCGCGAGTGGATATGCTCTAATTTTAAGTTTGCATCTAAAGCTCCCTTGTTGCCAAACCTAGCCAACGGGCCGGCCCGGCACGACACAAGCCCGTCGCCAGTTAAACGGGTCTGGCACGACCCGGCACACATCGACCGTGTGTAAGGCGTGTCGTGCCTTGACGACACCTGTGCCCGGCCTCAAGGCACATGCCTTAATCGGACCGGCCCGTGGCACGTGAAGCACGTGGGGCCACTTTTTGGCCCGCCAAAAATACAAGCACAATCGGTTGCCAGTGTCATGGAGGTCCTCGGCGAGCAGACGGACGTGGACGAGAGGGGCGGGGACACCCGAAGACGCACGAGGAGGTGGTCCGGTGGGAGCTCGGAACGGTTGCGTCATGGCCGTGTGTGGAGAGGGCAGCGCCGATGCTTGAATCGAATGCTTGATGTCCAATTGTCCATGCCTCCCTCGATCTGAACAGAGGGCAGCGCCGGTGGATGACGAGGGAAGAAGAAGGCATGCCGGGGTCTCGGGATGGTTCACGTACCCATGGGGCCGAGAGGGCGACGGATCGAAGCTGCTCGGGAGCGCGTGCGTCCGGCGGCGGAGCTCGGGACTCGGGAGCGAAGTGAACCACGGAAAAAGTCAATGAGCGCAGCAACACCTGAGGAGAGGGGATACTAGATAGGGTTCGACTGGACCTAAACGGGCCGTGCCTAGAAGGCATGCCAGCGGCTCAAGCCCGGCACCTGACGGGCCACGGACGGGCACGACCCGTTTATTCTGTGCCGGGACAGGCCCCCACGTGTTGTGCTCGCGTGCTCAGGACATCTCCTACGGGGTTGCTCAAATCCAGACCAGATTTGTCCCGTTTTGATCCGTATAAGCAGCCGTCCGGGCCATTGTCCGCCCGTTTCTGGGCAGTGCACCCTACGGGGCTGCTTACTTGGGACTGCCCCTTTTCTCACAATTGCTATCTCTTTGAACAACTCGACTTCACAATAAATCGAAATATTGTATGACAAATTTGAGAATTCAACAAATATGGCAAGTTTATAGTTTTACAACACAACGGATGAATTAACATAAATAAATAAAATCAAAATGCATAGTTCTACTGGCCTCCGACGAAGTTCCAGACATGTTGAACAAGGTCATCCTGAAGTTGGGTGTGCATGTCACGATCACGCAGCTCAATGTGAAACTGGAGAAACTCCTGAAATGTTGACACGCCAGGCTGAGGCTGAACATTCTGACCCTTAAACTCCCACTTTTCACGCACTCATCTTCTATGATCATGTTGTGCATGATCACACAAGCTGTCACCACAGTCCACAAAATCTCCGCTTTCCATGTCCTAGCAGGGTGCCGAACAATAGCCCATGAAGATTTAAGAGCACGAGGATGTCACTCTCATCTCGGAGTCGTCGTTGGAGGAGGAAGAGTACATGAGGACGTTGTTGAAGAAGAACTCGTCCCCACTGTCGGCCATTTTTCCGTTCGGAACGGTGCTGTCCTCGGTCCAGGAAAATGGACGAGCACCTTGCGTGCTGCCGGTCGGGTGCACTCGGCGGCGCAGTCCGTCCAGCGGCGACGACGTCCAAGCGCGTGCAGGACTAGGGGTGGACGGCAGCGGGGGGGGGGGGGAGGGAGGGGTGCAGGGCGGGCTGTATTTTGAGCCGGTGGGATGGGCGGACGGTGGCCGAGGATGGCCAAATCGGCCAGCGGCGGCGCGGAGGTGGGACGAGGACGGGAGAAACGCGAGGGGAGGGGTGTGCTGTGGGCAGGCCCGACACGTCCAGGAGAGGAGAAATCAGGACAAGGGTGGCGACGAGGATGTCGCTCTCGTCCTCGGAGTCGTCGGAGGAGGAGGACGAGTACATGAGGATGTTGTTGTTGAAGAAGAACTCGTCCCCACTGTCGGCCATTTTTTCGTCCGGAACGGTGCTGTTCTCGGTCCAGGCAAATGGACGAGCACGTTGCGTGCGGCCGGTCGGGTGCACTCGGCGGCGAAGTCCATCCATCGGCGACGACGTCCAAGCGCGTGCAGGACTAAGGGTGGCCGGAGGCGGGGGAAGGGAGGCCTGTATTTTGAGCCGGTGGGATGGGCGGACGACGACCGGGGGTGGCCAAATCGGCTGGCGGCGGCGCGGAGGTGGGACGAGGACGGGGGAAACGCAGGGGACGGGTGTGCTGTGGGCGGGCTCGACGCGTCCAGGAGGGGAGAAATCAGGACAAGAGCGCTGTCCCAACGTGTCCGGACGGTGCTCAAATCTGGATCAAAGTTGGGCCGAATATGAGCGCCCCGGACAAAAAAACGGACCACGGTCCGTTTAGGCAGCGCCGTAGGGGCCTACTTTTCGGCCGAGATGCTCAAATCGGGCTGGTCCGGGCGAGATGTCGTCACCGTACAGCACGCCGGACACGGTTCGTTTGGCCAGGTTTGCTTGTTGATGTCCGTTTTCGGCCTAGACATCTGGGCCCACGGAACAGTAAGCTTTAGAGCATCTCCAGCCGCCCCGAGAGCCCCCCAAGACCCCTTTTTTTTGCGCCGGTGCGCCGTTTTCCGCCCACTCGCCCCCACGAGCCCAAATAGCGCCGGATTGGGCCTAATTATCGCCCGGCAAACCCAGGCCAAACCCAGCGTGCCGAGGCGCAGTTGGGGGCGCCAGATGAAGGGAAAAGGCGCAAAAGAGCTCCCGCGTCTTTTTTCGCCGCGTGGGCCCGCGCTGTCAGCGAGAGAGAACTTCTCCCTCCTTGGCTCCCGCGCACGTTAATGCCGCCTCCGCGACTGACTGAGTGGAGCAGCTGAACCGCCTGCGGCGGTAGCCACGCCCGTTCGCCTAAATAAAAACCGCCCACCGCCGTCCCTCTCGCCCCACTCGCCCCATCCCCACCTTCTCGCCCAACCCTCTAGGTAGAACCCACTCTTCCCCGGCGCTGGCGACACGCTTCCCTGGAGACGGCGCCGCGGCCAACGGTTTCGAAAAGCAGTGGTTGCGCGAGGAGGAGGCGAGCCTCCTGTCCGCGGCGGGCTACCCGGTGCCCCCAGACATGCGCCTGCCCGGCGATTGGAGGCTGAGCGCGGGCAGCCTGCCGGTGCCCCCGTCCCTGAAGGCGACGACTTCGTCGTCGCGATCCACGACGAGCGCACCCGCCCGACTCCGGCGCAGCGCGTCGAGCCTCGCTTCCATCCCGCGAACTACGGCGCGTGGGTGGTCTACTTCCAGGAACGGCGCGACGGCGAGCTCGCGGCCTACGAGGGGCCGGTTTTGCCGCCGCGTGGCAACTCCGACGGCCGCTGCCGCTGGTGGGGCTCCCCTGGCTGCACCCTCGACGCCGTTCTCGAACACATCGAGAACGGAAACGTCCCTTGCCCGGAGTATCCCCCACCCTCGCCACAGGTGCCAAGCTTCTCTCGGCGCCGTGCTGGTGGCCCGTGGGCGGCGAGAAGGATGGCGGCAGAGTCGTCGTCCTCCTCCTCGCAATCCTCCGGCAGCGAGCGTACGCCGGAGCAGCGCCCGGTGAAGACCGAGCACTCCGCCCCCTGCTCGCGCAGCCCGGAGAGTCGTCATCGGCGAAAGCTGCGCCCCGTCGCCGCCAAGGGGCAACAACCGACTAGTCAAGCCGAAGAAGGAGGAGGACGACGACGAGCTGGAGATCGACCTGGCGGCGGCGCTCGACTGGTCTCGCAAAGAGCACATCATCGCGGAGGTGGCGAAGCAGCGGCGCGCTCTGGAGGAGTTTGCCGCCCGGAGACGCGGCCGCGAGGAGAACGCCGTCATCGTGCTGGACGACGACGCCGCGCCAGGTCCGAGCAACGGCGGCGACCCCGGCCAGGGATGCAGCTACGCCGTCCCGAAGAAGGAGCCGCGACACCTAGTTTAGTAGTTATTTTAAGTCGTATAATCGCCCCCGTGTAAATTCACCCTATATTCGGCGCTATTAATATGAATGCTCTAAATTTCGGCCAAATTTGTTCGAATTTGTTAATTTTTAGTCAAATTTCGCCGTGTCGCCTGGGTACGCGGCTGGAAACCCTCGCCCCTAGGGCGAGAATACCTCTGGGCAGCCCCCAGGAGGCGCTATTTTACGCCGAAAATCGGACCTAGAGGCCGAACGGCTAGAGATGCTCTTACAAGCCTAGTTTTAAAAATCGGACCGGACCGACGGTCTGACCGAAAAAACCTGGAACCATAGCCTTGTCCGGTTGTTTAAGAAGTATTGGTCTTTTACTCTTTGTCGCAAATGAACCAACGAACCGACGATACGGCAGGTGAAAACCTGAACCGTCAGCCTCGCGGTTCGATTACCTGTTCGGTTTTTAAAACTATGCTTACAAGCCTCAGGCTGGGATTACCTGACAACTCCCCTTCCCCCTGCCGCCGGCTCTGCTCGCTAAAACCCTAAGCCCCAAACCACCACCCGCCGCCGCCGCCGCCGCCGCCGCCACACAGCAATCCCCGCTTCCCCGACCGAGCTCTCCGGCGCTCCAGTTCAGATCCCATCCGCCAGACATGGGGAAGAGGCCGAGGACACGGCAGCCTAAGCAGGACTTCCCCAAGTCCAAGCGCGCGGCCGAGCCGGCTGGGATGCTCGACTCAGACGACGACGAGATCGACGCATGTAATTTTTCACCAGAAGACCGTGCTCCTGTTTGCTATTGGTAGTTGGCAAGTTGCTTGTTTCTGACCATTGTTCGTGTGTTGGTTTTCGCAGTCCACAAGCAGCGGGACGTTATTCCTCTTGATGTCGACGACGGTCAGTGCTAGGACTTGCGACTATCCACTCCTGTGGAATTTCAGTTTGGCTGGTCCATTCCTGCCTGCAGTTCACTCAAAACATTCATGACGTTTGTCTTATCGGTTTCAGCGAGGGAGTCCGAGGATGATGATTTGGAGCAACCCGTTTTTGACCTTGAGGTTATTTCGGCGCTCCGTCCTAGTCTTGTTCTTGAGGATTTTCTGGTCCACAAGTACAGATTATCATGCTAGGCATATAGTGACCATTTTCATTGGTGGTTTTGGTCGGATTTCCAATGCAAATAACCAAATAATGAGGTTGCGCAGGGCAGTGCAACCTTGTTAATGATCATACCCAACCTTTTCTCCAATTCATTTAGTGACTGTGCTGCATAATATTAGTTATTTCCAGCAAGCTAGGATGCCCGGATACGGCGATACGGATACGGATACCGCGATACGGTGATACGACAATTTTTCAAAAACATGGATACGGGGATACGTTTCATATATATAATTAATTAAAAACATGTAAAAATTTGTGATGTTTTGTATGAGAATGACCATGAGAAAGTGCCAGAACGTTATATAATCCACAATTCATTGGAAAGCAATGTATAAATTTTAGCCGGGGTGTTATATAATGTACAGTTATGTCTCTATTTGGTATCTAGGATCAGTTTGGTATGTATAATCTTCAATGTACTTTATTGCATGTGTCTATCCTGGGTGTATCTCAACGTATTCAAAAATATTTTCTTTTTATGAAAGTGGAAAATAGCCAGATATGTACGGAATAAGTATCCTTCGCGTATTCGGCTGTATCCCCGTATCCGAGCGTATCCGATACGGATACGTGACATTTTTGCCGTATCCGCGCTTCCTAGCCAGCAAGCTGTAGTATGTTTTCTAGTGAGCATCTTTTTTCAATCCTGTTGTTAACTACCTGTAATCATTTTTTTTGTTCTGCCTGTTTGACGTCTTTTATCACCTTGATCTTTATCGTTAGGGTATTTCCGATAATGAAACTGGTGATAGTGAAGGAGATGAGGATGGTGACATGGACAAAGCCAAGTATGCTGGTTGGGACAAACGGTATATTGCACAATGTAAGTCCAAGAATGGCAGATTACTATCCAGTTTGCTAAACTTACTTTGACTAGACTGATATGAATTAAGTACTTCGTCACCAATATATAATTCATTGAATTGATAGTAATCACGATAAGTGTACTTAGTTGTCGTCTGCAATACCTTTGCACAGCATGTGCTATGTTAGATGCCAGTGCTAAGGTTATTGTAGTTGCTTGAGATTTGTTCCTTTGTGAGGAAAACTATCACTAATTGATCACCGTATTCTATTATTAACCAAAGCTTACACCACAGATAACATAGCTGGCTTATACATTTGCAAGATAGCTCTGATTTTTAAGTTCTTTACATATTTTTATTCTCTGTCCTGTCTCTGTGCAAATGTGTGCTGCTCACTATGTTCATGTGTTCAATTCCTTTTTTTTTCTATTTGGAAGTACAGTTAATTTGAACTTAGATAATAATACGATAATTGAAATATCTAGGTTAGTCTATGCACCACTTTGACATTATTTTTTGACCATGCACAAAGAACTTTGCATGTTTGTCCTGAATAGCTGGCCTGAGGTCTTGAACAAGAGATGCTTTGATTGTCACTGCGCAATCGGAGCTTGCAATGCTATCAGCCTATAACGATAACATGCTTCTTTCTATAAGAAGTTTGTACCTTGGCACATATCTTATGTTGCAAACTTAATTTACGAGAACTGTTTAGTTTCCTGAATCCCTATCATGGTCGTTCCTTAACCCAAGGAAATGGAATCTTCTGACCACATATCCTTCAAATGGCCAAACAAAATTCGGTCAGATTATTGTCATTCTGTCTAGGGTTAAATTACCCTGTTTTGCGTCTAGTTTTCACCTTCTCAGAATTTTTTGGCGCACCAGTCAACTATATTTTAGCTCCTTCGTTTCATGATTAAAATGGTTGTGTTTGAGAGAAGTCCAACTGTTTATTTAATTGCACTTGTTTATCTGATACAAGGTGTTTGCATATTTGTAACTTAAACGTGTCTATACAGTAGAAAAAACACAGAGAGAATTGAAAAAAGATGCTGGGGATGACGACAACATGGATGAAAGTGAGGAAGACGAGATAGATGAAAACGTCTGGGGTAAAACAAAGAAAACATACTATGATGCTGGTGAACATTCTGGTGAAGATGAAGACTATGAAGAGATGCTAAGGATTAAAAAGGAGAAGGATAGTAAGCTGTCAAAGAAAGATTTTGGATTAGAAGATGATGAAAGTGACGAAGAGGATAAGCCACTGAAGGTGATTGCCTGAACTGTGCCCTTTTATTATATTTCTTGCTTGCCTTATCAGAGGACATCATCAAAGTTTTCTCTGATATATTTTGCTATATGATTACTAATTAAAGGCATAGTGTCGGTGTGCACATCATTAGTTTCACTTAAAGTGACTATCTTTAACGGCTAACTGGTGCACTGTTTCTTATGTAAAATAGATTTTTTAATTTTTCCAATACTTCATAGAGCATATATAGATATCGGTGTGCGTCTGCAAACAAAGCTAACGGGTAATAATATTTACATATGCTTGTTCCCCACTAGCAGGTGTCTAGCCCTCAAATCAAGGTTGTCGATGAAGCATCCTCTTTTGAAAGCTATGCAAAAATGAAAGAAGAATTTTCTGTGCTGTCAAGAGATGAAAAATTGAACGCGCTATACAGGTATGATTTCCTTCTAGTTTTACTATATTGATGAAGTTATATCTAATTTCTTGAATGTTGTTCTGGTAATTGAACAGTAACTACTCTTATAATTAGTTACTTATGTCGAGGTTCATTTAGAAAGAGCATTTGTTCTTGTGCCGTTGCAAGAATTGTTATAATTTTGAGAATACCATCCATTGTAAGAATGGCCTGTCAGGCCCAGGGCTGCATGTCAGCGAATCATCGGATACTATTTTCCAACTTACTGATGTTTGTGATGATACTTATTAATATTTCCATTTCGTGGTGTCTTACATTGAATGTACCTTGCTGAATAGTCTTGTCGAAGACCTAAACTGTCAGATTTTTAGTTCCTGTAGTAATATATAAATTTGTTACATTGCAAATGAGATTGTTGTTATGTATCTCAGTGATGGTTCATGATGGTATCTATATATTGAATTTAAGGTAGACTATGCAGTTTTGCTCCTGAACTTGTTGGATCAACATGTGTATGTTGAATTTAATGCAGTTCTGCTCCTGAACTCGTCGGATTATTGTCCGACTTAAACGAGGCCCATGACGAGCTGAAGGCGATAGGACCAGTCACCACTGTAGCGGTAATTTGTTGTTATGCTTGAATTTGCTGAATCATTGTATATTTTGTTCATTCTTCATGCATGTAAGAGAGGACTGTGAAGGTTGAACTTGGCTAGCTATTTGGCAATCCAGCTGCGCGCGTGTGTGTGTGTGTGTGTGTGTGTGGGGGGGGGGGGGGGGGGTGGTAGGATCTTTTTCATGAAAAACTACCTTCTCTTTTGTCGTCAACCCATTTTTGGGAAATGTCATCCTTCGCGAGTAAACTCCAGAAATGTCCCAGAGCATCTGGATCACTGGATGCATTCCTAGGAAAATTCTTCTCTTTCCTTCCAATTGTTCTTGAGCATGTGAAGAAGCACCCCACAGAAGGACCTTCTCTACTTCCCATCCATGCGCCTCGGTACCACTGGCCACCTGAGGCAATGGAAATGAAGACCAAGCCAAAAACTAGATATGACCGTTTCTGTTAGCATCTTTTGTCCTCCAATAAGGTATATATGGTATGTAAAATAGGCCAGGTGGCAGGTGGACTCGTGACAATTCAGCAATTTATTAAAAAAAGAAAGGATCAATGGAATTTCTGTTTTAGTAGTTGACTACCGTAACAGTGGCTTTATTTGGTCGCTATGATCCAGATAAAACATGATGCTTTTTTGGCATTAGGCCAATAATATATAAATTGCATTAGAAAAAGGTATTCAATGCAATATTTCAATTGAAGTTGCATTAAAAGCCTCTGAGAACGCAAATGCACCTATATCGATGTTAAATTGTGGCCCTTTTGGTTCTAGTGCCTTTCCCTTGCCATACAATCAGTTTGCACCGGCTAACATAGCTGCTGTAATAGACATGAATGAGCATTGGGTGTGTGTGTGTGCATCCAGTTTGCTGTTAGAATGTTCTGATGTTCTTCTGTGTTTGTTTTTACTGCATTCTTTTGAAGATAACATAAAGATTGCTCATGGATGTTAGTTCTTTTGGCTAGGCCATTTCATTTATAGTACTTTTTTATTAGTTTGTTTAGTTTTCGGAAGTAGAATCTGCCATGGTTCAGGCTCGGTATGAGTGGTACTTTGTAGGCTACTGGCCAGGGCACAACGGGTCATCTAAAAAAGGAGCATACTTTAGCACACTTTGGAAATCACCAATTGAATCCTCCATAATCCTACGACATGAAAGAACCCTTCAGTTATGATTGCCCTTGTGATAATAGACTCTGTTTTGCAGGTGACAGCTGCGCAAGGCAAGCATAAGGGTACAATCCAGCCCTTAGAAGTAAAGCGAGCCTGTCTGCTGGCTCATTGCCAAGCCATTACCTTCTACCTCCTTATGAGAGCCGAGGGATTGTCTGTGCAGGATCATCCTGTAATTGCTCGTCTTGTAGAGACCAAGAGTATGGTAGAAAAGGTATGATTCTACAACCTTGCCTTTTGTGTTCACAAGAGTTACTGCAGTACCATATTTCATCATTTTAGTTTTTCCATTACAGTTCTTGCTTCTGACTTTACTGTAAGTTCTCAAGAATGTTAGAGATTAAATATCTTCCCTTTTTCACAGATGAAGCTGGCCAATATAAATTTTACAAGGCAAAAAGGGAACACAGATGACCATATGCCTGATAGCAGCGCTCTGAACAAATTGGATGACAAAGCTTCTCTAGACAAAGAGGAGGGCGTTTCTAGCATTTTACCAGCACTGAATAAAGTAAAACAATTATCTGATTCTACTTTATTAGGTTTGTTACTATAATAATCTAGCTAGTCAACTCATTATGACAAAAATTCAGGGTGCTGGAGTTTCAGAATTGACAAAGAACAATCCTTCTACCAAAAGAAAGAGCAAGGTTTAACTGCTAAGGATACTCCTTTTATATATTTGTAAAATTTTCAGTTAAATGCATAAAAGCTGAATAAATCTGGAATCGCAGGATGAGTACATGGGCTTGCAAAGCCTGGAAATGTTGAAAGTAAGAGCTAATCTTGAAGAGAGGTTAAAAGAAAAAGGGCTGTATAAATCTATGGGGTTGAAGTCGGAGAAGCTGTCAAACACCAGGGCATCTAATAACAGGTGAGCTATCTCTTATACCATCTCTTTTTTCAGTCACCTAATAATTTCCCATTCTTTATAGTTTTAACATATTTTGTTGATATTTAGGAGAGATCTACAAACATTGGATGACTTTGATGATGAGGTGGAGAAAAATAATCAAGTGATCAGATCTAGAAGGCTCTTGGTAGATGGGGCTAAATCAAATAAAAGCAAGGTAATCAAATATATGCGCTGTTATGCTAAAGGTTTTCCCTTTTTGTTGGATATTTTTATAGTTAGCTATGTTTAGCTTCAGCGAAATCTATAAATTTGCCTTCAAGTGCATACTTTTTGTTTTGATGTCCTCATGGATGATAGTTACCCTCGTCTTATTGAAGATATTTTCTGAAATGTTTAATGAGGTTATAATTGTTGATCATTAATTTATTTGGTCTCTCTACAAGCTTGAACCAACCATTTTGACACCGACTACGGGTTTGCCTGATCCGTCATCATGTGCCTTTGTATGCAATTTTTTGTTATGATGGTTGGAGCTGCTCCTAACCTTTTCCCTCTGGTGGCATATATTCAAGTTTGTTTCTGGGGATGATGACATTCCAAAGCGAGATGATATTGGTGAGAGACGGCGAAAACATGAGCTCCGTGTTCTTGGAAGAGTAGGAGTTAAAGATGATGAGGATTTGCCAGAAGACGGCGATCATGTTGAAGAGAAGCCTGACCAATCTAGTGAGGAAGATGACAACGATGGCGATGGAGGCTCGGCAGAATCTGAAGATGAATTCTACAAGGATGTAAAAAGGCAAAGGACTGAAAAACTCTTGAGCAAACAGAGGTACTTATCGTTTGTTCCACCGGCAAAACGGGATGGAAAAAATGAGATGCTTCCCTTAACTAAACTACTGTGCTGACACTTGTTAATTTCTCTATGACAGAGCTCCTACTGGTGAACCAGTGGAGGAGGAAAGTGAAGGAGACGGCAAGAGGAAGATCTCAAACCAGGTAAATTCTTCTCCCTTACTGAAAGTGTTTCCTTTTTTTTTTCAGTTTCCTGATACATCTGTCTAAATGAACTCATGCAGATCGAGAAGAACCGGGGGTTGACTCGTTCCAGAAACAAGAAACTCAAGAATCCTCGAAAGAAATACAGGGTAAGTAATATGGTATACGTGGCAGATGACTTGGAGTGGTTGGCAGTAACGTGGTAGAACTCATTTCGTGTGTTATTTGTTCAGATTAAGCACGAGAAAAAGGTGACTGCTCGGGAAGGTCAAGTGCGCAAGATGAAGAAGCCTTCCGGTCCATATGGAGGCGAAATGTCAGGCATCAATGCAAATGTCAGCCGTAGCACTAGGCTCAGGGGTTAATGGCGTTTGCTGCGAGCGCGTCATGTATATCATCTCGAGCATGTTGAGATGAAAATTTTGTTCAGTGGTTTGTTCCGTGTAAGATCTTTTTGTATGGAATATGAAATTTGTTTGATGGTGATCTAGAAATTCTTCATATAGGCATACACGTGTTTGATATTTGGCGTGCGGAATTTATTAGCTGAAAACATTGGAACCCTAAATTGCACCAAAGTTGCGTCATGTATTAGCTCTTAGAGAAAATTTCAGAAATAGAGTTGTGTTCTAGGCCGGTGTCAAGTAATCAGCTTTTGTTTTCTGAGACAAGTCAAGTAATCAACTGGACTCGTACCGTAAATTGCAGCAAAGTTTGGTTTCAACATATAATACTCCACCTATTATTCTGATGTCCTTTGATGTTGCTGGTGCAAAGACCGGGTGTAATTGGTATCCGATATTAATATATTCCCGAAACGTGTAATTGGTATCCGATATTAATAATAATATAAAAAAGAAAGAGGGTTGAGCCCACGGCCCAGTTCTGAACGGAGTATGAGAATATCCAGGGCAGCCTAAGGGCATCTCCAGCCGTCCCCCAGGACGCGAAATATCACCGATTTGCTCCAAAAGCGCCGTTTTTCTATCAGCCGGACCCCAGAACCGCAAGTAGCACCGTTTCGGCGGAAATTAGCGCCGGCGCACCCAGGCGAAACCAACCCGTTGGGTTCGGCTTAGGGGGGGGGGGGGGGGGGGAAGGAAAAGCGCGCGTGGGCCAGCACTGTCGGCGAGGCAACGCCATTTCCCCAACGTTCCCCATCCTGACTCGCCTTTTCCTCTCGCTCGAATCGCCGTCGCCACGCCGTCGGCCACCCCCACGCCGCCGCCGTCGGCCACCACCACACACGAGCAACTAGCCTAGCCACAAGGAACCTCCGCCGTCTAGCTCCGCCACGCCTCCGGCGCCGTTTACTCGCCCCTCTGCCATGAGGGAGGTTGTGTCCGGCGAAACGCGTCCACCCCGGCGAGGTGTTCGACGTTCTACCCGACCCATGGACTCCGACGCCGAGGAGATGCTCGCCGAGCTATTCGACGAGGAAAATCAGGCCGCCATCGACGATGAGGAACACATGCTGATCCTGAGCTGCCTGGCCGGCTTGCAGGCCCAGGCCGCCCAGCCGCGGCGTGCTGGATCGAGGCCCGTCGCCGCAAGAGCAAGCCGAGGCAGCGGTACGAGGGGTACTGCATCCTCTACTCCGACTACTTCGCCGAGGATCCCACCAACGACGAGAAGGTGTTCCAGCGTCGTTTCAGGATGAACCGCAAACTCTTCCTTAAGATCATGCATGCCATCCGGGAGTTCGACACCTACTTCAAATTGAAGAAGGACTACACCGGCACGGTAGGCTTTACCTCTATTCAGAAGTGCACGATGGCCATGAGATTGCTTGCATACGATGCTCCCACAGATGCACAAGATGACTACGTGCGCATGAGCGAGTCCACGACCCTTGAGTGCTTGAACAAGTTCTGCCGGGCAGTGGTTGCAGTTTTTGGCCCAACATACTTGCGATCACCCAATGCACAAGACACTACTCGTCTCCTCGCAGAGAATGAAGCAAGAGGCTTTCTCGGGATGCTTGGTAGTATCGACTGTATGCATTGGGCATGGAAGAACTGTCCATTTGATTGACAGGGGATGTACAAGGGAAAGGAAGGAGAGTGCTCGGTGGTTCTCGAGGCCGTGGCTTCGTACGATCTATGGATTTGGCATTCATTCTTTGGTATGCCTGGAAGTCACAACGACATCAATGTCTTGCAGTGCTCGAATGTCTTTGCCGAGCTTGTCGAAGGCCATGCCCCCCTGTGAACTATGAGATCAATGGACACCAGTATACAAAGGGGTATTATCTTGCAGATGACATCTACCCGAAGTGGGCAACATTTGTGAAGAGCATCTCCAACCATGTGCCAGGAAGCGCAAAAGCTTGGTTTTCCAAGTGCGAGAAGGCTTGCAGGAAGGATGTTGAGCGGGCATTTGGCGCGCTGCAATCTCGATTCGCTGTTGTCCGGTACCCAGCTATGACTTGGTCGAAGTCCAACATGTGGGAGGTGATGCAGTGTTGTGTGATCTTGCACAACATAATCATTGAGAGTGAGCGGGATGACCCGGTGCCTGACAGTGAGGCAAGCACACCATACTACCGACATGGTCCTCTTCCAAATGTTGATCACCAGGTGCCGGCATGATGGACAACCTTCCTCGCCACGTGGCAGGAGATTCGACACGCTGGAACACACCAAACTCTACAGAATGACCTGGTGCAGCATTTGTGGGCGCGAAAGGGGAATGACAATGTTGAGGACGATGACAATGCGTAGTGTAATTTGTTTTATTTGTTAAAATTTTTGAACTATTTATTTGTGTGGCAAAACTCTATTTATTTAATTTTTTACATGCCCAAATATGACCGAATCGTCGGCTGGGAGACGGCCTGGATTTCACGGCTGGGAAACGCGCCTCCCAATTTCCTGTTTTGCGCCGTTTAGCGGCGGCCGAAAAAACAGGATTTTCGCGTCGTAGGGCCCGAACGGCCGGAGATGCCCTAGTCTCCGAGCATCTTCTCAAGAAAAAAAAAGCCTAATCCCCGAGCATGCACGCCGGCCTCCATGGCTGAGTAGGTCCGCCGTCATTCATCCAGTTCCATCTTCCATGGCGCCACCGCTCCAGCATTTACACCCGCACCGCCTCCTTCCTCGCCTCCGCCTCCCCACCTCCGGCCGCCTCTTCCTCCGCCTCCACCTCAGACCCCTGTGCTGCTCCTCCTCGCAAGCCGCGCAAACCCCACCTGCTCAGCCTCTGCCTCTCCACGGCCCCTCGCTCCGCCGCGGCAGACGGACCGCTCCAGATCACCACCCCGAAGACCCCTTCCTCTCCTTCGCGCGTACCTTCGACCTCGCCGCCCTCCGCGTTCCCGCCGCCGCCTGCGCGCCACTCGAGCGCCGCCTCCGCGGCCACCTCCTCAACTGGCCCAGCGTCCGCAACATCGCCCGCCTTCCCAACGACGACGGCCATGCCCTCCTCCTTCCCCCCTCCACGCCTGCCCTGCCTGCCCCCACGCTGACCGCGGTGACGCGCCGTGACAAGATGGCCCGCCAGTTCAACGCCCGCGGCTTCGTGCACTTTCCCAACCTCGCTAAGATGTCACGGCCGTCCGCGCGAACTCAGAGGGACAACAAGGGGGAAGGAAGAGGCGGCGACAAGGAGAACAAGCGTGAGAAAGCCAAGGTGTATGTAGTGAAGGTGCCAGGGGAGGAGGACGACGACCAATGGAAGGGCTTGGTCGGGGAGGAAGGGTTTGGGAGGGGCGCGTGGAAAGGGGAACCCACCAGACTGCTGCTGCTGGACGAGAGCTACGCAAAGAGAAGGGTCGACGAGCTACCGGAGGCTCTTAAGGTGATAACTACTGACCGATTCAATAATACTATCAGTTCCGGGTTGAGGTTTTGTATAGTTTGAAGAATGCTTGATTGAAGACTGGAAGAGTATATTGTTCAGCACTTTGGTTCATACTCATAACTGCAATCTAGACCAGAATTGTTGATTGCATCGTGGAAACTCTGTTTTCAACCTCAAATGAGGAACTTGTTTCTATTTGAAATCAAGAAAATGAACTCTAGGATTTAGGGAGCTGCACATAGATGTTACACCAAGATGAAATTTGCTTGTTAATCTGTTCCCCTTTTGTAACTATGCACCCTACTTCATCCAAGCGGCACTTTGTTTACTGGTTTTGGTTATTTCTCCAGGTTGTGCTAGACGATGAAACCACGGAGGGTGTATCTTCTGCCTATGAGCTTGTACAATGTCAGCTAACTTTGTTCTACAATTACTGGCCAATGAATGAGGTACCTTCACGTTTGTTTGCCGTTGTTGTATATTTTTTGTTTCTTATTTAAGTTATAAAATACAGTTTACTCAAATTAAAGAAAAGAGAAAATTCTCATAACAATCAAAATTTCGTACCATGCAAAAAAGGAATATGATCTTTGTTTTCTGAGCCTGAAACCAGCTTAAGAAACATGTTTGATCCCCTCTTCAACACAATTTACAATATATATACGTGCAATCCTATACTTACAAACTTGCTTCAGGATCAAGCAAATATAGGGTTACAAACTTAGTTTCTGTTGGCAGTGTTACCTAGATCCGGCAAAACTACTTGTTTGAAATGCATGAAAACTCATCAAGACCCACTCTGTTTTTCCTTGTGAAGACTTTTTGTTCTGTAGTAAAGAAAATCGAAGTTCAACACTGATGTAAAATTAGCAGATATTTTTTTACCTGGTTGATTCTGAATTCTTGAAGTGGTATGAGTATTCTAGAGCCTAATTGCCGGAAACTGATTTGTCGAACCTCTAAAATTTATGTCGTATCTAATGCTTGTGCTGTCCAGGTAACACTGCCTTTGCAAATTCAGGATTCTGGCAAAAAATTCAATCTGGCCAGGTTAGATTGAAATGCCGTAATATATGTATCTGTTTCTAGTTGTGGTAAAATCAGTGCTCATTTCTTGTTCAGAGATATGATCAGAGAAAATGGCATCAATATATCCTTTTGTGTCATTGTATTGACAACAAAATAGTTCACAATGTTTGTTTCCTATTCAGAACCTAATGCACTGACAGAAATATATGTTGATCTACGTTGGTGCACATGGAAGAATCTGCATTGTGCTCTTTGTCGTTCTGTGCTTATCTATTATTTTATCTATTTTGATTCCCAGCTTATCTTCTGTAGGTTTTAGAGGCGTTACTTCCGGAAGGAATAATCATTCCTGCAGGCTTTGAGACAGTAGGGCATATTGCCCACTTGAACTTGAGGGATGAACACTTGCCTTACAAGGAACTTATAGCGCAGGTAATATCTGATTACATAATATTGTTGGTTTCTCAACCTTATTTTGAATATCTTTTCTTGAATTGTAATATGACATGATTCAGCGTGCAGGTGGTGCTAGACAAAAACAAGCCAAAGATCCGAACTGTTGTCAATAAGATTGATGCTATTCAGAATGATTACAGAACAATGCAACTTGAAATTTTAGCTGGCCATGATTCCCTTGTTACAACAGTCATTGAGAGTGGCCTTCGTTTTAAGGTTGATCTTGCGACAGTGTATGTTTTTATCCTTACCTGCCTCGTATTTTTTTTCTGAAAACATTTCAGATTATTTGCCTTCATGAAGTCACCAGAGATTTTCAGTGTTAGCATACAAAAAGATCACGTTCATGTATTTTTGATGCTAAGCGTTCAATTTCAGTGACGTATTATTGTGACATAGTTTAGTGGCTAACAAACTACTACTGTTTTTGGAGTAAAATTCTTTTAACACAGTTCCAATCTTGTATGTTTTCAGTTTTCCTTTTAACCGATAATGATAAATAAATCAAGCCTTCCCCGAATTCAACACTAGTGTTCTCCAGATAATGTTGAAGTAATAGTCATAACTCCAATAATATTTACTAAATACACAATTCACGAAAAAGAACTGCTAGTTGATGGAAAATGTCACTAGAAAAGGGGAATAATGAGGAAAGTTCCACACAAAATGCAAATGTTTAGCCTGATACATGATTTCAGAGTAAACTGCAAGAAACAGGAAATTTCAGCTGAGTATTTGTTATTGCTGGTTTGCTTTAATTCTCTCAGTGCTTCACCAGCCTGCACCTTCACATTTTCCTGGTTCAGGCTGTATAATCATTCATCAAGCATGACTACGAGAAAATGATAGCTTCCGAGTTATGAATGAAAAATAATAATGCAAAATTGAAGTAATTTTAGATAAAACTAGCAACTTGCTTTTAGATTATATATGCTGGCGTTACATATTATTGTTGAAAAGGGTGTCTGGGTCGCAGTATCCATGTTCATGGAGCATGAATTCCAATTTGCTTGAAGAGAGTGATGACCTAGGCAATGAAAATGCAATGCTGTATGTTGTTGAACACAATTTCTAATCTAAAAAATGGGTACTATAGCTTGGTTCTTATTGTGCCTGTATGATTTCTGGTATCAAGCATGTTTTCTCTTTGTTCTGCATGCCTTGATGGTTCAACTCTTTGTTTGACCTCTTATTTATTGATCATCTGGTGCAGCTATTGGAATTCTAGATTAGCAACCGAAAGGCAGAGGCTTGTCAACAGCATCTTTACAAGTTCTGATGTTGTCTGTGAGTTTCTTGTTTATCTTGTGAGTACTGGATGACTTTGTTGCTTTTGTAATCAGGGTAGGTGTGTATTCTGCTTTGTAACATAAATATTCCTGTTAGAATCTACTGATTCATCATTTAGAGCGATTCTTATAATCATCTATGCTGAAAGGTTATTCAGTCTATTGCTTTGCTTCTTGGTATTGAAAGTATTTTACGCAAGAACTGTGAACTTGCTTGCCTTAACACCTAAAAAAACATATTTTATATGAATGCACCATTTTTTTACGACAATTTACTAATCATTGTAAAATCATGTTTTAACACTGATAATCTATCTGAATGCGTACTTTTGATCATGATTAAGTTCTGTTAACAAATCATTGTGCCACCTAGGAGTCAGTAGACTTGTCAATTGTGGGGTCTACTCTGGCAAGCATGTAGATTACTGGTGCTTGTTTGCAATTTAAAATTTCATGGTATTACATGATGGTGCTACTAATATGGTCTACATTCATATAGGGCCTAATGTATCGTGAAATTCATAGTGAACCACAGTGTAGAGAAATCATCAACCATTTCTAATGTTGCTATGTCATATTTTGTGGTTGACCATTTTGTTGAACTAAGAAGATTTTACTTAACCACACAACTAACTATTAGTTTTTCCATCTGGATGCAGGTGATGTGTTCTGTGGTGTCGGTCCGATAGCAATTTCAGCTGCAAAAAAGGTCACATATGTCTATGCAAATGACTTGAACCCAACTGCAGTTGAGTACCTTGAAAGAAACATCGTTCTTAACAAACTTGAGAGGAAAATCGAGGTAATTTGACAGTCAAACATACTAGATAGCATCGATATTTATTTTCCTAATCTAGTACTACAATTATCAAGCAAGTTATAACTAAAGATTCTGAGAACTTGCCTTTTCTGTGGATATATAATATCGTGTTTATGTTCAGTTTGTACTGATGAGTGGATAGTTTGATTTTTTTGTCTTGTTTTATCGTATCTGCATGAATTTTAGCTGGAATGTGCTAATGGTCTTTTGTTAAATCAGGTATTTAACATGGATGCTAGAAGGTTTGTTACTGGAATATACTCAAGCCAACACGTGCGTCCGGTCACACAAGTGGTAATGAATTTGCCCAAGGATGCTGCAGAATTTTTAGGTCAGTATATCGATTTCTGAATAGTTTGCTATTTTCCTCTTGAATGGTGTAACTCGTAGCTGAAAATTTCTTTTCGGCTTTGTACTGCAAAAGATCATATTCCACTGCATAGTTCACACGGGTGCAAGTGCACTGTAAATTTTATGGAGGCACAAACACGCTTCACGACTGAAACACACGTTTGTGTGCTCTTCCTAAATTTGTAACGTTGTAGAAAATTCAGTCATTACCGTAGTGCTGCTATTACCATACTATAATTTCTGCCTCTGTGGCTCCCTTCTCTCTACCTAGTTACAAAGTAAGCAAGAACAAATAAAAATAAATAAAGAGCAGATGTTTCGGATGAGATAAGCAAGGGGCCGACTCGTACTACCACCAATCCATTCCTGAGATGGATTAAATCAAGCAACTGAATATGTTATATGAGCTGGTTTCAAAGTGAGTTGATCCAAGAGACAGGAGATGGTATTCCAGTCTGAGCAGGGATTGTGGACGGATCCCTATTTTAGAGCACTACTAGTATGGTTTTTTAGAGTCAAAGAAAATGACATACTGCTGGAAATGCTCTTATGAGGAAATGATTAATCAGCATTTTCATATTCTTCCAGGCACAATATTTTTTAATAATTTTTTTCCCTCATTCCCACGAGAGAAATATACTTATGACTTTGTCTCCTTTATTTACTAGATATCTTCAGAGGGATTTTAAGAAACCGGCAAGCAGGACAACCTTGTGTCTTGCCAAAGATCCATGTGTATGGATTCTCCAAAGCCGAGGATCCTGAGTATGACTTTAATGAGGTAAACGTGATGTGTTAATAAAACATTATTCTTTCTGTTGGAATTACCTTTTTTTTAAGTATATCAACCAAATTAACACATATCCCCAAAATTGCAGAGGATAAATCTAGCATTGTGCGACAATGTGGCCAACATTGAAATGCACAGAGTACGGCTTGTTGCTCCTGGGAAATGGATGCTCTGTGCATCTTTTACCCTTCCGGAATCTGTTGCATTGGCGAAACCGAATTACATTATATGTTGAGTGTTTGTACCTGCCTACTACCGAGAACCCCCCCCTCTTTTAATGTTACATGTAAATTCAGTTAAGCTTAGTATTTATGTTTGCAAGCTTTTCTCTAAATAAGGACCTTAAGGTAAGAAACACAATTAGAGAAATTTTATGCGACTATTTTGTGGCCGACAAGGAAGATTTGTGCATTTTTTAGCATGCCGCTCTTGCATGGCAGGGCTGGATGGAGGTAGATAAGTGTTCGTATATTGGCTGATGTTAGACATAACAGCTGGGGAACCGGTTCCTGGACACCCTTGCAACTTGCAAGTTAAGGGGATGGCTGACTGCTTGTCTTCCTTGTGAGGCTGTATGTCATCTGGCAGTCACCTAGTCACACTACAGTCGTGCATGGGAGGATTTTGATACATCCAACTTTTGTAGCGGCAAGGGCTTTAACGCTCATAAGAGCATCGCCCCCAAGGCCTCTTCCCGTCCGGACGGGCCCCAAGCGTGCCCACTCGCGTCCCCTAATGGGTCTTCCCGTCCGGACGCTCCCTTATTCCTGTCTGGCAAATCCAGCCCAACCCCGTCGCGTAGGGGCTCTCGTGGGCGCGCTGGACAAGAAGAAACGGGCGCGTGGCGTCTGCGGGCCCGCCCTGTCAGTGAGACAGGCGCGTAGTCAAAGCGGCGCCCGGTCTTCGTCTTCTCCCGAGATGGCCCAGAAGTGCAGGGGGCGCAGCGAGCCGTCGCTTCGGCCAGTCGCGTTGCCCACGTGGCGACCACGTGTCTCCTCAAGCGAGCGCCGGTGTTAATGCGGGGGCAGCCTTTCGGCCTGCCCGGTCGGGTATAAAATGCCGCCCCCCACCGCTCCTCTCTCGCCGTCCTCTGTCTCTCTCCTCGCCGCGCGCCCATGGATCCTCTCCCCGCCAACGGCTTCCCCCGTCGTTCTCCTCAAGCACCAGGCGCGCGCCCTCTTCGAAGCCTGGTTCCCGTGCCCGCCGGACATGCGCGTCGGGCACGGGTTCACCATTGGGCTCGCCGGCGAGCCCATCCCCAACGCGCCGTCGGTGAGCGACGCATCCTGGGGGCGGGCGGTGCGCGCCCACTTCTATGGGCACCTCATGCCGGAGCAGCGCGCCGACCCCCGCTGGGACCCGGCGAGTATTGCGCGCAACGAGTGCGAGTTCAAGCGCCTCCACGAGGAGCGCTGGAACCGCTGGGACGGTCCCAGGCCGGCGCTGCCCCGCCAATGAGCGCAACATGCACGGGCGTGTTCTGGGCGCAGGACGGCTTCTCCCTCGACGCCGTCCTCGACCACATCGCCGCTGGCAACAACCCGCGCCTCCCCTGGCCGGCGCCCACCTTCTGGGCCCCAAGGCGAACGACGGCGACTCCGAACGCCTCTGTCTCGCGCTCGTCCTCCTCCTCCGCCGGAGGCTCGTCTAGGCGATGCTCGGGCCCGTCTCTGCGCGTCCCCAAGACGGAGCCGGGGGCGTCCACACCGCCTCACCTGCGTTCGCGCTCCGGCGGCATTCACATTGGCGGAGGTGGCGCCCAGTCTTCCCGCCGTCGCCCTGCGTCGCCCCTCCTCGTGCCCAAGCCGGAGCCGGGGTTGCGTGTCCCCAAGCCGGAGCCGGGGCTGGAGCGCCCCCTCAGCCTCATCAAACAACTCTGGGCGCTCCAGTTGGCGTCGGTGACGGAGGACGACCCGGAGGGCATCAAGGTGGCGCTCCTCGCGTCGTCTGCGTGGTCCTTCGTCCACACGGCGGTAATGACTGGCGCGCCGCTGATCGACCTCGACCCACCGGTGGTGGACAACGACGACGAGGCGGGGCCGATTTACTGGGGTGGCGAGGACGACGTGGAGGACTTGAGCGACGACGACAGCAGCGACGACGACTACGACGTGTTCAACTAGTGAACACATCGTCTAGCTTAAATTTCGGTTTTAGTTTAAATTTCATTCAATATTTGAAATATATCCTAAATATTTGAATGAAATCGTCGTTTGTAAAATTTATACGTCTTTTTTTTTGTTTGGGGGGGGGGGGGAGGGGCGCTCCAATTGGGGCTGCGAGTGGGCAGCCGCACCCCCCCACCGGCGCCGCGCCGTCCGGACGAGCCCCAAAGGGCCGATCCAGGCGCCCATCCGGACGCCTACTTGAAGGGTTCGTCGTATAGAAAACGAAAATTTTCCTACGCGAGAGACACTCGAAAGGCCAAGATCTAATCTAGGAGATGAAATCTAACGAGAAGAAAGAGAGTCTTAAGGAGAACATACCCTCGAAGACACAAAGCGTTACAAGATCAAATCTCGTTGGTGGTGTAGTCGTACTCATATCGATCTCAAGATCGCGAAGATGAGCGCTGCAATCCGGCGGCGCTTCCGCACTCGGTCACACGTACAACTCAATGACAACCTCTGTCCCCTCGATCCAGCAGGGCAGCGGAATTAGAGGATGCCTCGAAAACCAGAAGCACGACGGCGTGGTGGGGTGGAGAAAACTTCGTTCAGGGCTTCGCCAAGCGCATGAACATGAGGTGGATCAGCGGGAGGATGGAGATGGAGATGACACCAAGTTGTGTGTGGAGAGAGAGGTCCAACCCCTCTTTATATAGGAGGGGAGGCATCCACGAATTTTTGGTGCCTCCATCTCTCCCCTCATCATGTGGGTGGAGTCTCCACTCAACCCACTCATTCTCTCATCAGTTCTCACTCAAAATTCCATGGGTTTTCTTTAATAAATAAATACAACTATTTTATTTCTTTATTTTAATATTTGTTAATCCTATTAACAAACATTACCCCCTTGAACTATTTGTTAATCAAACATTAACATATACCACCTTGAACTATTTCAATATTCCTCGAAACAATTTCGGTGTTGTCCACACTTTTCTCCGATATTCCGTATCCACTCAATCGCGTCATCGATCCTTAAGTGTGTCACCCTACGGTTCGTGAATAATGTAGACATGATCGAGACACATCTCCGATCAATAGTCAACAACGGGACCTGGAGATCCGTAATGAATCCTACACATTCAACGATGAATCTAGTGATCATGTGAACCATAAACGATGTAACCAATTCCCTTTGTCTCGCGATATTTTACTTGTCCGAGATCCGACCATTGGTATAAACCATACCTAGTTCAATCTCGTTACTGACAAGTACTCTTTTACTCGTTCCGTGATATGACATCTTTGTGACCTAGTCACGTGCTTGCAAGCGGTGTCGATGTGATATCACCAAGAGGGCCCAGAGTATATCTCTCCGTCATTTGGATGGAAAAATACCACTCTTGATCCATGAGCCTCAACTAATACTTTCCGAATACCCAACGACACATTTATAGTCACCCTGTTACGGTGTGACGTTTGATGACATCAAAGCACTCTTTCGGTGTTAGTGATTGACATGATCTCATGGTCTAAGGATTAGAGTTACTTCGTATGTGTGATATAGCAATGTAACTTAATGGCTTGATCACATTGCTATATTCACTTTGGGTCTATGTTAATCACATCATTTTTCTAATGACATGACCTCGTTATTAACAACATCCAATTTTCAAGATTAGGAAACCTTGATCATCTATTAATCACCGAGCTAGTTAAAAGAGAGGCTTTACTAGGAATAATTGTTTGTTTATTAAACAAACATGTATCAACGTTTCCGGTTAATACAATTCTAGCATGAGAAATAAACATTTATCATAAACAAGGAATAAGATGATAACCACTTTATTATTGCCTCTCGGGCATATTCCCTTCAGTCTCCCACTTGCACTAGAATCAATAATCTAGTCTGTAAACACTTAACACATATGGCGTTCAAGTGTTATTACCATGCTTCGCATGTAGTAAACATCATCAAAAGATCTGAAATGTTCAGGTCCTATTGTATTTGCATGTTCTTTGCATCTACACGCATCACTCATTCTCTGATGAGATGGCTTTGTATATATTTGGTCAACCAGTAGACCTTAATTCCTCAGCTTAAACTAATGATACTAACATTGTTAAAATGTAGCTTCATAGTGTCAGCATTCTTGGAAATTCACCAAGTTCAATAAAGAACTCCTTTACACAAAATACTCCTATTATTTTTTGTCAACACAATGATATACTTAGCCTTTATTGTAGTATCCGTCACAATACTTTAATTTTGAAACTCTTTCAAACCCAGCATGGAACTTTCTTCCAGCCTATTGTGCTACCCTTCATCACATATCTTAATTGAGATAAAATTATTTGAATAGATGACAATACTATTAGTGTAATATTACAACAAATAGTTTATCATTACTACATAGGAAAACATATCCTTAGCATTTCTAAAATGACATAAGGTCTCCCCCACTGTTGTCTAATCATCATATGAATTATCCTTCTACACCATTCTATAGCATATGACTTATCTGGTTGTATACATAGCATGGAATACATGACTTAGAAATCTTAATTTTTAATTATGCTCATCATGTGTCAAAACACTTGAATCTTGCTCAATTCTTTTACATGTGGCAAGAACTCCTTCTTCTCATTTTGATATTGACTTACTCCAATATTTCATCTATGTAAGTTGGCTCAACCATATCAGGCGTTTCAATCCATCTCTTATAGATATCGATGCCTAATATCTCCTAAGCCTTTCATCAATATGAAAATCTTAACCGTGTTAATTTAAAATACATATTTTTCGATCAACCATATGTCATCTACATAAAGCATTTGAAATATGTCATAGCGCTCCCACTTAATTTCTTGTAACTCTACAAGCATCTTTATCGTTCATGATGAAATCAAACTATTTTGATAGCTTTATTAAGGTAAAGATTTCAACTTTGTTATGCTCACTTCAACCATTGAAGTGTGCATACCTTTCAAGCAACCATTTGAATTTTACAAAACTCTCAGACTGTGTCAAGTACACATCCTTGATCAAACTTCCTTGAGAGGAAAGTCGGTTTTGTTACTCAACTGACATATCATAATATGTAACTTTTGCTAGAACTATCCGCAAAGACTAAAGCATCGCTACGGAAGAGAAAAATCTTGCAGTAGTCAACTCTTTGAATTTCATCAAAAACATCTTTTCGACAAGCACAACTTTCAAAGGATGTAAAAATCCATGTCTTTTGTTGCTATATAGACCCCTTTGCTATCGTTAGGCATCATGCCTATCGAAAAGGACTACCAAGTCACATAATTGATACTCATACATGGATACTATCGCGGATATAATGAATCATATCCAATTTTACGAAGTCAGGGCCCATCATTTGCTTCATTTATAAGGTTTAGGTACTTTGTGTTCAAAACAACACTTCACTCTCAAACCACAAGTTGGTCTAAGTACAAAGTTTTAGGACTTTTGTGGTTCAGTTCGCAAACTCATTCGAAGTACCTACAACGCATGTAGTGTCTTCTAATTTGTCAAAATAGTAAACCCCGGAACAACTTCCAGTGCTGCGCTACTCTTGACATGGCAATGAAGATTCTCTGATCTCGTTGAGTTTGTACTGTCCTCCCACTCACTTGTTTCGTAAGAACTACTTTCTCGGGAAATCAACCCGCAAACAACATTTTTATTTGGTTCAGTGATAGGAGAAATACCCAATGGATCCGTTGGGATAACCTTATAAACATATATGTATCCTATTTTGACTGTAAACATTTTACACATGCTATGCATACCAAAACTTAAGAAAAAGACAATTAGGGTCACTACCCAAACCATATCTTATATGGTGTCAATTTCAACAGATCATGATGGCGCTCTTTTTCAGTGTGAAAGCGGTTGTCTCTAATGTATAAACTACAAAATTATAATGACATTTTTATTTATCTTACCATGTCCAACAAGGTTTAATTTTGTCTCTCGAATACTCCAAACTAATATGGGTATTCAAGTAGTATAAGTTGTAGAACAATTCTGCAACTCCTCATATGATTATGCTAAACTTGTAACTCAAACTTTATCCTTTATGATCCAATCATAAATAATTGATTATCTTGTTACGATGATTTTTTACTTCATACTAACAATAGTTTGAACCAATTCAAAAGTGTCAAACTCTGTTCTCTTTAAATAGATATACTCATATATCTACTCAAATAAATTTTATGAAGGAAAAATTAATCCACCACACATGACTATACATAATGGACTATATACATCAATATGTAAAATCTCCATTAAATTAGTCGTCCATTCTACTTTGGCCCATGAACGGAATTCTAGTCATCTTTTGGAAGAGCTCCCACAAGCGTCAATTTATTAAAAATAAAATGACTTCAAAAGTCCATTAACATGGAGTTTCTTCATGCTTTCCTTTCTGATATGAACTAAAATGGTGGTGTCACAATTTAAGTGAAATTATTTGACGTCTTGCAACGTTTAGCATTTAGTCTTATAGATGTTTACTTTACCAACACGATTTATATTAATTCATCCATCAATTATGGAATATGGTATGTTTCGCTAGAAAATGGTTTGTTAGCGGAAACTATTCCCGGGGTTCTAGGGGTTTTCCCCTAGATGTGTACATGAGAGTACGAATTGCGGGCATGCCATCTTGTTAATAAAACAAGCAAATAAAATAACAAAAGACAGTAATAAACACAATATATGGGAACACTGCATTTTTATTCATAGCATTGGATTGTACAAATACAAATCACATATTCCCATGAACTATATCTATTCCGCCTTCTGCGTCGCGCTCATGGAGTATCGGACTCAGGAGATTGCGTAGTTTATTGATTCCCGGAGCTTTTTGCAAGCATCCGGTTAATTACATCCATAGGGTGGAGCCTACGGAATACCTCCGATTAAGCTGCGCTAATAGTCGTCATGATATTCGGATTGCTCATCCATATGCATTGTGATATTTATGAATGTATTGTGTGGGTGGCTTTGTTTCGCCGATACCCGGTCACGTGCAATATCGCCATGTTGGTGTGACCAACAGGATATGTCGATGAAAGGGATGACTTTCGCCTCGTCGGTGCCCAGTCATGTAACGCCCTGATTTCATCAGACGTGGACATGTGTGTGTTGCTATCGCCTCGTCGGTGCCCAGCAACTGTGTGTCTGTTCCCGTAGGTTTGGAACATGTAGATAAAGTAGTGACCTGGCCTCGTTGGCACTTGGCCATGATTTCGTCTAGCCTCGTCGGCACTAGATGTAAGAAAAAAAATATGATGTGAAGATGACCTTCATCTTAATCGATGTTTGGCCAAGGTATTGGTGTAGAAAATATCATGGATGCATGGTGGATGATGCTTATCAAGTATTTTAATCTCGCGTCCTTGTAGGAGCAAGATCAATGTTATTTCTACGATCTTCGCCTCCTTTTGAGGGGCGGTGTAGATGGAAATATGACCAATCATGCCTCATAGTGAAGGGCAATATCATCATGGTGATTTGATTTCTTCGTACTTGGTCTTAGCCGCGTACGTTCATCGTAATTTACACAAAATCACAGTCGACTACCCTCGGTGGAGTAGACGTACTGTGGCCGGGTAATTTTTGTAGCTAATTCCGTCTCATCGGGAAGCTTTGATTTAAGCCTCACATCGACGATGAAATTTATGATCGCTGAATATTGCCTTTCACCATCGGATCGATCGGTGATGATGACACCATAGAATAATTTATCCATAAAAAGAGATTAGGAAACCACCAAGATTTGGCTAGACTTCTTACCAGTAGGGAAGCATGCGATGATCGTCATCAGAACACCGTGGCGGGGATTTTCGTAGATTTTTGTTGGACTAGATTGATCTTACTTGAGGTATTGCGTTGTGGCGAATCAACTCAAGATGGATCGGTGTGACCGTCGTCCTGCGATCGCCCTTTGTGTTGCAGCGATTTAGATGCAAAACGATAGCCTGTGCGTGGTTGAATTCGCGGCGAGAGGTTAGGCGTGTTTTGCCTTGCTCTCGCAGCGCGTGCCTGTCTCGGTTGTTAGCAAGGAGCTTTTGGCGTGTGTGCGGGCGGTCTATCCGCGTCCGTCTGCGTGCGTTCCTGTGCTATTATGTGCTCTGGTGCAACCTGTGCTATTATGTGCTCTGGTATATGGCCGGCGTCGTCTTTGTTTGCTGCGTGTGGAACGCGGCAGCCTTGCGGCCATGCAGGCGTGTGCGTGCTTGTGTTTCCCCTGGCTCTTCCTCTGGCCTGACTTTATATAGGCTGCCAACCTAGGTTCTAGGTCAGTTGATTTATTCGACGCACGTCACGGCACCGCCTCAAAATCTGTTGAGATATGATATCAGACAAAACTTGGGCAATACGTGTTTCCTGATGTACTAGCTAGCAAGACCAGGCAATCTGTTCCGCGTACGATCGGGAAGCCCATATCAACATTCACACAGGAAGGCTTGGCCGAGCACCACGGCCCATGCACAAGCAGAAAAAGCACGTGAGCAACTTAATTAGCTAGTCAAAATGTTCACGGCAAGACACCTTGCTGATCGATCGGTGCATAAAATTCTGGACAGCTAGCTAGCTCATTTGCCATACATATTTCAAACATTTATATCTTTTAAACAGTTCGTTGAAATTGTAATTTGTTCACACCATCGTGACGTGTATGACATACTCTATAAAATGAGCCCAATATCATATATAGATATTTTCGTAAATATTTTGTATGGTGTAGACCCACACGTCATTGAAAAGAATTAATACTCGTGCCAATCATGTTTGTACAAGTAGAATTCAAAACATCTTGAGCTCATATTTTTCAAATGGTGAATCAAAATTTTAATCCGTTCGCACCATCGCGATGTGCACGACGAACTCTATAAAAAGAGCCGAATATCTTATATCCATATTTCCGTGAATATTTTGTATGATGTGGGCCCCACACGTCATTGAGAAGAATTTTGCTAGTTGACGTATATTTATAATATGGAGTTTTTGGTACAAAAAATCATCAAACAAATCCCCCCGCCGAGTATAGTTCATGTGCGAAGCAACAAGGACTAGACTTGGCGAAAGTAAAAGAAATAAGAAGGATGAGATCCCAGTAGACCTTATCAACGCAACCATATTGCTTTCGAATAAGGTCTTAGCCTGCGCAAGAGCGATTGTGATGGTATACGGTGAAACACTTGTGTCATATAGAAATCATGCTTTTATTTATTCCCATCGGGGACCAGATACAACATGGTGCCTGCCGATGGAGAAAGCATTCGAAAAAACAATTTATCAAGTGAGATGCGACCAAAAAATGATGTTTGGTGCCAGCCAACAACTTGAAGGGTTTCACAGGTCGACACTGACCTTAATGGTATGTCGTACTGCTCCCATAATTTCTTTCCCGAGTTTGATGCGATCGTAAAAAAAAAGGATGCCAGCCATCAGACTCGAGGGGTTTCACAGCTTAGCACTGGCCGCACTGACGCACCTTGCTGCTCCCAATAGTTGAAGCGTCGGAACGTCGTCAACGATGTAGATGAACTAGGCAACCGATGGTGCCCCCAGTGTGGTTGGTATGACTAGTGGAGGAAAAATGCCCCGAGTAATGGTTGATATGATTTGTGGAAGGAAAATGTCCCCAGCGTGGTTGATATGATCAGTGGAGGGAAAATCCCCCCAGCGTGGTTGATATGATCAGTGGAGGGAAAATGCCCCCAGCGTGGTTGATATGATCAGTGGAGGGAAAATGCCCCCAGCGGCGATACATACGTTGGTATAGTCTGTAGTTGTTGGACAACCAACAATGACGCCTTGCATGCACCGAGCAATGTTGTTTTAGTATAGAAGTAGTTGCACGAGCCTCATGAAGAAACGCCATGGATCATGAGCATACATAAGAAACACACGGAAGAAACAAAACCATGAACAGCAAAACAACGTTTTTTTTATTATTGGAGATTTTGGCTTTTCTGCTAAACACTAGCTATGAGTGTGATATCAGAAAAGGCTGCCGAAGGACTTTGTCATTGGGAACCGTCGAAGAACCATGACGGTTATGATTCAATAACCTTTTGTTTCACGTGTGTATGTGTGTGCGTTGGGTGATCCCGAGAGGCAACAAAGAATCGTACCCTAGCCCATCGGAGCAATGAGTAACCACATAGCTCCACCACGCTTCCTTCCATGCCTCAAGAACACAGAAAACATGGGTGAGGAGGAGTTATGATAACTGGTTTTGGGACAACAGCTTGTAAAAGTTTATCATGCCTTTGATGAGGGGTGGTGAATGACTACCAACCGCCTTCTTTCCAGTGGTCCCCTTATTTCCCAGAACCGCTGGTCTTGCTTGGAGGCTATGGAGACTTTCTTTCTATGAGAATTGCTTGTATGACCTTTTTTTTTTACTTCATGATGTATTTTTTTCCTTCTTCTTCCGAACTTGCTTGTGACTTGCTTCATCAGCTTTATTGCTTGAGTTTGCTGGAAGATCATCGACCTTTCTTCGGGAAACCACCTTGAGAACTTGGAAGGCAGTCATCCACCTTGGTAGACTAAAAACCCTCAGGCATATTATGTGGGGCTTTTTGGTGGCACACCCCAGGGTTGCCAAGTGGCTACACACCAAGTCCAACTTATGTTGGATTAGGCAGCCCTTTCCTGATCTTTTCCTAGGATCTTCCCTGGGGCGAGGTGTCTCCACGAACCCAAGGCACATCCAGAAGCATGGGGATATGGGACCTCATTACTCGGAAGTGTCCCAAGTAGTCTCCTCCGTTGCCTCTCGGAACATATACGGTGTTGTGTGTTGTGTGTTGTGGGTATAGGTGCCGCTCCACTTACCACGATTTGCACCGTGCTTCCGCTAGACAAGTCATAGGGCAGCCAAATCATCAGTCACGAGCTTTGTGTGATTGGGGAAAGCCATTTTAATGTAGGACCTGATAGTCCATGGTTTAATAAAACATTGTTTTTTTAAAGTAAAGAAAACAAAGAGAGAAAAAACGGAAACAACGAGAGAGAAATGTCGGTATGCGGAAATGATCACGCGTAATATTTCTTTAGATACCTCGCATTGATAGGTGGCATTGGGCGTTCACCATGTTGATCGATCAACTGGTAAGCACCGCCATCGTACACTTGCTCAATGACAAATGGCCCTTCCCATTTAGGTTCAAGTTTTCCTTTCGCCTTACCTTTTACCACAATGGGGCGCCGGAGTACAAGAACTAGTTCTCCCTTACGGAAAACTCGTGGTTTAACGAGTTTATCATATGCACGTACCATGTTTCGGCGATAAATCTTGGAGCGCGTTGAGTCGATCTTCTTCCAAGGAATCCAGCTGCTGAAATCGTAGCCGAATTTGCTCGTCTTGGGTAATATCGTCATGTATGGCCACTCTTAGGGATGGAATTTCCACCTCTAGAGGGAGAACGGCCTCACTCCCATAGACTAGAGCATATGGAGTGGCTTGGGTTGGTGTACGAACCGTAACACGATATGCCCAAAGAGCTTCATAGAGACGATCATGCCAGTCACGGTGATGTTTGTGTACTGTCTTTTTCAAGATTTGGCCAAGGGTCTTATTAAATGCTTCAATTAAGCCATTGGCCTGTGGATAGTACCCTGTAGAATAATTCCACTGAATCTTATACTTGGTCATGAATCAGACCATCTTATGCGACTTAAAAGCCTTGGCATTATCGGAGGTAATGCGATGTGGGACTCCAAAGCGATAAATGATATTACACTCTAGAAAGTTTATAACATTGTCGGTTTTTACCTCACTTAGTGGTACTGCTTCCGCCCACCTAGAGAAATAGTCTGTGGCAGCAAGTATGAATTTGTGCCCCTTAGAGGATGGAGGATCAAATGGACCAACAACATCTATACCCCATGCATCAAAAGGCCATGCGGGTACGGTTGGGTGTAGAGGGACTGGTGGTCGGTGTTTTATAACACCGTGGATTTGACAACTGTGGCATGCCCTCGCTATGTTAAGGCAATCTTTCATGACCCCAGGCCAATAGTAGCCACTTAGTTTGATACTATGATACATTTTTGGTCCACTTTGATGCCCACCGCAAACACCGTGGTGGACCTCTTGCAAAACATGGTCCGCTTCATTTCTAGACACACACCGTAGTAGAATCTCTTGTCCAAAAGCGCGCCGGTACAAAGTCCTTGCTTTAATTACGTAGGAAGGCAGGCGTCGCTGCAACCTGCGCCTTTCCACTCTATCACTCGGGAGTATCCCATGGTTAAAGTAATCTAGAAATGGCTTGCGCCAATCGTCATCATGACTGACATTGGAAACCACGTGGTTCACTTCATACTCTGGTGGGATTAGTTCCATTACGGCTGGGAGGAGCCACCTTTCCTCTATTTGTACTTGAGCGGGCCCCCCCTGGGGGAGCACTAACGCTGCTGCATGTTTAGCCAATGCGTCTGCTGAGGCATTCTTACTCCTTGGAACATGAAATAATTGTACGTGCTCGAATTTCCTCATGAGAACTTGGGCTGCCGTGTGATATGGTACCAGTTCTGGTTTACGTACTTCATATATATTGTTTACTTGGCGAATGATAAGCTAAGAATCTCCGTATACTAATATGTTCCGCACATCCATGGAGAGTGCTAGAAGGAGGCCAAAAAGAAGAGCCTCATATTCGGCTTCATTATTAGTGCACTCCTATTTGAGGAGGGAAAAAGAGTGATGCATGGTGCCCCCTTGAGGGGTCTTGAAAACCAAGCCTGCGCCGGCTCGTCGCTTAACTTCTCCATCGGGATCCATCTCTGTGCGAGCGGCTCCATCGAAATATAGTTCCCATTGGGAATCGATGTCGACGGTAAATACTTCCTCATCAGGCAACTCAACAATCAATGGAGAGTCGTCGGGCAGTGGATGTGCTGCAAGAAAATCAGCCAATGCTTGACCTTTAATTGCCTTTTGTGGAACATAAGTAATATCATATTTCATCATGGACACGGCCCATTTACCGAGGCGGCCCATGAGCACAGGTTGATTTAGCACATAGTTTAAGGGATCAGCACGTAATACAAGCTGTATCTCGTGCGCTAGCATATAATGTCGTAACTTTTTTTAGGGCAAAAATTAGCGTTAAACACAACTTTTCTATGGCCGAATAATTATGCTCAGCACCAGCCATGGTACGACTCAGATAGTAGCAGGCTACTTTTTTCCCTTCATCATTATGTTGAGCCAGTAGTGCACCAACCGAGGAGGGCTGGGCAGAAATATCGGAGCAGCTAGGACAGGAGGGTTTAATAGATATCGCTTAATACTTTCAAGCGCGTTTTGACATTGCTCGTCCCATTCAAAAGGGACACCTTTCCTCATAAGTCTCGTGAAGGGTTGGGTACGCCCTGAGAGGTTAGATATAAAACGACGTATATACGCCAAATGACCGTGTAAGGATTTTAACTCTTTCAAGTTCTTAGGTGGCGGCATGTCTCGTATTGCTTTAATGTTCTTTGGTGAGATCTCGATGCCACGTTGATGCACAATGAAACCCAAAAATAGACCAGATTGTACGACAAAGGCACATTTTAGAGGATTCATCTTTAGTTGATGTTTCCGCAGACGTGTAAAGACGACTCTTAGATCATCCTGATGCTGCAGGCGATCTCTGGTTTTGACAACCATGTCATCGACGTAACATTCCACGGAGTCATGGATAAGTTCTCCCAAAACACAAGTCATGGCGCGTTGATATGTTGCACCTGCATTTTTTAGTCCAAAAGGCATTACAGTATAATAGAAATTGCCCTTGGGCGTTTGGAAGGCAGTGTCAATTGCATCGTGCTCATCCATCTTAATTTGATTATAGCCGGATGATCCGTCCATGAAGGACAGGGCACCATAACCTGTACTAGAATCAATAACGATCTCAGTGATGGGTATAGGGAAATCATGTTTGGGGCAAGCACGGTTTAGGTCCCGAAAGTCGACACATATCCGTATTAGCCCATTCTTTTTTTCTACCGGGATAATATTTGCTAGCCAACGAGCATATTGTACCTCTTTTATGAAGCCGGCGATGATGAGTTTGTCCACCTCGGCGATGATACTATCTTGTAGTTCTGAGCGAAAGCGGCGTGGTTGCTGCTTTACTGGCCTGAACTAGGGATCAATCGCTAGCTTATGAGTGGCGACCTGGGGGTCAAGCCCTGGCATTTCTTTATATGACCATGCAAAGCAGTCCCGAAACTCTATCAAGAATTCTCGGTAACTTTCACGTTCTTGCAGTGTGAGAGAGGCACTGACGAAAGTAGGGCGTGGGTCATCCTCCGTACCCAAATTAATCTCGACGAGCTCATCAATAGTGCATTGCGCGTCATCCTCAAGCTGTAGAGGGGCGGGTGCGGCATCAAGAACCTCTCCTTGATTAATTGGCATGGCTCTATGAACCATCATCCACGTGAGATGTCGGTTTTTTCTTTCCATCATCTTGAGAATCATATACATAAGTCATATGTCATGTAAAATGTTGTGCAACATCATACTGTTCATCCTTGTTTTCACAGGATTCAGAGTGGATATAGCCCAAACCGTACTTCGGTTGTGTCTTGTTTTTACTCTTAACAAGCTTCTCGGCTTGTTCCCACCACTCCTCGCAAATGGCGGGTGGCGACGGTAACCTTATAAAACAGGGTAGGGTCAGAACCTCTGTGTTGTCCTGGGACCAAACGGACTTCCAGTGGCATTGTTACTGATACATACATGGATGGGGGCCGTTTAAGTATAGCTCCCCTTGATTTCTCTATCTCCTCAACCCTTTTCTTTACAGTTCCTTCCGATGGCGTGGAACCTTCAGTTGTGGGCAACTGTAGCACAATGGAGGAGGGTGCTTTGCCCGCGCTATTTAGGAGTTTAGGAACTCCTCAATACGAGTGGAGCTATAGCGGAAGCTTCCACACTCGACAAGGGTGATGGTGTTTGTAGTGTAGCAATGAGGAAGTCCTCATTGCCAAAATGAGAGCGACCATAGCGAGGCATTGTCATGGAGGTTCTTCCTCTCCCGCGACCTCTACTTGAGGATTTTATCGATGAAATGTGGTTGCCTAAGGACTCGGTCCCCAAAGAAGGGGTTGAGCTGGGCGTGATGAGTATATCTGCGGGAGGGGCCACCCTTCCTTGTTGGGTTTGCGGATCCTCGCTCGGGAAGTAATATTTTGCATTAGCATGATGTGCTTCTTGGATGGTGTAAGGGTTTGGATTACCGGCTATGCGGTGTTGTTCACCACTTCCATCCACAAATTTTAAGCATTGGTGTAGTGTAGAGGGCACTACTTGATACTTGTATATCCATGGTCTACCCAATAGTGCTGACTATGACATCTTTGCTTCAATAACAAAGAACCGCACCTTAAAACTGAAGGTGGACATTTGAATTTTCAGAGCAATAGAGCCCAATGCCGACCTTCCTTGATTATCGAAACCACAAATGACAACTTCAGTTGGCTCCAAGTCATCTAACGTGAAGCCAGCACGGGTTAAACTTCGAACCGGCAAGATATTTACGGCTGAACCAGGGTCAATGAGAATGCGTCTCAAGTGAGCCTTTCTAATATTGCCTTCTATATAAAGTGGACGATTATGATTATCATCTCCAATCACTTTATCTTCCTCTGGGAAGGTAATCTCATTTGTGCTCAAGAAGTTGCATAATTTATTATGCTTCGCCATTGTTACTTCATAGCGTTTTGGGTCTTCCAGAGCTTGAATAAGAGCTCGCCGAAGTTCAGGCAGCAACATTAGTGCATCATACACACTTAGAAATGCGGGGATGCGTTTCAGGTGTGCTACTATGTTGTAATCTATGTTTGGATATGTCCCATCACCCTCTATGGGTTCTTCCTCCGTATTACGATTTTCAGTGACAACCTCCCTGGGGTCACCTATTTTTTGCTCCAACAACCTTCTTGGGTTGGACTTTCTGGAGCTCATGTAGCACTTTTCCTCCTCGAAGGTTCATACTTACTTTATCTTGAGACTCATGTGGTGCATTTTCTGCATGCAGAGTCTCTCTTTCATGTGGTGTTACCACATCATCATCAAAAGAGACGCTGGTATTAGAAGAATAGTCAAGTACGACATTGCATGTAGTATTTCATGTTGAAGGTTGAAGGGGTATTTCCCTCCGTCTTATCTCCCGTAGACCTAGACAGTTGCCTCCAAGTGCGAGGCATGAACTGCTCCAAGGTTCATGTTTACATCTTTAGAAACCGACCCCAGTGAGGGAGGGGCATGCATATATTGCGGGTATCTCCTCATTTGTGATTACATTATCATTGGAAGAAGAGCTATTAGATTTACCATACTGAGTGACAACACTGCATGAAGCATTGTTGGGAGAAGGGGAAACATCCTTGGATGCCCCCACTTCTATAGTTTTGGGACACTGCCCCCATACGCAAGGCATGAAGTATACCAAGGTGTGGACATGGTCACCCTTTGTCGAGAACATGTGACTGGCACAAATAGAAATCCATATTTTGAATGGCTTGATTAGCCGTTTTTTGAATTTGATGATTTTTTTTATAGTGCCAACACATTGTCGCTCGGACAAATAGCTTTGCATCATATGGCTTCGGTGTCGTCTTCCTCAAACACTCAAGGGTTGGCACCAGAAAGCCGACGATGCCCCCCCAGCGATCAGGCGTAACCATGACACACCATGTTTTGCTACACATGTGTTCCTTAGAAGTACAAGTGAGCAGGTAATATTGGTGAAGTCTTTGAATAGTGTATTGGGCAAAAAGAAGAATGGAACATGTATAGTCCATGCATGGTTCCCAAGCCAGATAATTAGCACGTATGCCCCAACATGCATCATGTTGCATCGTGGTCCATGGAGGCAACTCCAAGAGAGCATCACGGTTACTCTTTTTGACAGAGCGCTTATTTGTTGTCTGACGGTACCGTGGAAATGTATCATTACAGACTCATGGGAATGTTGCTTATAGGATAATGGTCGTCATCATGACGATAACATTAAGATTGATCCAGTTAGCATCTTATAACAGACGTAGAGCATGCTATTATGAGAAAGAACCCACACCATAGTTATTGGTAGGCATGCTGGATAATTCACCCCTTACTGGTACAATCGGGTGGATGCAGAATTGTAGAGCTTGTTTGCATGTTCGAAGATTGAAAGGATGAAGCGATCATAATGGTGTATGCAGAGAGATGTAAAATGCTTGGCATTCACTTCCCACCAATGATAGCATCAAAGGACTCACTCGTAACAGAAAATCCTTCAATCATTGCATCTCCATGTAACGAAGCTTGTAATCTTTAATCACACATATCACCTTACACTAGCAATATAGCCACGGCGTGTGATGCTTTTGTTTCTTACATGCACAGTCCATTTGCTTTTAGGCAGGACACTGTTCTTACAACAGAAATACATCCATCCATAAGTGATGGATTTTTATTGACATGCCTAGTCGACCACTCTGAGCAGGACTTGCATTTTATAATGTGCTATCTCAATGACTCTTAATGAGCAGAAAAATAATTATTTTGACGACCTTCGGAGCGCAGCAAAGATGGGAGGAGAACAATGTCCCACTGGGCGTGCCAATTTTGTTTCGCTAGAAAATGGTTTGTTAGCGGAAACTATTCCCGGGGTTCTAGGGGTTTTCCCCTAGATGTGTACATGAGAGTACGAATTGCGGGCATGCCATCTTGTTAATAAAACAAGCAAATAAAATAACAAAAGACAGTAATAAACACAATATATGGGAACACTGCATTTTTATTCATAGCATTGGATTGTACAAATACAAATCACATATTCCCATGAACTATATCTATTCCGCCTTCTGCGTCGCGCTCATGGAGTATCGGACTCAGGAGATTGCGTAGTTTATTGATTCCCGGAGCTTTTTGCAAGCATCCGGTTAATTACATCCATAGGGTGGAGCCTACGGAATACCTCCGATTAAGCTGCGCTAATAGTCGTCATGATATTCGGATTGCTCATCCATATGCATTGTGATATTTATGAATGTATTGTGTGGGTGGCTTTGTTTCGCCGATACCCGGTCACGTGCAATATCGCCATGTTGGTGTGACCAACAGGATATGTCGATGAAAGGGATGACTTTCGCCTCGTCGGTGCCCAGTCATGTAACGCCCTGATTTCATCAGACGTGGACATGTGTGTGTTGCTATCGCCTCGTCGGTGCCCAGCAACTGTGTGTCTGTTCCCGTAGGTTTGGAACATGTAGATAAAGTAGTGACCTGGCCTCGTTGGCACTTGGCCATGATTTCGTCTAGCCTCGTCGGCACTAGATGTAAGAAAAAAAATATGATGTGAAGATGACCTTCATCTTAATCGATGTTTGGCCAAGGTATTGGTGTAGAAAATATCATGGATGCATGGTGGATGATGCTTATCAAGTATTTTAATCTCGCGTCCTTGTAGGAGCAAGATCAATGTTATTTCTACGATCTTCGCCTCCTTTTGAGGGGCGGTGTAGATGGAAATATGACCAATCATGCCTCATAGTGAAGGGCAATATCATCATGGTGATTTGATTTCTTCGTACTTGGTCTTAGCCGCGTACGTTCATCGTAATTTACACAAAATCACAGTCGACTACCCTCGGTGGAGTAGACGTACTGTGGCCGGGTAATTTTTGTAGCTAATTCCGTCTCATCGGGAAGCTTTGATTTAAGCCTCACATCGACGATGAAATTTATGATCGCTGAATATTGCCTTTCACCATCGGATCGATCGGTGATGATGACACCATAGAATAATTTATCCATAAAAAGAGATTAGGAAACCACCAAGATTTGGCTAGACTTCTTACCAGTAGGGAAGCATGCGATGATCGTCATCAGAACACCGTGGCGGGGATTTTCGTAGATTTTTGTTGGACTAGATTGATCTTACTTGAGGTATTGCGTTGTGGCGAATCAACTCAAGATGGATCGGTGTGACCGTCGTCCTGCGATCGCCCTTTGTGTTGCAGCGATTTAGATGCAAAACGATAGCCTGTGCGTGGTTGAATTCGCGGCGAGAGGTTAGGCGTGTTTTGCCTTGCTCTCGCAGCGCGTGCCTGTCTCGGTTGTTAGCAAGGAGCTTTTGGCGTGTGTGCGGGCGGTCTATCCGCGTCCGTCTGCGTGCGTTCCTGTGCTATTATGTGCTCTGGTGCAACCTGTGCTATTATGTGCTCTGGTATATGGCCGGCGTCGTCTTTGTTTGCTGCGTGTGGAACGCGGCAGCCTTGCGGCCATGCAGGCGTGTGCGTGCTTGTGTTTCCCCTGGCTCTTCCTCTGGCCTGACTTTATATAGGCTGCCAACCTAGGTTCTAGGTCAGTTGATTTATTCGACGCACGTCACGGCACCGCCTCAAAATCTGTTGAGATATGATATCAGACAAAACTTGGGCAATACGTGTTTCCTGATGTACTAGCTAGCAAGACCAGGCAATCTGTTCCGCGTACGATCGGGAAGCCCATATCAACATTCACACAGGAAGGCTTGGCCGAGCACCACGGCCCATGCACAAGCAGAAAAAGCACGTGAGCAACTTAATTAGCTAGTCAAAATGTTCACGGCAAGACACCTTGCTGATCGATCGGTGCATAAGATTCTGGACAGCTAGCTAGCTCATTTGCCATACATATTTCAAACATTTATATCTTTTAAACAGTTCGTTGAAATTGTAATTTGTTCACACCATCGTGACGTGTATGACATACTCTATAAAATGAGCCCAATATCATATATAGATATTTTCGTAAATATTTTGTATGGTGTGGACCTACACGTCATTGAAAAGAATTAATACTCGTGCCAATCATGTTTGTATAAGTAGAATTCAAAACATCTTGAGCTCATATTTTTCAAATGGTGAATCAAAATTTTAATCCGTTCGCACCATCGCGATGTGCACGACGAACTCTATAAAAAGAGCCGAATATCTTATATCCATATTTCCGTGAATATTTTGTATGATGTGGGCCCCACACGTCATTGAGAAGAATTTTGCTAGTTGACGTATATTTATAATATGGAGTTTTTGGTACAAAAAATCATCAAACATGGTAATAGTTTGAACAATCTTATTTGTTCTTCCAAACGATCGGAACAAAATAATAACTTATTAAGTTCTTAAAATAAATTTTGAATGTTCGGTTCGATACGACGATGAACACAATAACACTTTATTTCTGTTCTTGTCATGATCGATTCCACATCTACTACTAGTTCCTTTTAGGCCCTTATATTTCTTGTATTGTGTTGCTTTGTATGACAACTCATACCAACCAATCTGGTATCAAAATACCCAAAAAATACTTTGTTAACTAGTAATACATATATAACTTGTATATCAAACATATACTCCTGAGCTGGACTTTTCCAGTTATCTTCGTTTTTTGCCATATACCTTTTTGTAATTCTATTTTTAATATTTCCTTTTCTTTACAAGAAGAATCATTCAACATCAAACAACTATAGTCGTACTAGCTCATTTTCCTTAGCGTGTTAGTCATATACTATCACCCATTGAGTCATACTTTGAGTTTGATTGTTCTACTAATATCACCATATTAATAGCATTCTTCGAGATTCCACTCTTAGCAATCTCCAAGCAAGGTAATCGATTTTTACCCATACTTTTAATCCATCCCATCATAACAATTTTATGATTAAGCTACTATAGCTCGAAGGAAGGTATTTAGAGGATAATTTTCAGCGCGCAACTTCTTGGAATATTCAAACGCCTAGCTTCTTCAATCATTGCATATATTCAAATAATATAAGCATACATTGTCACACTAAATTATACTCAGCCATGTTGCAACACATAAGTTTCTAGATATCAATATATCTTTCACTTGATTGTTTCTGAAAACAATTCATTTCAGTTCCTAAATCACTTTGATCAACAAAACATTCTTTTGAAGATAAAGTAATATGGAAGCAAGCATGAATCTGGATTCTAAGTAGGAATTATTTGCTCTCTGGATCAATCAAACATTAACCACATGGAGGTAGGTAGGAAATGCCGAAAAATCTACAATAGAACTCAATTTTAAATTTCACTAATACGGTACCAATCTTAAATGGTTTTTACTAGATCATAACAGTTATATCTCAATTAACAATCTAAGTATAAGGTAGTTTGAGGATGCCAATGAATACTACAATTTGTGCAAATTCATTTTGATTGGTTGTTCATGATAAATAAGTTCAAGTTAATTCAAAAATTACTACGTGAACTCCCACTCAAAAACAACATCACTCTAGTCATTTTAGTGATTACACAAGCCAAATTAACTACACCAAAACGGATCATCACGTGAGATGATGTAGCTGCAAAGGCGAACATCGACATGTTCATCATATCATCCAATTGACTCATGCTTTATGTTTCGAGGCCATGTCTGTACATGCTAGGCTCGTCAGAACCCGTTGTATGCGAATGTTGAGTCTGTCACACCCGATCATCACGTGGTGTCTCGAAACGACGAACTTTCTTAACGGTACATACTAAGGAAGAACACATTATTATACTGATATTAAGTGAGAGGGATCATCTTATAATGCTACCGTCGCGATCTAAGCAAAATAAGATGCATAAAATGATTAACATCACATGTATGGATAATGTGATATGATATGGTCCTTCTTGCACTTGATCTCCATCTTGTGCATCACGGTATGATCTCCATCATTCCACCGGTGTGGTACCAAGGTCCATGGCACCTCCATCTTGATTGTCCATCAATAATAAGACAACCATATAGATACCTTCCGGTATATCAATAATTTATAAAAGAGATTATCTCATAATTAAACTTGTAACATTGACCATATCACATCACATGCCCAACAAAAACTAGTTAGACGTCTCAAATTTATTTTTGCATATTTTATGTAGCTTAGGGTTTTCGAGGGTAGAACCTTCATACCTACAAACATCAACCACAACGTCGATAAACATATTTTTAACAACCCTTCGTAGATTAGATTTTAACTATAGTAGGAGAAACAGACACCCCCTCGGCCACACGTGAGACAGGTCTCACGTACAAAGTACACGTAAATTTTGTCTAGGGCAGTTTCATCCTACTATGCCACTAAGATCATAAAATACTAAAGGAGTGTGACGCCCCGAGATCGGGCACTATGCAGATTTCGGCATTTCCACCCAAATCCGCATAATAACCGATTCCAGGTTGCCACTTGTGATAACATTACAACAGTTCACGAATAATCCACAACAACAACAGAGGAGGTATATACAAGACGACTCAAACGAGTCAAGGATACAACTGATACAATTCAAAGATCCAAATAACAGCGGAAGAAACAACATAGTGTCCGACTACGGACAAGATACAAATTGGACTAAGAGTCCTGAAGATAACCGATGGCGTCCAATCCCTGCCCAGGCCAACCCGGAGGGATTCCCAAGCTAACGTCGTCAGACTTCAAACCTGTTGACTGCAATGTGGAATATGCAGCCACGAAATGGATTCGTGGGTCAGTACTATTAAGTACTGGCAAGTGGATAAACCATACTCACAAGATACCAGCGTAACCAATCATCACAAGATACAAATACTTTGGGTAGAACGGAAGGAAGGGATTATTGTAAAGAAGCCGCAGCGGGCTGCACTAACTAACTACAGAGACGCACTACAACAGCCGGCTAAAAGAAAGGGATAAGATAGCGCGAAAAAACCAACTATAACTACTCACCAAACAATACCCATCCAATGTTACCCCCTACTAAGGAAGCAACCCAAGGAAACTCACACGGTTGATTAAGGTGACATTCATTTTTATGGTGGAGGTAATCTATATTACTAGTCAAGTTATCATCGTTAAGTGTAAGTTGTCTGAGTACTTGTTAGCCAGCACTTTCACCAAGTCATCCATAACCGTGGACAACATGGCTTCTCGAGAAGATTAACCCTGCAGGGATGCACCAATTTGGCCGTACACGTAAGAATGACCCGCCAGATGGAAATGCACTTCCACCAAGCGAGGCACTCAACACAACCCAACTCTTCTTCGCATCAAGCCCAAAGAACCACGTGCAATTGAGCGCACGACTAATCAAGCCCCACGAAGAAAAGGGGACCCTCATAGCACTCTAAGAACGTGTCTCCCTAAATGTCGACTACAAAAGTTCCACCCTGGCGCCAAGGGTTCGCACCTGCATATGCATGCGGCAAATGGAAAACCCGAACTAAGTGTGGAAATTTGGACGAGATGCGAATCGAATCAAAGTTGCGGGGGGCGCCCATACACGCTTCCCACATGCGGTTAGTGCGCTCATCATGGATCGGAGGACAAGACCCTTTTCCTAATTAAGGTCGACACTAGCAGGCCTCAAAACCACGCCGGGCCTCCTGCCGGTGCCTTATCATCAAATTATTATTACCCAAAACATTAACATGTTGTTGATTAAGTTGAAACCCAACTATCAAACTAAACAGGTGATAAGACGGACAACAAGACTTGAGCGCAAACAACACTAAGCATGCTAATACGACACAGGCCAACAAACAACAGGGTTATAGGTGTGGAGGTAAGGCAATATCGTGGCAGCAGGGTAAACATGTGATGAGATCGGAACACAAGCATCAAAAATACTAGGCTAGCATAAAGACAACGGAAAGAATCGGTAACAAGTGAGGAAAGGCAACATAGGTAGCAAGTGAGTATATTTGCCCGAGATCCAGCAAGTAGAGGTACATCCGCAGAACTTGTCGTTGCTCACATCATCTCAGCGTCCTATCCGCGAAGAAACAACGAACTAGAACAAACACCGGATGCAACAATTACTTTTACGGCAAAAGATCCAGGATGATCCTATTTTATATGCATGACATGCGGGATGCAACGCAAAAGTACAACTTAGACAATTTAATCGGAGCCGGAGTCCGGACAATTTAATTATGGTTTAAGTTGTTTATCTAACCATCATATTAAATGTTGATTAACATGCAAAACAGTAAGTAGGTGAGCTAAACAATATTAAATGGAATAGGGCACAAATGGAATTAAATAGCCCAACACATTCCATGTTTATTAATTAGGTGGGCATGCATAACACTACTAACAAGGTAATATGCAAGATGCAAACATGAGCATGGATGGTATATTAATGTTCCTTGCATTTTTTCTGGTTGGAAAACATATTTTACATGTTGGAATTGGATTTGAATTGCCCAAGTTATGAATTTTGCAATTTAAAAGGTGTAATTAAAGTATTGAATTATTGCACCAATTTTAATCAGGCAAAATAGTAAAAAAAAGTGCATAATTGAAAAGTACAGGAAATTTTGAATGGAATACATATTTTATTTGCCCAATTTGGATTTGAATTGGTGAAGTTATTCATGTTTGAAATTTAGGGGCCAAACTGCAAAAGATTTTGAAATGGCAGGGGCCTCTCTGTGATTTTCGCTCAGATGTGGATCTGACTTTCACCGCGCGCACGCATAGCCAGAGGGGCTGACCTGTGGGGCCAGGCCAGCGTGGCGCTGATTGGGTGCAGGTGAGGTGTGATTGGGCCACCGCAGCGCATGACAAGTGGGCCCTGCCCTTCCGCGAAGAAATCGGCAAAAAGGTTGGTTATTTGCGCCCGCGGGGATTCGATCTCGCGCCCCTGCGCTGCGCTCGGAAGGCCCAAGCCACTGGGCTGTGGTGCGGGTTTTGAACAGGTACATAACTGAACGTTTAAGAGATAAAACCAACGCCTGTATTCTGATGAAACTGAAGAACAGGGACGTTTGCTGCACGGGACGGTGACACAGAACGGAATCGGCGGCGACCTGCAGCTTGCAACGCTTGATGGCGAGGCACAGAGAGCAAGGGAAGGAGAGGGGAAGGAAGTCCAGGCGGACGGATGCTCACCACGGGGTTGTAGTCGAAGAAGAGAGGCTCGGGGGCGTCGTGGTGCGGTTCAGAGGAGGACAGCGATGTCCTGCAGGTTTCTGAACCCTGCCGAACGGAGGAGGAGGAAGAAGGTCCCGTCCCCGATGATCTGGGACGTCTCTGGTCCCGCCGCGGTGTCGAGGACGGAGGGGACTCCAAGGGGGTTCCATTCCCGCGCTCCGCGTGCCTCCTGGTGCTCCATGGCGGCGGCGCGGTGAAGAACTTCAGTATCCGGCCATGGCTCTCGGTGGTATAGGAAAACAGAGAGAAGGAAGAGAGTGAGGGAGATGGCGGCGGAAAGGAGGGAGAGGGGAGAGGGCTAGGGTTTTGGGGATCCTCTCCCGGGTAGATAAGAAGGAGGGGAAGGAGGGGAGCAGGTGAGGAGGGTGCGGCTCTGCGTGTTGAAAGCGACATGAGGGGGGGTCACGTCCTCCTCGTGCGTCCATACGGAGAAGAAACAGGGAGGTGGGCCGGGTGGAGAGGTGGTGGGCTGGGCTTGTTGGTGGGCTACCTCCCCACAAAACATTTTTTTTGTAAGAGGAGAGGGAGAGAAAAATAGACTTTGGGGAACTTTTAAAACTCAGAAAAATATGAGGTTGATTTCGATGGATTTAGAATTGAAAAAGCCCACTTATACAATGTTTTATTTCCCAAATTTTCAAAGTTGGTACTGATTTGAAATTTGAATTGAATTTGGATGAATTTCACATTACTTGCTTTAATTAAAATTTGGACAAATGGATGGTTTTGTAAATTCAAACTTGGAGAACCCTTTTGACATACTTTTGTTTGTAACATGTTTTAAACCCATTGGAACATACCAAGTATGAACGAAGTGGTGAGATTTGAATTTGAATTCAAGTTGAAAACAACTGGAAACACCAGAAAACAAGATGGAAACACATGCCAATGCAAATGATGCATGATGCAATGCAATGCCAAATGGAAAACAAGCAATTCTACTTGAGGGAAATCCCCCGGGTGTTACAGCCGACACCACTAACTAGGGATTGCGCCCTCGCAATCCACCACAACCACGGGGGAGGGAAGAAGGTGGGAGCTATCGAATCTTCGGTCATCTTATTGATCTTCTTGACACCACTAACAAGAGATTCTTGCTCACGTCGATGACGATGTTCTTCTGTTGACAGATCTTCCGGAGGTCGAACCTATTAGGTTTAAAGGCTAAGAGAACGTCCAACCCACGTAGGATCCTAAACTTTGAATGGTAGATAAGAGAAGGGACTCCAAAACAAATGAGATAGAAAGAGAAGTAGAATAGAGGAAAGGAATAAACAAGAATCCTATCGAGAGGTTTCAAAAAAACAGGTTTAGCACAAATAGTTTTGACACTCTAGAAACACGACCGTTAGCGAGGTTATCCTACAGGCTTTGCGGACCCGTTGCTTCGATAACCATTCGTATCGAAACAACTTTGGGAATCGGAAACCTGGCTCTGATACCATTTGTGACGCCCCGAGATCGGTCACTATGCAGATTTCGGCATTTCCACCCAAATCCGCATAATAACCGATTCCAGGTTGCCACTTGTGGTAACATTACAACAGTTCACGAATAATCCACAACAACAACAGAGGAGGTATATACAAGACGACTCAAACGAGTCAAGGATACAACTGATACAATTCAAAGATCCAAATAACAGCGGAAGAAACAACATAGTGTCCGACTACGGACAAGATACAAATTGGACTAAGAGTCCTGAACATAACCGATGGCGTCCAATCCCTGCCCAGGCCAAACCGGAGGGATTCCCAAGCTAACGTCGTCAGACTTCAAACCTGTTGACTGCAATGTGGAATATGCAGCCACGAAATGGATTCGTGGGTCAGTACTATTAACTACTGCAAGTGGATAAACCATACTCACAAGATACCAGCGTAACCAATCATCACAAGATACAAATACTTTGGGTAGAACGGAAGGAAGGGATTATTGCAAAGAAGCCGCAGCGGGCTGCACTAACTAACTACAGAGACGCACTACAACATCCGGCTAAAAGAAAGGGATAAGATAGCGCGACAAAACCAACTATAACTACTCACCAAACAATACCCATCCAATGTTACCCCCTACTAAGGAAGCAACCCAAGGAAACTCACACGGTTGATTAAGGTGACATTCATTTTTATGGTGGAGGTAATCTATATTACTAGTCAAGTTATCATCGTTAAGTGTAAGTTGTCTGAGTACTTGTTAGCCAGCACTTTCACCAAGTCATCCATAACCGTGGACAACACGGCTTCTCGATAAGATTAACCCTGCAGGGATGCACCAATTTGGCCGTACACGTAAGAATGACCCGCCAGATGGAAATGCACTTCCACCAAGCGAGGCACTCAACACAACCCAACTCTTCTTCGCATCAAGCCCAAAGAACCACGTGCAATTGAGCGCACGACTAATCAAGCCCCACGAAGAAAAGGGGACCCTCATAGCACTCTAAGAACGTGTCTCCCTAAATGCCGACTACAAAAGTTTCACCCTGGCGCCAAGGGTTCGCACCTGCATATGCATGCGGAAAATGGAAAACCTGAACTAAGTGTGGCGATTTGGACGAGATGCAAATCGAATAAAAGTTGCGGGGGGCGCTCATACACGCTTCCCACATGCGGTTAGCGCGCTCATCATGGATCGGAGGACAAGACCCTTTTCCTAATTAAGGTCGACACTAGCTGGCCTCAAAACCACGCCGGGCCTCCTGCCGGTGCCTTATCATCAAATTATTATTACCCAGAACATTAACATGTTGTTGATTAAGTTGAAACCCAACTATCAAACTAAACAGGTGATAAGACGGACAACAAGACTTGAGCACAAACAACACTAAGCATGCTAGTACGACACAGGCCAACAAACAACAGGGTTATAGGTGTGGAGGTAAGGCAATATCGTGGCAGCAGGGTAAACATGTGATGGGATCGGAACACAAGCATCGAAAATACAAGGCTAGCATAAAGATAACGGAAAGAATCGGTAACAAGTGAGGAAAGGCAACATAGGTAGCAAGTGAGTATACTTGCCTGAGATCCAGAAGGTAGAGGTACATCCGCAGAACTTGTCGTTGCTCACATCATCTCAGCGTCCTATCCGCGAAGAAACAACGAACTAGAATAAACACCGGATGCAACAATTACTTTTACGGCAAAAGATCCAGCATGATCCTATTTTATATGCATGACATGCGGGATGCAACGCAAAAGTACAACTTAGACAATTTAATCGGACCCAGAGTCCGGAAAATTTAATTATGGTTTAAGTTGTTTATCTAACCATCATATTAAATGTTGATTAACATGCAAAACAGTAAGTAGGTGAGCTAAACAATATTAAATGGAATAGGGCACAAATGGAATTAAATAGCCCAACACATTCCATGTTTATTAATTAGGTGGACATGCATAACACTACTAACAAGGTAAGATGCAAGATGCAAACATGAGCATGGATGGTATATTAATGTTCCTTGCATTTTTCTGGTTGGAAAACATATTTTACATGTTGGAATTGGATTTGAATTGCCCAAGTTATGAATTTTGCAATTTAAAAGGTGTAATTAAAGTATTGAATTATTGCGCCAATTTTAATTAGGCAAAATAGTAAACAAAGTGCATAATTGAAAAGTACAGGAAATTTTGAATGGAATACATATTTTATTTGCCCAATTTGGATTTGAATTGGTGAAGTTATTCATGTTTGAAATTTAGGGGCCAAACTGCAAAAGATTTTGAAATGGCAGGGGCCTCTCTGTGATTTTCGCGCAGATGTGGATCTGACTTTCACCGCGCGCACGCATAGCCAGAGGGGCTGACCTGTGGGGCCAGGCCAGCGTGGCGCTGATTGGGTGCGGGTGAGGTGTGATTGAGCCACCGCAGCGCATGACAAGTGGGCCCTGCCCTTCCGCGAAGAAATCGGCAAAAAGGTTGGTTATTTGCGCCCGCGGGGATTCGATCTCGCGCCCCTGCGCTGCGCTCGGAAGGCCCAAGCCACTGGGCTGTGGTGCGGGTTTTGAACAAGTACCGAACTGAACGTTTAAGAGATAAAACCAACGCCTGTATTCTGACGAAACTGAAGAACAGGGACGTTTGCTGCACGGGACGGTGACACAGAACGGAATCGGTGGCGATCTGCAGCTTGCAACGCTCGATGGCGAGGCACAGAGAGCAAGGGAAGGAGAGGGGAAGGAGGTCCAGGCGGACGGATGCTCACCACGGGGTTGTAGTCGAAGAAGAGAGGCTCGGGGGCGTCGTGGTGCGGTTCAGAGGAGGACAGCGATGTCCTACAGGTTTCTGAACCCTGCCGAACGGAGGAGGAGGAAGAAGGTCCCGTCCCCGATGATCTGGGACGTCTCTGGTCCCGCCGCGGTGTCGAGGACGGAGGGGACTCCAAGGGGGTTCCATTCCCGCGCTCCGCGTGCCTCCTGGTGCTCCATGGCGGCGGCGCGGTGAAGAACTTCAGTATCCGGCCATGGCTCTCGGTGGTATAGGAAAACAGAGAGAAGGAAGAGAGGGAGGGAGATGGCGGCAGAAAGGAGGGAGAGGGGAGAGGGCTAGGGTTTTGGGGATCCTCTCCCGGGTAGATAAGAAGGAGGGGAAGGAGGGAAGCAGGTGAGGAGGGTGCGGCTCTGCGTGTTGAAAGCGACATGAGGGGGGGTCACGTCCTCCTCGTGCGTCCGTACGGAGAAGAAACAGGGAGGTGGGCCAGGTGGAGAGGTGGTGGGCTGGGCTTGGTGGTGGGCTACCTCCCCACAAAACATTTTTTTTTGTAAGAGGAGAGGGAGAGAAAAATAGACTTTGGCGAACTTTTAAAACTCAGAAAAATATGAGGTTAATTTCGATGGATTTAGAATTGAAAAAGCCCACTTATACAATGTTTTGTTTCCCAAATTTTCAAAGTTGGTACTGATTTGAAATTTGAATTGAATTTGGATGAATTTCACATTACTTGCTTTAATTAAAATTTGGACAAATGGATGGTTTTGTAAATTCAAACTTGGAGAACCCTTTTGACATACTTTTGTTTGTAACATGTTTTAAACCCATTGGAACATACCAAGTATGAACCAAGTGGTGAGATTTGAATTCGAATTCAAGTTGAAAACAACTGGAAACACCAGAAAACAAGATGGAAACACATGCCAATGCAAATGATGCATGATGCAATGCAATGCCAAATGGAAAACAAGCAATTCTACTTGAGGGAAATCCCCTGGGTGTTACAAGGAGGTAATAACATGCTCATAAACACCCACATAAACCTATGTGTTCTACCCGTGCACATCATCTACGCATAGATCCGGCTCTGATACCACTGAAGGGTTCGTCGCATAGAAAACGAAAATTTTCCTACGCGAGAGACACCCGAAAGGCCAAGATGTAATCTAGGATATGAAAGATAACGGGGATAAAGAGAGTCTTAAGGAGAACATACCCTCGTAGACACATGCGTTACGAGATCAAATCTCGTTGGTGATGTAGTCGTACTCACATCGATCTCAAGATCGCGAAGATGAGCGCTGCAATCCGGCGGCGCTTCTGCACTCGGTCACACGTACAGCTCGATGACGACCTGTGTTCCCTCGATCTAGAGGGGCAGCGGAAGTAGAGGATCCCTCGGAAACCATAAGCATGACGGTGTGGTGTGGTGGAGAAAACTTCGTTCAGCGCTTCGCCAAGCGCATGAACATGAGGTGGATCAGCTGGAGGATGGAGATGAAGATGACACCAAGTTGTGTGAGGAGAGAGAGGTCCAACCCTCTTTATATAGGAGGGGGAGGCAGTCACAAAATTTTTGTACCTCCACCTCTCCCCTCACCATGTCGGTGGAGTCTCCACTCAACCCACTCATTCTCTCATCAATTCCCACTCAAAATTCCAAGAGTTTTCTTTAGTAAATAAATAAACCTATTTTATTTCTTTATTTTTAATATTTGTTAATCCTATTAACAAACATTAACGCTTACCCCGTTGGACTATTTTTATTAAAACATTAACATATACCACCTTAAACTATTTCAATATTCGCCGAACCTATTCCGGTGACTATTTCAATATTCCCCGAAAACATTTCGGTGTTGTCCAAACTTTTCTCCGATATTCCGTATCCAATCAATCGCGTCATCGAACCTTAAGTGTGTCACCCTATGGTTCGTGAATAATGTAGACATGATCGAGACACCTCTCCGATCAATAGTCAACAACGGGACCTGGAGATCCGTAATGACTCCTACACATTCAACGATGAATCTAGTGATCGTGTGAACCATAAACGTTGTAACCAATTCTCTTGGTCTCATGATATTTTACTTGTCCGAGATACGATCATTGGTATCAACCAAACCTAGTTCAATCTCGTTACTGACAAGTACTCGTTTACTCGTTCCGTGATATGACATCCTTGTGACCTAGTCACGTGCTTGAAAGCGGTGTCGATGTGATATCACCGAGAGGGCCCAAAGTATATGTATCCGTCATTTGGATGGACAAATCCCACTCTTGATCCATGAGACTGAACTAATATTTTCCGAATACCCAACGACACCTTTATAGTCACTCTGTTATGGTGTGACGTTTGATGACATCAAAGCACTTATTCAGTGTTAGTGATTGACATGATCTCATGGTATAAGAATTAGAGTTACTTCGTATGTGTGATACAAAAATGTAACGTAATGACTTGATCGCATTTCTATATTCACTTTGGGTCTATGTTCATCACATCATTCTTCTAATGACATGACCCCGTTATTAACAGCATCCAATGTTTTTCAGGAAACCTTAATCATCTATTAATCAACTAGTTAGTTAAAAGAGAGACTTTACTAGGAACCATTGTTTGTTTATTAAACACATATGTATCAACGTTTCCGGTTAATACAGTTCTAGCATGAGAAATAAACATTTATCATAAATAAGAAATAAGATAATAACCACTTTATCATTGCCTCTCGGGCATATTCCCTTCACTACTAGGAGGCGCGACTGGAGATGCCTAACCGAATGGTTAGGAAATGACAGTGCAGTCCTGGATCTTGGCTCAGAAACTGATGGAGATGTGCAAGTCCCTGGGAGCAGGCTGGGTGAAGGCCAGCACAAATGGGGCACTGGTTATCGTATTTTTTTTTTGCCAAATCCGGCCCTTTAGCAAAACTAATTTCAAATCTGGCACCTTCCCAAAACTATTTTCAAGTCCGGCCTTTTGAGTTCAGCGCCAAGTTGTAGCGCTCCCACCTTTTAATAAAGGCAAGAACCCCTGTGTTATTGTGCTAGTTCCTGGATCAATTGCTAGCACCACAATACCAGATGAAATATCATGCAAATGCGTCAACATCTTTATTATATCGCATGATCCAGACTTTACAAAATTGTTTTACAACTTGCATAGCTCAAGGCTAGCGTAAATACAAAGTTCTAGCAGCGGAAAATATAGCACATCAATGAGCCTCATCCTCTTCATGTGCCACAGGCAAAACATGTTGGTTGTAGACTCGAGAACCTAAACGAAATCCTCACTCGTCATCGGAGCCATCTGCAAGTTGGAATATGCAGCCACAAGGGAGTCAATACAATTTAATGTATTGGCAAGTGACACTATGATGGATATAAATGGCAAGACTATACTACATGCATATTTGGCCGGTGGAGTTTGTAGGCTATTTTGCATAAATGCATTTGTCCTATCTTTTAATAGAAAGTAATTTTGCACATAATTGGACATTTTGGTTGATAGCAAAGTGCTCCTATATAATTGGACACTTTGGCTGATAGCAAAGTGCATACCCTTTGGATTAGCACACTGAAACACCATCAGGCACCTCTCCAATAACCCATAGTCAAATTTGGTAGTAATTAATAAGATGAACGAGATATGTCATGTTTCCCATCTAGTTGTTGAATTGTCCCTAACCAATGGAACACGACTAAGATCTTAGTTTTAACCCTCGCGAGGTTTGTGCCCTTTACCCGTGTTGCCCAATCGACCCCAAACACCATGATACACCATTAGTACCACGGAAGGAAAGAAGATTAAGCCATAACTCATAAGAAGTAGATCCCCAAACCCTCCACGAGCCGGACCATCCTACCACTATTCTACATCTCTGGACACGTTGGGTTCGAGTCACCACATCCTACAAATTATGTCTAGCCCATACTAATATGAAACACGGCTGCACACAAGAAACAACTACATTCAGAAACTAAACATAATCTCAAGATACTGGGCGGCGGTCCCCACCAAACTTTGTACTCTGATGACATGCTAGCAATCCGCCCAGTGGTTAATTAATTATCATGTTGTTTTCATAAGCAATTAAAATAACGAGTAATACTTTAACATGATAATAATCCCAACCACGATATCTATAGCATGGCTAAGCAATCTACAAGTACGATGTTTGCCTATCATATGGATGCTACAATCTAGGGGTAACATATGATCGCTCCACTTGGGTGTTAGTGAAGCAATCTAGCATAGCGATAACACACAACTCCTACTAATGCATAGCTACAATAAAACTCTAATGCATATATTGAAATAGTAGGATCATGTGTGTCACTTGCCTTTTTGAAGTTTGGTGTAGAATCACACTCTCTTCACAAATAGAACGTTCCTCTCCGTATCATCTAAACAATACAGATAAATAACAATAAACAAGCAAATCACAAACACAATGCAAGCAAAGGCAAACAAACATAGAAGTGTGTTTAAAGCAAGATTGCTTTAGGTTATTTATTGATAGGTCAGTGCTTTTCACATAATTCAATATGCAAAGAGAATTATGATAATTAGGTTGATGGGTAGTCTTTTATGGACAACGTTTGGGCTTGAAGGATTCAAACTTGAGTGGTTCCTATTTGTCAAGGAAGTTCCAAGGGTCCAAACGGTTGGTCTCTGATCATAATGCTTATGCAAGGTTTTGTTCTAAAGGTTTTAGAGCAAACCATGATCAACATGATTCACACAAAGGTTTTATGTACTAGGGTTCTAGTAAAGTTACAACATAACTTATAAATAAAAAAAATGTTTTTCTATATGGATTACAGGTTCACTTGCTATTACATTAGGTGGTTAACATATATTTAGTTTTGGTCATGACCCAAATGATCACACCACAATTGGCTATTAGCTATTAACAACTAGCATATCATATTCAATTGGTATTAAACACTAAGTAGGGTTGTAGGACAAGATTACATAGAATAGGTTCACTAGGGTCCATATGGTTTAGGTATTGGTCTCTCTGGTCCAAGATTACTAAATGGAACATTATTGTAGAAGGAATCATATTAAGATTATTTACTGAGTTTAAACTAGGTCAAAATTATTCAAATGAGTATTTGGATTTAGATAAATTTTAAATAGTAAAATTTGAAATTAAACAATGCTAAATGATTCTACATGTTAAGAGCTTTCCAAAAAGTCCAAGTTTGCTAAATTCGGCCTTACGGTTCAAAAGTTATGACTGTTCTAAGTTGTAGGGGTTTTTATGTAAAACTAGCACACGAATTTTTCTACTTGGCGTCCGGAAAAATAGGTAGACTACATGGTATGACATAATTGGCTAGTAAAATTAGTTTAAGTGATCTACTTGTGGTCGTAGGATCAAAATCGTGTGGCTACGGCTATAGCGTGTCTTTGTCTAGCTTACGTCGCGCAGTGTACGTACGACAAATATTACGTTAGTCTAAAGTTAAAATAAAATATACTAAGAAAATAAGTCTAATACTACGGAAACTATATTGGCGGCCTCAAATATACTAAAACAGGTATTCTACAAATATACGCACAAAAGATAGGTCACGTGGTACCTTTGTCGTGTGAGAAGCGCTGCCGAAAAAGAAAATAAGAAATCCACCAAAAAATAATTATTTTATTCTAGTCAAACCAAAATAAATGGTTCGACCTGAATTTATTTTTGTGTTTTTGCCTAGACTATGGGTCTCATTATATAGGCGGGTGGTGGGCGTGGAATTTGCTAAATAATCGATATGGGACTAAAAACGTGAAAGCTCATGATCCCTCTAATGATTTTGGTGATGATGATAACACGGGTATCCTCTATCTAACAGTGTTGTTTTAGACTGTGCAGCTATTATCTCAGATGATTAGTATTATATTCTTGACGGAAGATAAAGAGAAGACCTACACTCTGGATTATCTGCCACCGGATTTTTCAGTACCAGTCCGGAAATTCTGGTGTCTTTGGGGCGGAATATCCGGCCCCAGCCCCGGAATTTTACGGCCCCCTTCTGGCATCTCTAAAACGACTAAGTGTTTTCACTGCCCGCGCACAGAAGCCAGGGCGGAAATTTGCCCCGGAAATTTCCGGTGCAAAAATCCGGCCCTCTGGGACTTAGAAGAAATTGGAGCACTCTCAGCTGCCCGCGCACAGAGATGGGGGCGGAAATTCTGTCCGGAAATTTCCGGGCCCGGACATTTCAATTATCCGCCCCCCGGATATTTCAATATTCCGGCATTCTGGTCCTTAGACGTTTTCAACAATTGGCTGCTGCCCGCGCACAGAAGCTGGGGCGGAAATTTGCCCCGGAAATTTCCGGTGCAAATATCCGGCCCCTGGTCCTTAGCCATTTTTCGTCAACGAGCTGGTGCCCGCGCGGAGAGAGGGGGGCGGAGTATTGGGGCGGAAATTTCCGCCCCCGGATATATCAAAAATCCGCCCCCCGGACTATTCAAATTTCCGGCCCAGGCAGACCTGAAATTTCCGGTGCTTACCTCGGAATATTCCGGTCCTACAGGACTGCAACGGTCAGAAATTGGAGGAGCCTATGAATAGCTGTCTTCTTCCTCTAGATAGGTAGCTCGTCCATTCCTCTTTCTCCTCCATTGTTGTAGAGCTCAAAACGCCCCGATCTCCCTCCTCTTCCAACCAAACTCGATGCCCTTCAAGGATCTCATGGAGGAGGACTAGATCTACCTTTCCACCAAGCCAAAACGTGTGTACCCACACCACAACTCTTGGGATCTTGTAATCTCTTGGTTGCTTTGTCATCCAAGGGAAACCCAAGTGCTTGTAGCTTCCACCTTGTAGCAAGAAGCTTCGATTGTTGAGAGCCTCCATCTCACTTGTGGAGTAGCCTCAACCCCTTGTAAAGGTTTGGTCAACGCCTTCAAGTCGACCTCATAGTGGAAACGAGAATCTCCCTCACCGGAGAAGCTCAAGGAGAACAAGGTGTGCACATCCGTGCTATTGAGGAGCGCCTAGGTGGCTCCCCACCTCTCCAACGTAGACGTACTTCTTTTAAGAAGGAACTACGGGAAACATATCCTTGTCTCCGTGTCTTTCACTCGTTGCTATCTTGTACCGTTCCTTTATTTCCGCCGCTACTTGTTCCGTACCACCTAGGGTATTCACTTAGTTGCAGATTTAGGTAATCAAGCATTTACTTTCTTAAAGCCCCCAGTAAAAGTGAAAAAGAAGTAAAATTTGTAGGTCACCTATTCACCCCCCCTCTAGTTGACCATATTGCACTTTCAATTGGTATCAGAGCCTCGGCTCTTTTATCGGGCTTAACCGCCTAAGAGTAATCATGGTCAACGGAGATGATCCTGAATCTTCTAAGGAGGAGCTCTCCAAAATGGCCGACACTATAGCCAACCTAGAGACAACGGTTTGTACCATTCAAACCCAATTGTTCAAGGTTAGCTCTAGTGTGGGCTCGGAGGTTTCCTCCATCAATAAGATGTTGGAGAACATGATGGGTAGAACCAAGGGGCCTTCGCACTCTCCCCATGTCACCGATGAGGATAGTTCGGATGAGGAAATGAATCCGGATAATTCCAAACTCAAAGAGAACATTGCCAAAGCTAAGGCTAAAGCCGCACAAAAGGCTAAAGCCAAAGCTAAGGAGAGTGACGGTGGCTCCAAGTCTCAAACGTCTAATGGTTCGGGGTACAATTCAAAAGTTCCACCACTGCAAAACTATGACTCTATCCACCCAATCGTTTCCATGCCACACATCCTTAATGTTGGAGTTCCACCCATCCTTAACACTAACGAATTTTCCTCTTGGAAGTTTGAAATGGAATCTCACATTTCAGGATCGTGTACCGCATTGTGGAGAAGCGTGATCCATGGATTTCATCCTCATGACCCAAGCAACTTGACTCCAAGGGAGGATGTTGAATCTCAACGCAACAAAACTTCTCTTGTAATTATCCAGAAGGCTCTCCCAAGGGAGCATCTCACTCACATCCGTGGTTGCAAGACCGCCAAGGAAGCTTGGGACAAACTTGACACCTTGTTTCAAGGAAATGCTAGCATTCAGTCTTCCAAGTATGATGTGGCCATTGACAACTCCGAGAACTTCGTTATGCAAGAGGATGAGACTCCTGAAGAGCTCTATAGAAGGGTTGTCACTCTCGCCAATCAACTGAGAGACTTTGGCAAGGAAGAAATCACCGATGAGTGGATAAAGAGGAAATTTGTCAAGGCTATCACCCCCTTTGAGAAGAATCTCGCCACTAGTATCCGGACAAGGGCGGACTACAACACTCTCAACTCCATTGGTGTTCTTAGTGAGTTCATCGCAATCTCTCTCTCACACAAGAGTGCGGATGATGCTCTAACTCGCTCTAGAGGGATGGGAAAGTCTCCCAACCTTGCATTGAAGTCAAAGGCAATGGCTCGGGTTGATGAAAGTGAAGAAGAAGATGATGAAGAAGAGGACTATGAAGACACCTACACTGGAGCTCATAAGTGCATTGCTCTCGCTATGCATGGATATTGGAAGAGATGGGAAGCTCACAAAGCCGGCTCTCCGAGACCTCCACGAAGCAAGAACTACAAGAAGAAGGGGGAGCGCCCAAGGACATGCTACAATTGTGGTAGCGCAAACCACTTTGTGAAGAAGAGCCCCTTTGAACCTAGAGAAGAGAACGAAGGCAAGCTTGTTCGCAAAAACAAGACCAAGCCTCCACAAAACAAGAACTTCGCTAGGAAGGTGCCAAGGGCTCTCTATGTTCAAGAAGGGGCGGTTCTTGAGACTTACATCTCCGGAGATGAAGGAGAAGATGAGGTAGTTGGAGTTGCTCACATCGCCAAGGCCACCGCATCATCATCTTCGACCTCTCTATTCGAATCCCCCAATGAGAATGTGGCTACCCGACCTACGTGTCTTATGGAAAAAGCCACTTCGGTATGCACTCCCAATCCCAAGACCATCATCACTAACCCTCCTTCATTATTGGATTGCGTTGAAAATTCTTGTGAGGAGGATAGTGAGTCTAATGAGTTAAGCATATGGCTATCTAGCCTTAAAGGTGAGACTAAGGAAAATGTGAACTCTCTTATGAGGCAACTTTACGAGGCTAACTCTCTTGTTGATGAAAAGGAGGAGATCATCATGACCTTAGAAAGCCATGGAGGTCATACTTGCAATGAGCAAAAGCTTGAAAAAGCCCTTGAAAATGAGTGTTCCATTCGTGCCTCACTTGAGGAGAAATTGTCTTGTCTTGAAGAAAACTTTGCCATAAGTGTCTCTAAGCTTAGGAAAGAAAATGCACAATCTCTTGCTTTAATTAAAACTCTTGAACATGAAGAGTTGAAGCTAGGAATTGCTCACGAAGAACTTGGCACTCGTCATGAAAAACTTGAAAAGGAGTTCATGTCTCTAAAGGAAATTCATGACAAGTTAACCAAATCTCGTGACAATCTTCTAGCCCAACTATCAAACAAGCAAGTTGTGTCCACCTCATCCTCTAGCTTGAATGTCTTGCCTAGAAATGCTTGTAGTGCAACTAATCTTGTAGGAAATGAGAAGAATCCTCATGAGATTGCTTCTCAACGAGCCAACAATGGAAAGGAGGGGCTTGGCTATATAGCCAAGTCGAAGAAGAAGTACAAGAAGAAGAACAAGAAGAGTGTCACGTCCCCCTCACAAGAAGTAAGATTTGTGAAAGAGGGAGAGGTGACCAAAAGAAAGGAGACCAACACCATTGTGGGTGGTGAGACCTCTAGGGGGAGCACCACTCACAATAACTTTGCCGGGAAATTGTAACATCCCAGTGTTTGGGAGGTTATAAGGATCTAAATCTAATATGTGCATTTGCAAGGCATGCATCTAAAAGTACGGGAAATTTTGGCGCGAAAGTTTAAACAAACCAAAGTGACCAATGTTTCACTTGACATGATGAAATAGGTCTAGTTCATCTAGTCAAGAGTACATTTGGAGTGATCTTTATAACAAACATCTTTCTAAACCAAATCATCTTATAAGACAAACCAGATTTGGTGATGACCAACACTAACTTTCAACAACATCAACCATAAGTTCCTAAGTGACGTGAGAGGATTCATCTAGGTATTTTAAAACTCGAAGAGGGGTGAGTATCCAAATAACACAGATGATGACCTTACTTCTGCAAGTTAGTCATGTATAACTGGATGATCTCATCAGTCTTAAAGGATGAATCTGAACGAGGAAACATACCTTCTTAAACCCATACCAAACCCTGATCACTGTCTGTGATCTTTCCAAAACTCTTGTCTATGTTTCTGCATGACCAAGGCTACAAGAGAAGCAAACCAGGAGGGAGCCAAGATCAGAAGACATCAACTAAGAGGGGTGAAATCCTAGTGTTTGGTGTCATACAAGAATAATTTGAGTACAGATGCTAATCAATCTTGTAAGCAGATTATTTCTGAGGGCATTAAACACTGGAGTTTCAATAGGTTAAATTATACGAGAACAAACTGGTAACTGACTCCGAGACACTATCGGACTAGAAGTGGCAGCTAGAGATCTATTCATGAATACTAAACCCTGGAGTAATCGGAGTTTCGTCGTCTTTCTGACTTTGGGTTTAGAGTCAAGAGGGGAGAGTGGAAGGAATTCTGACATGATCTTTCAGTGTTGTTTGATTTGAGAGTTTAATTCAAAATTTGAAACAAAAGATCATTTGTATTTGGAATTTGAATTCAAATTGATTGTTAGATAATTTGAATACTTAGTTATTAATTAAGTTTGAAACATTTAATAAATTAAATCCTTATTGAATTCAATTTAATTAAGAGGGGTTATTAAAAGTAAAAAAATAAGATTTATTGATAACAGAAAAATAATTCAAAGTCATTACATTTGCAATAAATAGAAATTACAAGTGTTATTACAAATGAACATTTACAAAAAGAAATTCCTAATCTAATTCTTGCAAGGCTTCTAAGTCTCCAATCGATATTCTGTTCCTGCAAAATAAACAAGTAAACAGACAAAAATAAAAGTGGAGGTGGTGGAGTTAATTACCCTCAGTTTGGCAGTGTGTTGCACTGTTAAGCACATCATTGGGTGTAAAAGAACCTTGTGTAATATCTGTTCAAATCACTAAGTAAGCCTCAGAACAACCTCATTGGCCATCATCAGGAAATACAAGTGTCATGCCAAAAAGAATGGAAAGCATCAGATAAGACCAAGCTCAGCCGAGTCTATCTGCTTGGGTAAAAGATCCTGAGTCATGCATACAAGCACACAGCTTACACCACCATGCACATCTTAGTGCTGTCAAGGCCACAAGAGCCTAATAAAAGGCAAACAGCCGTGAAGCATGAGGAGCAAAGCCCCATTTCATCTCCTACACGTCCATCTTGAGCTCTAAGCTCATACCACCACCAGGAACATCTCAGAGCAACAATACACACTACCCAAATTCCTGCTGTGCGAAGATCAACATGGGATAGATCAAGACAGCAGCTGTACAAGCCACTGCCCAGTACATGAACCCATTCCAGCCGCACCACATGCTTCCTACATCAGCTAAAATCATCTACCAACAATTCCAGTACTGCTAGAACAACAAGAACACATCCCAGATTAGTCTAGGATCTAGGTGAAGCAGCTAGGAGGTGCAGGCATGCCACAAGAAGAAGGATTTATCAGATTCCGCAAGAGAAAGCTTCACTCCAGCAGCAGGTTAATAAACCTAGACCACTAGATCTTAAATTGCATCTTTAGTTGAGAAGAGAGGAGTGAGAGGGGAGGGAGTTCTCTCAGATAAGCATAGAGTTGCTATGCCTAAGTCATCATGGAAAATTAAAGAAAGCCAAAATAGTATCTGTTCTTATCAATGACAAGTGCCTCAGCCTTTGCATCATAGGCTTGGGCAAGGAAGCATGCAAAGATTTGTTCTTATCTTTAGGGGATAGGGACACTCATCTTCATCAAGTAATTAAGCCAACCCAAGAAATTGCTATAAATAACACTAAGCACTAGATTGCCAGGAGTGCACACCCTAGATACAAGATCTGGCTAACAAACCCAGCAATCTTGTGATTAGAGTGTTATTTTGCTCTCAAACTTGGCACAATCATGTATGCTAGTTCATCACTGAGCCGGACATCCATTTGGTATTTATCTGTTCCTGTCTCAATCATTTAAAAGCCTCAGGAATAATCCATCATTGGTTAAGCAGGAAATAACTCACATATGCGCATCCACTTCTCCAATATATACCATAGGAAAAAAAAATCAAATAAGCATAAGGTCATTTAGATCCAGCAGCAAAGCCACCAGAAATCATTTGATCACTTAAATCTCCAAATCATTTATGCCAAGGTTGAGCTCATCATCTAAATTCAGACATCACCATGGAGCTCTAATTCACAGAGCCTACACACGTATCAAATCATGCATAGAAAGCATATAAGCAACATGAGCGTATAAGTTGCTGGACAGATATCTTTAAAACACCAAGTATGCAGGGATGATCCACCTATATAATTACCGAGCATGTACAGCTTGAGAACAAGCAAGAAAATATTTGTAGCATATATTCCAGCAAGAAACTATAAGTTAAAAACCTCATAAGGAGGATATACTCACGCTAATACTTATGCACATCACATACACTTTGAGTAGGCACACCGGAAATTTGAGCGGAAATTTCCGGGGGAAATTTCCGGGGACACGGAATATTCCGCGCCTTAAGCCCCGGAAATTTCCGGGGTTCGATTTGGACTCGAATAATCCCCCAACTATCCAGCATGCCCGCTCATAGAAGGCACACCGGATATTTGGGCGGAATATTCCGGTCCAAATTTCCGGACCCCAGAATATCCGGCTTTAATGCCGGAAATTTCCGGTGGGGTTGGTCTGGGGCTATATAAGGGCGACGGGAGGGAGCAGTTTCCGATTGCTTCCCTTCCCTCGCCTCCACTCGTCTCCAGCCGCCGCCTCCGAGACCTCCGGGAGGCCCCTCCGCCTCCCCTCCTCGTCCTCTAATCAACTTTTGCGGATCAAGAGACCGCACGTCCGTTCCTATTCATGGATCCCGGTATGTGTCCATTTTCTCTGTAATTTTGGGTTGATTAGATGATTTGATCTCCTATCTAGTGTTCTTCTTGGTATAGCACGGTTATTTGTTCACAGACGTATCACATATTCTCTAGGCTTCATCTCTATACTAGATTCCTCGTTCTAGATTCGTTATAGGGCCAGATTCAGATCTGGTTTCGAAAATCCCGAAGGCCGGAAATTTCCGCCCCAGGACCGGAATTTCCGCCCCCGGAAATTTCCCCTGAGGCCGGAATTTCCGCCCTCCGGAATTTCCGCATCCATGACCGGAATTTCCGGCCTTTACTGAATCTTGAACAGAGATCCACTTTATCCAATTCCACAACTCGTGAGCCCCCGTTTTTTATTCTTGTTTGGTTTTCTTTGCATCTTTTCTGCTTTCCTCGCAGATGGTTCAAGCTCTAGGCCCGGCAAGCTGCTCAGTTGCCGCAAGCGCCTCCGTCACCTGAGGGAAAATGAGGAGGGGACCTATGTGGATGAGAATGAGACTCGCCCGCATGCGAGGGATGCTGAGAAGGAATATGAGCGCCAACGTGATGCTGACAGGTCTGCTCGCAAAGCTGGGAAGCAGCAAGGGAAGTCTGCTCTGAACCTGGCCACCATGTCCATCCCCGAGTTCAAGGCATGGCGGGGCAAGGCCTGGTACACTGAGGGTCCTCAAGACCCCACGATTGATTCCTGCTTCTGGCACGTTGAGCAGGAGACCCTTTTCAAGCAAGTGTACACTGTCATGAGCAAGCCAGTGTGCCCCATGAAGGTTATCAACTTCGCTCATCTGGCTGCCAATCCCGCCTACTTCAACAACTCAGTCCAGTTGGCTGAGCTCCTTGGTCTGCGCCCTCTTATGGAGACTAGATGCTCTTACAACACCACATTCATCCAGCAGTTCTTCGCCACTCTGGTTATTGATGATTCTGAGGAGATTGGGATGTCTTGGATGTCTGGCCCCCACTTGCTCACTGCCAACTTCCATGACTTTGCTACTGCGCTCGGGTACCCCTTTGCTGGCCTCAACACTCCCCAGGGTCACCGCATGCATATTCACGGGGTTGAGTATGAGAAGAACAGGCTGGCTGAGTTGTATGGCTCCACAGGTGTGATTGGCTCGGCCAAAGGGTTGTATCCTATATATGACATCCTGCTGCGTATGTTCCGGGAGTCTGTTGCCCCAAGTGGTGGCAATAATGATGCTATTCGTGGTGGCTTGGTCAACCTCATGTACCACGCCTACCTGACCTTCACTGAGGGTGACTTGGATGACATGGAGGCCCACAAGGTTGATGTGATGGATTTCATCTTCAATGAGATCCACTTTGCTCTCTTCCACCGCAAAGTGCCCCCATATGCCCCGTACATCATGAAGCTCATCAAAGCTCGCTATCCCGAGGCACTCCGTGAGGACTTGGAGCTGGACTGTGAGGACCACAAGGATGTTACTCTGTACAAGAAGGCAGCTCACACACAGCAGGCTGCACATGATGTGGGTGCCACAGGTCAAGGCCACCGTGATCCTCACATGCGTCCTCCTCCCCCTGGCAAGAAGAAGCGCTCATGGCTTGTTCGCGCAATTGAGAAGGTGCTGTGCATGAATGTGTGCCTCCACAAGGAGAACTACATCGCCTATGTGGAGCGCCGCAGCATCCTCGAGAACCAGCATCACATCATGACTGCTCTTGGTGCTCCCAATGTGCCACCACTTCCTCCTCCCAGGATTGCCTACAAGAACTGGAACAACCGCGACGTTGACTGGGATATCGGTGTGGATGATGATGAGGACGTGGAGGATGTCACCGAGGATGAAGCGGAAGAGGAAGAGGAGGACACCCAGGCCTAGAGTTTGCTCCATGGGACGTAGCTCTCTCTTGTCTCTTTTTGGTATCCTGATGCCAAAGGGGGAGAAGATCTAGATGATCGCGGGGATTTGCTCGGGGGGGCTTCGTTCTTTATTTGCCTGTTTTTATCATCTCGTGTGTTTTTTTTCGAACTTCGTTCTATCGTACTCGTTATTCGTTGGTGAACTATTATTATTAGGAGGCATGTCTCCTATATATGCTATCTGTGATGTCTTTCATATCTTGCACTGTTTGTTTAAATTCCTGCAAATACCCGTGTTGTCATCATTCACCAAAAAGGGGGAGATTGAAAGCTCATGATCCCTCTAATGATTTTGGTGATGATGATAACACGGGTATCCTCTATCTAACAGTGTTGTTTTAGACTGTGCAGCTATTATCTCAGATGATTAGTGTTGTATTCTTGACGGAAGATCAAAGAGAAGACCTACACTCTGGATTATCTGCCACCAGATTTTTCAGTACCAGTCCGGAAATTCCGGTGTCTTTGGGGCGGAATATCCGGCCCCAGCCCCGGAATTTTCCGGCCCTCTTCTGGCATCTCTAAAACGACTAAGTGTTTTCACTGCCCGCACACAGAAGCCAGGGCGGAAATTTGCCCCGGAAATTTCCGGTGCAAAAATCCGGCCCTCTGGGACTTAGAAGAAATTGGAGCACTCTCAGCTGCCCGCGCACAGAGATGGGGGCGGAAATTCTGTCCGGAAATTTCCGGGCCCAGACATTTCAATTATTCGCCCCCCGGATACTTCAATATTCCGGCATTCTGGTCCTTAGCCGTTTTCAACAATTGGCTGCTGCCCGCGCACAGAAGCTGGGGCGGAAATTTGCCCCGGAAATTTCCGGTGCAAATATCCGGCCCCTGGTCCTTAGCCATTTTTCGTCAACGAGCTGGTGCCCGCGCGCAGAGAGGGGGGCGGAGTATTAGGGCGGAAATTTCCGCCCCCGGATATATCAAAAATCCGCCCCCCGGACTATTCAAATTTCCGGCCCAGGCAGACCGGAAATTTCCGGTGCTTACCCCGGAATATTCCGGTCCTACAGGACTGCAACGGTCAGAAATTGGAGGAGCCTATAAATAGCTGTCTTCTTCCTCTAGATAGGTAGCTCGTCCATTCCTCTCTCTCCTCCATTGTTGTAGAGCTCAAAACGCCCCGATCTCCCTCCTCTTCCAACCAAACTCGATGCCCTTCAAGGATCTCATGGAGGAGGACTAGATCTACCTTTCCACCAAGCCAAAACGTGTGTATCCACACCACAACTCTTGGGATCTTGTAATCTCTTGGTTGCTTTGTCATCCAAGGGAAACCCTAGTGCTTGTAGCTTCCACCTTGTAGCAAAAAGTTTCGATTGTTGAGAGCCTCCATCTCACTTGTGGAGTAGCCTCAACCCCTTGTAAAGGTTTGGTCAACGCCTTCAAGTCGACCTCATAGTGGAAACGAGAATCTCCCTCACCGGAGAAGCTCAAGGAGAACAAGGTTTGCACATCCGTGCTATTGAGGAGCGCCTAGGTGACTCCCCACCTCTCCAACGTAGTCGTACTTCTTTTAAGAAGAAACTACGGGAAACATATCCTTGTCTCCGTGTCTTTCACTCGTTGCTATCTTGTACCGTTCCTTTATTTCCGCTGCTACTTGTTCCGTACCACCTAGGATATTCACTTAGTTGCACATTTAGGTAATCAAGCATTTACTTTCTTAAAACCCCCATTAAAAGTGAAAAAGAAGTAAAATTTGTAGGTCACCTATTCACCCCCCTCTAGTTGACCATATTGCACTTTCAAAACGGTGCGAAAATACGTAGTACCTGCGCGCGCGGACAAACGCAGCAGGCCGGCCCAGGGCCGCGCGAGCGTGAGCCTCGCCGTGCCTGCTAGCTGCGTGACTTTTTTTTTACCTAACGTGATTTCCTCATCGCTGACATCATCGCACATGTCAGCGATTTTTTTTCTACGTAAGACGTTCACATGCACCATGTACGTAGGCTTGCCAGGATGGCCTTTTTTTCTTTTTTTTTTCCTTTTTTCCTGTTTTATTAATATCTTTTGAATAAAGGCTCCAAATCCAACAAAACCAATTGACTATTTTTGGAAAAACAATATCTATTAAACTATCATATATTTGCTACCATTTTAGTCATTTAAAAATTTGACAAATTTTAAATATCACTTTAACTACAAATAGGCATTTGTGTCTATTTCCAAAATAGTTTTAGTTTGGCTTCAATTTTTTTTTTTTTGGAAAATACTATATGTTATAATATTTATTTTAATTTTTTTTAATATTATCTTCATACAAAATAATCTTGTTGTAACCTTTTAAATTATTTGAAACCTTGATAAAATATTAGTATATGCATATACCTACATTTGGGCTTTTAAAATATTTAAGAAGGCCAAAATATCATTAAGGTTTATGATCCTCTAGTTTTAAATATCATATAAACATTTTCGAACCGATTTTTGATTTGGAATCATTCTATCGAATAGATCTTGCTTTTAAATAACGTGAATTATTTTGCAAATATATTTATTAGAAACAACTCTGTGTGTTTAGAAAATAGAATCTTATTTGGATTAGCAATTTTCCAAGTACCTTGGAAAATTCATATTGGTTATTTTGTGGTTGAAATTTATTTGAATTTGGTGGCTTGCATTAACAACATATTTTTTTTAACTTTTAGTGATTTTTGAACTTTCCCAAAAATCTGGGATGTTACAAACTACCACCCTTAAAAGAAATCTCGTCCCGAGATTTGAGAAGGCTAGAAAGAAATATAGGTTTGTGTATCTGGGTTGCAAGGGAAACTAAGTAGGCTACCACCCTTAAAAGAAACTTTTGTGGGTATACTAATCTCATGGCTTGATTGTGTATCTTGTCTCCAGATGGCTTGAGTAGAACCTTCTTCGTAGTAGGGTTGAAGACTAATTGGTGTCTCTTGAACTTCATTTGATACTGATGGTCACTCTTTGGGTCAATCAAAAGTCCAAGTTGAGAGCATTTCACAACCTCGTCTCATCCTTTTCATTGATATCCTTAGTAGGCTTCCATTTGTCAATTTCTTCCTTGAATGCAACACCATGCTATTTCTAACGGAACTCTCATGGTGGGCAATACCTTCCATGGCATGTTACCTCCAAGGTTGGTTTCATCCTCGTCGAAGATTAATACGATTCAGCAAAACTTGCCTAACATAGGGTTATAATTATATCCTACCATTCTATGGTTCAGGCTTAACATCGTCGTCTATTTAATAGGTATGACACTCAGATTTACCATTCCTCATAGCAAAGGTGAATAATGTGAGTAGTCATCATGGGGGCCAATCCATGTTGCACCCAATCATTACCTTGTACTTAGATTGGTGAATCTCGTATGATAACACTCGGTCATCCTCGCTTGTCTAACAGAAAGTGACCAATCTGTAAGACAGACCTGACCTAAACTATAGTTTCTTAAACTAGTAGTTTCGCGTAAACTCTTATAAAACACTAACTGGATAGTTGTAGTTTCTTCATCTATCCTTCTCCTGGTGTAGCAAATTCTTCATAACCTTCATAGCTCATGTATTCTTGATTCCACATTTCATTCCTTACTTGTAGATTCACTTGTTGATCCTTAGGATAGAGATGGCATTGATAATGGATGTGATTGTTCTTTCACTCAGAAGAACATAATCCTGAGATCTGTGGCAATTCCTCATCTGGAAGCATTTCGTCTCAATAGGGCACTAGTCATAACATTATTGGGTGTATTGTTTGTTGTTGTAATCCATATAGTAGCTCACTATTGTTGGTAAATGGCTATGCGGTTTTGGTTTGGCTTAGCATGGATGAGTAGAGATTAGAAAGGTACTAAAGAAGAATCCTACCCAACACAACAGAGCAAGCCAATTCATCTTACAAACAACATCTAACAAGCACTCATCACACCAAACAACTGATTCAGCAAACAACCTAGTATTGTCATACCACACTTAATTGTATGATCAATACACTAACACGATATCGTTATTCTAGCCAAGTAACTCGATTGGTGGTCTCATCTACATCTTCTTGAGTTCTTCAGGTTCATCCTTCACTTCCATGATATGGTTCTGATTGTTGTGAAGTCTAAGATTTTCTCTAAGTTCTTCAATGGACTTACTTGTAGTACTTCATGTTGAAACCAATGATGTCATATGAAAAATATTTCTTGTACTCCATGGTATGGTTATCTAGAACAAGAGAAGAAATTTTTGAAGGTGAATAATAGATGAGAGGATATGAGAAAAGATTAAGATTAGAAGTTGTGTTCCTAGAAAGTTTGGCAAAATAGATTTTCAATCCTATGGTCTTTTCCTAGTTCTAATCCAAACTTAGGTCTCGAATCCTACAGGCAACACAATGCTGTGATACCATCTGTAGCGCTCCCACCTTTTAATAAAGGCAAGAACCCCTGTGTTATTGTGCTAGTCCCTGGATCAATTGCTAGCACCACACTACCAGATGAAATATCATGCAAATGCGTCAACATCTTTATTATATCGCATGATCCAGACTTTACAAAATTGTTTTACAACTTGCATAGCTCAAGGCTAGCGTAAATACAAAGTTCTAGCAGCGGAAAATATAGCACATCAATGAGCCTCATCCTCTTCATGTGCCACAGGCAAAACATGTTGGTTGTAGACTCGAGAACCTAAACGAAATCCTCACTCGTCATCGGAGCCATCTGCAAGTTGGAATATGTAGCCACAAGGGAGTCAATACAATTTAATGTATTGGCAAGTGACACTATGGTGGATATAAATGGCAAGAATATACTACATGCATATTTGGCTGGTGGAGTTTGTAGGCTATTTTGCATAAATACATTTGTCCTATCTTTTAATAGAAAATAATTTTGCACATAATTGGACACTTTGGTTGATAGCAAAGTGCTCCTATATAATTGGACACTTTGGTTGATAGCAAAGTGCTCCTACCCTTTGGATTAGCACACTGAAACACCATCAGGCACCTCTCCAATAACCCATAGTCAAATTTGGTAGTAATTAATAAGATGAACGAGATATGTCATGTTTCCCATCTAGTTGTTGAATTGTCCCTAACCAATGGAACACGGCTAAGATCTTAGTTTTAATCCTCGCGAGGTTTGTGCCCTTTACCCGTGTTGCCCAATCGACCCCAAACACCATGATACACCATTAGTACCACGGAAGGAAAGAAGATTAAGCCATAACTCATAAGAAGTAGATCCCCAAACCCTCCACGAGCCGGACCATCCTACCACTATTCTACATCTCTGGACACGTTGGGTTCGAGTCACCACATCCTACAAATTATGTCTAGCCCATACTAATATGAAACACGGCTGCACACAAGAAACAACTACATTCAGAAACTAAACATAATCTCAAGATACTGGGCGGCGGTCCCCACCAAACTTTGTACTCTGATGACATGCTAGCAATCCGCCCAGTGGTTAATTAATTATCATGTTGTTTTCATAAGCAATTAAAATAACGAGTAATACTTTAACATGATAATAATCCCAACCACGATATCTATAGCATGGCTAAGCAATCTACAAGTACGATGTTTGCCTATCATATGGATGCTACAATCTAGGGGTAACATATGATCGCTCCACTTGGGTGTTAGTGAAGCAATCTAGCATAGCGATAACACACAACTCCTACTAATGCATAGCTACAATAAAACTCTAATGCATATATTGAAATAGTAGGATCATGTGTGTCACTTGCCTTTTTGAAGTTTGGTGTAGAATCACACTCTCTTCACAAATAGAACGTTCCTCTCCGTATCATCTAAACAATACAGATAAATAACAATAAACAAGCAAATCACAAACACAATGCAAGCAAAGGAAAACAAACATAGAAGTGTGTTTAAAGCAAGATTGCTTTAGGTTATTTATTGATAGGTCAGTGCTTTTCACATAATTCAATATGCAAAGAGAATTATGATAATTAGGTTGATGGGTAGTCTTTTATGGACAACGTTTGGGCTTGAAGGATTCAAACTTGAGTGGTTCCTATTTGTCAAGGAAGTTCCAAGGGTCCAAACGGTTGGTCTCTGATCATAATGCTTATGCAAGGTTTTGTTCTAAAGGTTTTAGAGCAAACCATGATCAACATGATTCACACAAAGGTTTTATGTACTAGGGTTCTAGTAAAGTTACAACATAACTTATAAATAAAAAAAAATGTTTTTCTATATGGATTACATGTTCACTTGCTATTACATTAGGTGGTTAACATATATTTAGTTTTGGTCATGACCCAAATGATCACACCACAATTGGCTATTAGCTATTAACAACTAGCATATCATATTCAATTGGTATTAAACACTAAGTAGGGTTGTAGGACAAGATTACATAGAATAGGTTCACTAGGGTCCATATGGTTTAGGTATTGGTCTCTCTGGTCCAAGATTACTAAATGGAACATTATTGTAGAAGGAATCGTATTAAGATTATTTACTGAGTTTAAACTAGGTCAAAATTACTCAAATGAGTATTTGGATTTAGATAAATTTTAAATAGTAAAATTCGAAATTAAACAATGCTAAATGATTCTACATGTTAAGAGCTTTCCAAAAAGTCCAAGTTTGCTAAATTCGGCCTTACGGTTCAAAAGTTATGACTGTTCTAAGTTGTAGCGTTTTTATGTAAAACTAGCACACGAATTTTTCTACTTGGCGTCCGGAAAAATAGGTCGACTACATGGTATGGCATAATTGGCTAGTAAAATTAGTTTAAGTGATCTACTTGTGGTCGTAGGATCAAAATCGTGTGGCTACGGCTATAGCGTGTCTTTGTGTAGCTTACGTCGCGCAGGGTACGTACGACAAATATTACGTTAGTCTAAAGTTAAAATAAAATATACTAAGAAAATAAGTCTAATACTACGGCAACTATATTGGCGGTCTCAAATATACTAAAACAGGTATTCTATAAATATACGCACAAAAGATAGGTCACGTGGTACCTTTGTCGTGTGAGAAGCTCCGTCGACAAAAAAAATAAGAAATCCACCAAAAAATAATTATTTTATTCTAGTCAAACCAAAATAAATGGTTCGACCTGAATTTATTTTTGTGTTTTTGCCTAGACTATGGGTCTCATTATATAGGCGGGTGGTGGGTGTGAAATTTGCTAAATAATCGATGTGGGACTAAAAACGGTGGGAAAATACGTAGTATCTGCGCACGCGGACGAACGCAGCAGGCCGGCCTAGGGCCGCGCGAGCGTGAGCCTAGCCATGCCTGCTAGCTGCGTGACTTTTTTTTTACCTGACGTGATTTCCTCATCGCTGACATCATCGCACATGTCAGCGATTTTTTTTTCTACGTAACACACATGCACGTACGTAGGCTTGCCCGGTTGGCCTTTTTTTCTTTTTTTTTTTCCTTTTTTCCTGTTTTATTAATATCTTTTGAATAAAGGCTCCAAATCCAACAAAATCAATTGCACTATTTTTGGAAAAACAATATCTATTAAACTATCATATATTTGCTACCATTTTAGTCATTTAAAAATTTGACAAATTTTAAATATCACTTTAACTACAAATAGGCATTTGTGTCTATTTCCAAAATAGTTTTAGTTTGGCTTCAATTTTTTTTGGAAAATACTATATGTTATAATATTTATTTTAATTTTTTTAATATTATCTTCATACAAAATAATCTTATTGTAACCTTTTAAATTATTTGAAACCTTGATAAAATATTAGTATATGCATATACCTACATTTGGGCTTTTAAAATATTTAAGAATGCCAAAATATCATTAAGGTTTATGATCCTCTAGTTTTAAATATCATATAAACATTTTCAAACCGATTTTTGATTTGGAATTATTCTATCGAATAGATCTTGCTTTTAAATAACGTGAATTATTTTGCAAATATATTTATTAGAAACAACTCTGTGTGTTTAGAAAATAGAATCTTATTTGGATTAGCAATTTTCCAAGTACCTTGGAAAATTCATATTAGTTATTTTGTGGTTGAAATTTATTTGAATTTGGTGGCTTGCATTAAGAACATATTTTTTTTAACTTTTAGTGATTTTTGAACTTTCCCAAAAATCTGGGATGTTACACAAGTAGGATGGAGCCGAACTTGTGCAGTTCGATGCCATCTTACTTTTGCGCCGAACCTTGTTCCGATCAACAAAAAAAGATCAGGAGGTCGGCTCCATGGCCGCACGCGATACGGGGGTTGAGAAAATGGATTTCTGCTGGTCCGTGAAGTTTCCCGTGGAAAACGGACCGAAACAGAGACAGAGACGTGCGGGGAAAATAAACAGCCAGCCAAGTGGCTTTACTGGCCTGGGTTGGAAAAAAACTTAGATCTGAGAAATATATAGCCATTTCCCCTGAAATACGGCAATCCAATCAGGGTCTAAGGGTGTGTCTGGTTCAATGGGCATTACTCGGTTAGTTAGGGATGGTCACTTTTTTTTATGTTAGCTAGGTATAGCCATTTTTCGGTGGTTTGTGAAGCTCCTAAACTCCTTTCATAAGAGCTCTCTACCTTAAGGACCCTCTTGTTTTCCACTCGAGCTACCCCTGAAATCTCCTTGTTCGTTTTTTTTCCTTTCTCATATATAGCCTACACAAACTACTTCCATATGATGTATTGATATAGTCTACATGAACTACCCGAGGCACCATACTACTTCAAAGTTCGAACATATATATATTCTACTATGTATATTCGACAACATTTCAAATACTCAAACACCATAATTCAAATTGAAATTTGAAATTTTGAGCACACATAATGAAAAGCATGATGGTCAGCATAGTACAAACCAAATAGTTCAAACACGTTCAAAATACAATGCTCCATGGCAGCTCAAACCTGAGAATGAACCTCTTTGGTGAACCCTGTTCACTAGCGAGCTCTAAATGGTGATGAAGAGTATAGTAATGATATCTCCAGAGCCTGTTCCGACTTGACTTGGTAGTTTATTGAGCTGCATCACTAGATTTGCGACAAAAGAGGTATTCTGAGGTAACGTATACACATGGGTTACAATTTGGAACAAGGAATTTAATGCTTCAATGTATGAAAATAAAAAGAAGGTCGGATAGTAAGAAGACCCTTCCCCTCACGTCACTCTCACCCAAGGGAAACCAAACCCTAGCCACCCGCCACCCCTCCCCTCCCTTCCCCTCGCCGTCCCCTGAGAAGGTCGCTAGAAAGCCGCGTGGCCGGCCATGACAGCGGCATCGAGGCTTTTGCCCGACATCGCCTCTGGCCTAGGGGTTCGGACGCCAGGTTCGCGGCTCTAGGTGGCGGATGCATTGCTGGCTCTGCGGCGGGCAATACACGTGGGTGCTGGCCGCTCTCCTCTGGTAGGGCGGCGAGTTGAACAACACGTGGCAGCTGGGCTACGTCCTCCCCCCCCCCCCCCTCCCCCGCAGATTCGCTTCCTTTTGTCGGATTCGGGGGTCAACCTCTTGATGCCTCTAAACCAACGGAAGGCGGCGGCTTTGGTAGTTGTGGGAAATAGGAGGCCGAGCGGAAGCTCGGGCTGGCGCCGGCTAGCCCCGACGGTGACGGTCCATGGCGTCGTAGTGCTACGAGGGTGGCGCCATTGCCTGGATTTTCCCAGCGGCGCTAGTTGTTCCTTCATCTGTGGGGTTGACGAAGCTCTTGTCTTGTGTAACTTAAGTTCGTCCCTACATAAGCTGGCGGCTTTCATCGTTTCGGTCACGCTCCTGAGCGGCGCTCCGTCCACAGGCTACCGGTGTTCGATGCGCGGCTAGCACTGTGTGTGTGGGGGGGGGGGGGGTAGGGGGGCGACATGAGGGGTAGGGGCTTCTTGTTTTCGCGTGGTGCTAGTCGGTTGTACCGGGGCTTGTAGTTTCATATTGTTTTGTGTGGTTGCTCGAGCCGCGTCTTATATTTAGATCGGAAGCAGCACCCTTGTACCTTTGCCTTTTGTTAATTCAAAGTTGGGACTTTCAAGCCTACCGTCTTAAAAAAAGGATGATGTGTCTACTAATATTCTAAAATCATCCACAATGTGGTGCCGGCTCGATAAAAAGAAAGTTCATTCGAATCGTTATGTTTTTACTCTCTTCATATCTAAATATAAGATGTTTTAGCGTTTACTGTGGACAACACGGAAAAGGCTAAAACATCTTATATTTGATTCGAAGGGAGTAATTTTTTAGCGAGAAAGTATCCAACGGAAACCTAATTTTCATGTAAACTTGGTATCTAGTAAAGCATATGCCACTCAATCTTAAATGTACGGAAGAGATGAGACACAACACACACAATGGATTTTTTTTTTTACTTTTCACCGGGGAGTGCAAGCAGCACCCACCTGTATATTTCCATTTATCCATCAAGATGGAAGGGTGAAAGGGCCCAAAAAATCGAGCTAAACAGAGGAATAGGGGGAGTGTGTGGGGAGGGAGGGGGGGCTACATTGAGAAGATTACAAGTGTCGGACTTGTGGTCGTGGGGAAGGCGAGCGCACCATAGGACGGCGTCGTCACGACAATTCTTCAGGAGAAGGGCGAGGGAGGCGGTGTTCCTTTGGAAGACCACACCATTGCGGTGTTTCCACAGGTGCCAGAAGCAAAGCAGCCTCAGCGTAGCACGAGTCGCCGCTGGTGCCGAACGGGGAAGCGGGCAGGAGAGTGCAGTAGCTGCACTCTGAGTTGTGCTGGGTGGCGAGCCGATCGCATCCCAGAAGCTGCGTGCGAAGGGACGGGTGAAGAAGATGTGCTCGGTCGTCTCGAGCGCAGCACCGCAGATGGCACACCCACTCTCGGCGCCGTCGATGACCTTTTTGTGGAGGAGGTTGGCACGGGACTGAATCCTGTCCCAGACGAGGAGCCAGGAGAAGAACCTGACCCGCGAGGGGGCATGGTTGCGCCAGGTAGAGTTATAGGTGTCGGAGAGGACACCCCCGAAGTGGCAGAGTCCGTAGAGGGACGACGTGCACAGCTTGCCGTCAGGCGCAGCGTAGAGGCGCAGCGATCTCATGTCGTCATCTTCAGTCAGGCGGACAAGCAAGAGGGTGTCTTCCAGGGCGTGTTTTTGCGCCGAGGCCGTGGGGGAGAGGCGAGGCGCAAGGTTTATATCCAAGTCGGCCGCCAGCAGGGAGCGCACCGTGATTGTAGGCATTGTGCTGTGGGAGAAGAGCTCAGGCATGGAGGAACAGAGTGGCCCGAGCGGCAGCCATGCGTCAAGCCAGAATGCGGGAGAGGTCGCGGTAGAGTGGGAGCAACCGAAGGAGGCCACGCCAGTGAGAGCCATAGAGAGTGGATTGGCGACAGCTGTTGTCGAGCGGGGCACCGTCGAGGGTGGCCCAGACCCACCGTGGCCAGGATTCGCGCGGGGCGGAGTAGAGCCGATGCAGGAGCTTAACCTGGAGGCATTGGTTCATTGTGGCGAGGCAGCGAATTCCCAGCCCTCCTTCAGTCTTGGGGCGGCACACGTGATCCCAAGCGATAAGGCACTTGCTCCCGGAGACATGGTCAGCACCAGCCCAGAGGAAGGAGCGACGTAATTTGTCGATGGTGGTGATCACCCCGGCAGGCAGAGTCAGCGCGCCCATGGCGTAGGCAGGGAGGGCGTCGAGCACGGCGTTGATCAAGACGAGCCGCCCACCGAAGGGGAGGAGTAGAGCACGCCAGCCAGAGAGGTATTTGTCCACTCTGGCAATGAGAGGGGCGAAGGCTTTGAGGCGCAGCTTGTCGGCGGACAGCGGCAACCCTAGGTAGGTCTAGGGAAACCTTCGATCTTGCAGCCCAGGCATGTACTGATTTTAGCAAGCACGAAGGCGTCAACGTGCATAGGGACAAGCGTGCTCTTCGCGTAGTTGATGCAGAGGCTGGTGGCGAGCTCGAAGCGGTGAAGGATGGAGCGTAGCCGTGTCGCAGCCCCCGTGTCAGCACACAGGATGATAAGCGTATCATCTGCGTACTGAAGAACAGGGCACAGAGCGCCATCGACGAGGGGGTGCTGGAGCACGTCGTCGCCGGAGACGAGGCACTGCAGGACGTCTGCCACGAGGAGGAACATGTAGGGGGACAAGGGGTCGCCCTGTCAGAGGCCGCGCTTGATCCATCTTCCAGGAATGCCATTGAGCAGGACAACGGAACACGACGAGGCGAGGATGCAGTCAATCCAGTCGCACCAAATCGCCCGGAACCCGCGAGCAAGCATCACGGCCCGCAGCCCCTGCCAGCTGACGGAGTCGAATGCTTTGGCAAAATCCAGCTTGAGGACGACGCAGGGGGCGCGACGTCTAAAGCAAGGCTGCACGAGCTCGGTGGCGAGGACGAAGCTCTCGGAGATGCTGCGGCCGGCGAGGAACCCGGTCTGATCGACGTGGACGAGCTTGATGATCTGCAACTGGAGGCGGGAAGTGAGCACCTTGCAGATAGCTTTGACAGAGCACTTCCGCAAGGAGATCGGGCGAAAGGACGCCGGGTTCAGCAGGCCATCACGTTTTGGCAGCAAGACGATGTGCACACGGTTGATCCGCTCCAGGTCGACGAGGCGGGAATGAAATTTTTCGAATAGGCGCAGCACGGTTGTCTTGACTGTCTCCCAGGCTGCGCGGTAGAAACCTGGCCCAAGCCCATCAGGCCCCGACGCGCTGCCCAGAGGGCCTTCTTGATCTCGAGCTCAGAGAAGGGGGCCGAGAGCGGCCCGGCGTCCACTCGTGCACGGGAGCAGTGGAGAGCGTCGAGGTCGAGATCCCGCGCAACAGTGGAAGAGTGGCCGAGAAGCTCGAGGTAGAAGGAGTGGGGTGCAGCAGCTTTGGCGTCGTGGGAGGACACCGTTGCGCCCTCGACGTCGAGAGGCGCGAGCATGGAAGAACTTGGTGTTCTCGTCCCCCTCGACGATGGCGCGGAATTTACGGTGTTGTTTACCAAAAGACGTCCGCGTTGCTTGGAACAGGCTGCGGAACGCAATCCCTGGTAGCGTCTTACATCGACGATGAAGAGAAGGTACTCGGAGGCCAAAGCCTGCCGAACAGTCAGTGGTCATGAATCTGCTAGTAATTGGTTGCTGGTTCTTGCTTGAGCTCATCATCCGGCCGATGTTTCCCAAGTCGCCTCCCCGTAGCGCACTCTCTGCATACTATACTTGGGAACACCGACGGCAAGACGCCGGTAGCAAAGCCCCGCCGCCGATGTATATGTGCTTGTAGATGACATAAACGGCGCCCCCGACCTGCAGAACAGCGCTGAGTGCTTGGCGGCCCGAGAGCTGGTTGTCCGAGATGCTGCGGGAGGAACGGTGTCCAGAACGCGCTCTCGCGAGGAACGTGTTGCCGAGGCCGTACGGCGTGGCACAGTTGGCTAGCTGGTATGCCAGTCACAGCACCATAGATCCAACAGCTGCGCCATCCAGTTCAGGTTCAGATAATCCGTCCTGGCCCCTGCCTCTTCTGTGGCTATCCGTGCCGATCACGTATTCCCGTTACACCATGGTAAACTCGGTTTCGTAGCCGGTGCGTCTCCGTTTCCTCCTATCGCTATATATGCACGTCCGTCCGCGGGGCGGCGCAGCGCTTATCCCACCACCACCCCGCCTCTACCGCGAACAACGACGATGCAGATCTTCGTGAAGACCGTCGCCGGGGAGACCCTCACGCTCGAGGTCGAGAGCAGCGACACGATCGGCAGCGTCAAGGCCCAGATCCAGGAGAAGCAAGGAATCATCCTCACCTCCGACGACGACGACGACGACGAGCAGCATCAGCTACCGTCTCTCGTCTTTGGCGGGAAGCAGCTAGAGGACGAGGACGGCCGGACCCTGGCCGACTACGGCGTCTGCAAGGAGTCGACGCTCCACCTCGCGCTTGGCCTCCGCGGCGGTCACCGGGGCGGCCAATGCCGGTGGATCGAGCCCAACCTCCGAGATCTCGCGATCAGCTACATTCAGAACAAGATGGTCTGCCGCAAGTACGTGCCGCCATAGATATACATACGCCTATACATACATGCTTGATTTTTTTTGTTTTCTCCATCTCAGTGTAACATATTACCTGACTTCTCCCCGCTGTTGGTTCATAGGTGCTATGCACGCCTTCCTCCAAGATCTACCAACTGCCGCAAGAAGAAGTGCGGCCGCAGCAGCGACGTAATCCCTCTCTTCAGACTATCCGTTTTTATTGCTGGCAATGTACCTCTTCAATCTCTGATCTGATTGTATTTTATTTTTGTCCAGGTAAGGAAAAAGAAGCCGTTTTATCGAAATCGTTGGTACTAGTACGAGAAGCCACCGGCCTCCCATAAGGAACCGGTGGATATATATGATCATTTATAGGCTTTCTCTGCAATCAAGAACCAACTATCTTGCTTGTCATACATATATGTAGAATTAGTGGGATGCAACATCGTGTCTACATATTATGCGTATGTCCCCCAAAGCATTCCGGTTTTTCACATGTGGCGTGGCAGTACAACTTCATCTTCTTACAACTGTATAATCACCTTTGTAGAAGTTTTTTTTAACGAGTTTCATGCCCCAAGCTATTTACTGTTGCAAATAATGAACGACTAAAAGTAGATAATACGGTAATACGTACAATGGAAAAGAAGACGGGGGGTGGGGCGGTGGGTCACGCTGTTCGTTAGCGACACGTCCACCTCGTGCGAAAATAAATGACACAAAGTGGGGCACATCATCCATTCTCTTCAATCACCTTCAATCCACAATTACGGTATTTTATCCCGTATCTCCACCCGAACAATATCACTTGCGTTATACAATAGCATGTTACCATCCTAGCTCGTCCTCTCTCGTCTATCTAGGCCCCTCTCTCTCTAAGAATTCAAGTTCGCCCCCACATCGTTTGCAATTTTTTGATAATGGCTCACACCCGGGCTTCTATATAGAAACATGCGCACACACACAAAAACCACGCCAAAGTGACCAGAGACTCGTAAGAAAGGAACTATGCACAAACGCTTTGCATAAGAACCATATCTAGCAGCTAGCCTCGGCAATCCGGCTTTGCTATTGCGAAGGCATGCCATCGTTGCTTGCGAAGGTGGGTGGCCTATGCTGCGAAGGTGAACCTCCGCTGCATGAAGCTGCATCATGGAACACATTGTTGCAAGCCCGGTTATTTCTGTTGCAAACCGTTGCTACCGTGATACACCCTCGTGCAAGCCAACTATGAGTGGCGCCGCTGCTACGAGGCAGCGACCATTGTGCTCCAAAGAGTGCTATTGGCCGAGCCATGGAAGGTAGAGGGGGACTGGGGAGGTGATTTTTTTCTGTTGAGCTACGCTGGTGTATGAGAACAAATCTTGCAGGAATTGAGGAGAAGGGTGGAATATGATGATCTTCTTTAGGAACTAGGAAGTATTTCCCAAAATACATGATTTTCATTTTTCCAAACGTGGACTAACTATGGAAGAAACGAGTAGAAGTAATTATGGAGAAACGTCGGTTCCGTCACTACATGAAACGAGATAGACGCCGACGGCCTAAGCCCCTCGGCGTAGCCCAGGAATCCGTCGGCGTACCCCTTCCCCGACGGCCCCCATCGGCGTACACGTCCGTCGACGAAGCATTTTTGGCCGTCGGCGTACCCATTTCCCCTTGGCGTATCGTTTGGTGGGACCCACCACCTGTCAGAACGAAGACGAACTCTGTTCCGTTTGGTCGATAGATACGCCGACGACCCCCCTCGGCGTAGCATGGCCAGGTGGAGTCATACGGTGACGCGGGCCTTCCGCAGACGCCGACGGCCCCCCTCGGCGTATAGGGGCCACGTGGAGGCCCCTGCTGGGCCTGGCCCATAGGCTACGCCGACGGCCTCCCCCTCGGCGTTGGGAGAAGACGCCGACCGCCCCCCCTCGGCACAGGACCCTTGTTGGGTTGGGAGGCAGGCCTAAACCGACGGGCTTCCCCTCGGCGTAGGTAATTCAATTTTTTTCCATTTAATTCCTGTCATTTCCTGTTATTTCTACAGGGCTCTTTTGCAGGTTTTAAATAGAAATTGAATCTCTAAATTACCAAATATCATCACACACACATAGCATATGCTTCACACAACCATCATACATCAATGCAAACATCATATAACATCACACGAGTATGATCCGAATATCATCTAACCGTGCATACATGATCCGAACATTATTGAACTGTGCTTACAAACACAACCATCTCCTAGCTACACGTCCCGGTTACGGTCACTCGAGATACCCATCTCCGACCTCGTCAGAATAGGCGACTGACGGCGCTGTGTAGTCGCCGTCGAACCAACCCCGGAACTCGGCGAGGCAGCACCACCGGCATGAACCGGTGTGGTCTGACGAGACGAAGTCGGCGAGGCTGTGATCTCTCGGGAACCCGTGGGCGAGGTATCATCATGACCAAAGGGTCGATGCGTGGAGCATCCCGAGCTCTACATGCATGTGTGAGTAAAAGTTAGCAAGTTAGAATGCACATGATGTCAGTAACAACTAGTTTGCCAAATTACTTACCGAAGTCGATGAGTAGTATCCGCGAGCGAATATTTCCCTCGATAGGGCCCGTGGCGCCGGCCCCGGGTTCACTGGTTCCTCTGGTATCGGTTCTGTCGGCCGCTCCCCAGTGGTAAGAAGCATGCGGGTCGCCTGCAACATAGTTTAGATATTAGGCGTTGCAGAAATGAAGGTTCAAACCATGCCACATACGCCGAAGGCCCCCCTCGGCGTCTTACCTGCGTAACGGGGCGCCGTTTTGCCCCCGTTATTTCCCTAACCTACGGCGACGGGCTCTGTTTCGCCGACGGTGACCGTCGGGGCTTGTTTGCAGACGCCGAGGGGGAACATACGCCGACGGGCAGGTGGAGGGCCAATCGCACCGAGCACCCTACGCCGAGGGGACCGATACTTGGCCGGCGGAGACGCCGACGGTCGGCGTCTATCTCGTTTCCTGTAGTGGCGTGGTTCACTTGCGTCCGTGAAAAACAATTCTTGGCTTTGCTCTGCTGGCCGCACGCGTAGTGTGATGAGGCGCGGTCGTCTCTTCCATGTCCAGAACCTGGATCCAGTCGGCCGTTGACGCCGAACGCATGTACGACAGTACGAGCAGCAGGACAAATCAGCCAAGTCAGCACCGTCAACTTAAAAAGATAAAAAGAAGGAAAATCTCGCGGGTGGCATTATCAGGTCATCGCCAATGAATGATCCAGTGGACAAAGCTTGACCGGCCAATAGACCGAGAACACCATGCGATCTTTGGTCCAAGTCAGCGCAATAGGGACCGGATTAACTCGTGCGCAAGTGGAAATAAGGCAGAGAAAGCAAGGCAAACTAAGAAGGGAAGTCAAACGTCTGCCATCGCGTATTGGCATACGTAGCCTGCTTGACATGAATTGTCCCGCAAAAGCAAAAGAGGGCTTGACATCCCTTGAACCTCTCTTTGATTTTCGACGACTGATATCGTTGGATTTACTCGTTGACAATGATGTGCGTGTGCGCTTACGTGTGTCGTTCGAAGCGAGTAGAAACGTCACCTCCAAAATGCTAACGTATTCCATCATGTGCATGTGCCAAACTGAACGGGTGGGTGGAATGGCAAGGCAAGAACCACGCAGAGCGTCAAGTTGGATTGGTTGCCCTATCCAACGATTAAGTTTGGAGGCAAACTGATGGAGTAGACATTTTACCCGCTGGATACAATTGCCCCCATGTTCAGGACTGCTGCCTGTCCTTGCATGTGTACTCTTGGGGCGTGTCAGTCTTTTTTTTTTTTTTGAAAATTTCACACTATATATATAAAGCAAACAAGCCGCCTAATTAAAAACCTTCCAGTTTCCGTAGGTACCTGGTAAGGAAAATAGTGTGTAAAAAACCTGCCGCTACCGGTTACGGAGTAGTTACATCATCCACTAGAAATTTGGTTAACCAATCCGGAGGTTCGTTAACCCAACTAAGAGAATTCTTGTTACAAAAACTACAACTAGCTAATTCATGAGCAGCCATATTGGTAAAGCGAGATTAAACTTCACTTTCCCGATAGAAGTTCAGATATCAACACATTCAACAAATATAGCTGCCATGGAATCCCACCATTGATAATTGCGTAAGCAGAAATTTATAACTTCTTGAGAATCCGACTCCGCTTCTACTCTACGAAAAAGGTTATTAGCAAGGTTAAGGCCATCCCTCATAGCAAGTGCTCCCATTGTCATTGCATCAACACCCACCTCGATGTAAAGGCATTGTGAGGCTATAAAATTTCCATTTGAATCTCTTAGAACCGTAGCCGTGGCTCCTTCACCGACACTAGGGTGAAATGAAGCATCCACATTAAGTTTGACAAAACCCAGGTTTGGTTTGATCCATTTTGGTTCATGGATTCCAACCAACTTGGACAAATAATTCTTGGAGTTATTTGCAATGGCAAGAACTGAGATAGGCCATCGACACGCCGGAGGAATAGGTTCATTATGAGTAACTTATCGTCTAAATCCACCATAAGTACCACCCACCGATCAAGAAGACTTCCTTAACATCATCAGTAGGCATTATCGGGCAAGGGAAGTTATCTGAAAGAAGAATATTTCTATAATAACCGATCCAGATCTTTCAATATTGATAATTGAATTTATGAAACCCGTTAGCCCAAATTTATTCCAAATTTCTATAGCAGGATGGCACTAAAAAAACAAGATGCTTTAAATCTTCCGCCGCCTGGTGACAAATCGGGCATTCCCCAATACGACTAATGTGTCTGTTAGCAAGGGTGCACTGAACTGGAATGATTCCGTGTAATAATCTCCATCCAGAAATTAGAATTTTACGTGAAAGTTTTAGATTCCAAAGCTGTCTCCACACCCAAGGTTGAATTGAAGTTCCAGGCTGGGCATATGTATTTGAATGCATCCCAAATTTATGGCCCCACTCCGCATGAAAAGCTCCCGTTTCTATTAAAGTGCCAAGCAATGAAATCATCAAAGGCCTGATAATAGCGGATCCTCAATATTCTCGCTGTATCTAAAGAGTAGAAGGTGGCATTGATCAAGTTTCCGTTCCATGTACCAGACTCGAGATCAATTAATTCACTAACTTTAGAGTAAACCAAATCTTCCCTCGGTGTGATCACTATTCTATCATGGCTTGAGGGGATCCACGGGTCTGTCCATATATTCGCATCCTCACCCGTCCCAATTCTCCAAATAAAACTTTAAAAGTAGCAATACCAGCTAGAATACTCTGCCAAGTCAACAAGGAACCACTCTTTGGACCAGCCTGTAATACACTTCCATCAGGAAAATATTTGGCTTTTAAGATACGAGCACAAAGAGATTCCGGGGATGTGATAATTCTCCAACATTGTTTGGCTAGCAAAGTAAGATTAAAAAGGTGAAGACATCATCACCCCACCAATTGAGAAATAAGATCAGTAATATCTTTGGATACTCCTTTAGTTAACTTAAAGACCAACATTGCAAAAACAGGAATATCTTGAGCTACAGCTTTGAGTAGAATTTCTTTACCTCCCAAGGACAGTTTCTTCTCCATCCAACCTTTTAATATTTGTTTAACTCTTTCAACCAGATATTTAAAACAATCACTCCTGTCCACTCCAATCATACCAGGAAATCCAAGATATTTATCAGACAAAGCCTCAGTATCAATGTGTAGCTCATGACATATATCAGCTCTTGTATCCACATTAGTATTTGGACTGGAAAAATACTAGATTTTGCAAACTTACTAACTGTCCCGAATTCGCACAATAAGAATCAAGCACTTGTTGTAAGGAATTTGCATTTAGAACATCTGCTCTCACTAGAATTAAGGAATCGTCAGCAAATAAGAGGTGTGAGACTGATGGTGCATTCCTACACACCCTAACTCCTTGAATGCCACCAACTTATTCTTCGTACTCCAACATGCTTGATAAACCTTCCGCGCATCATAGAAATAGATAAGTGGAAAGAGGATCCCCTTGACGTATACCCCTTGTCGGAAAAAACTCCTCGGTATCTTGAGAATTGAATCTTACCTTATATTTAACTGAGCCGACACAGACCATCATCATATCAATCCATAAAGAATTAAGTCCCAATTTCTCCATCAATTTCTAAGAAACACCCACTCCACTCGATCATATGCTTTATGCATATCTAACATGACAGTATAGAGCCCAAACTGCCCGACCCTTTTATTTTTAATTTTATGGATGCACTCATAAGCAATGAGAAATATTATCTGTAATCATTCTCCCCGGAATAAAAGCACTTTGAGATGGAAAACTAATCTCAGGGAGAACACTCTTCAATCTTGCTGCCAGCATCTTCGAGATAATTTTGTATAAGACATTGCATAAACTTATTGGACGATATTGCGTGACTAAGTCCGGGAAATCCACTTTCGGTATCATGACAATAGTGGTGTCATTCCAATTCTGAGGGATTTGCCTATAATTAGTTGCCTCAAGAACTTCCTTCGAGATATCTGTTGGGAATATGCCCTAGAGGCAATCATGTATGATGTAATTCCCACTGTATTCATAAAGTTATTAAGTTGTCCTTGTTTTGAACATCTGATATATATCATTGAATATGTGATTCGATTGTGGAACTATGTATTCATGTTGTTCATACTAAATGGTCCTTAGTCTTTAAGGTTGTGCTGGACACACACCCTAGACTAATGTGAGAGTTGGCCGATGACTCGGTTCCACTTGTCATGGGCATGGTGATACCATTCCAACGCTCACGGACTTGGCTAAAGAGTATAGAAAAGTCGGACTGACCCACATTGAGATGCAACGAGCAAGTCGTCATTTGCATGTCTCAATCAATGTAATCCTTAGACCTGAGGTTGTCGCACAATCCGAGTTGTGGATCACCGACTTAGGTTCTGTCAAACGTTGTTCTGTGACAAGGCAACTATAAAGGCAGAGTTCGGGTCGAATGAGAAGCAAGCTGCGTGATGTGGATAATCAAGATGTGATTTTGCCCCTCCGAATGGAGAGATATTCTCTGGGCCCTCTCGAGTGATATGATTCAGGAAGCATGGCCATGCACGACTCAGTTAAGTTTAACTGTGTATGTTGACTAAAGAGTTAGTCAGATGAATCACATATCACGGACCGAGAAGAGAGTTGAGCTATTTAAGGGATGACGATAAATCGCCTATAGTTCGACAAGGTATATCGTGAGGCAAAAGGGACTAAGATGAATATCACATTGAAAGGTATGTCGTAATGACTCAATGGGACTTGGGAGTTGGCACGTTCTGCTAGGAGCCGCTACCGATTGATCGATTGTGAGTAGGACTCCAATCGTGTCCAAGTCGCCATGAGCCTGCAGGGTCGCACACTTAAGAGCGGGAGCAAGTATTGGTTGGGTTGGACCCGAACCGGAAATGGACTGATTGTGTGAGTCGGACTCACAGAGGGAATGGGCCACAAGTGTTGTGCAGCCCACTACCATACGCTATATAAAGAGGGGCGCAGGTTGCCCACCGGGCACGTTAGTCCACTCCCATGCGTTGGGAACCCTAGCCCCACTCAGTCCAGCCGTCGCACCAGACCTAGCAGTCTGCCGTCGGAGCTCCTCCTCGTACGTGTGAATACCGGCAGAGGTGCTGTACGTTCAGCACTTCGACGTTCGCGGGATCGGATCGGCTGGATCGGATCGTGGACTGCACTGCCCCGACGCGCTTCATCGATAATCCACAACCGCGCGTCTAGTGGTAATCATCGTGGCCTTCTACCTCGGCTAGATCTTGGAAGTACCGCGTAGGAAAAAGTTTTGTTTATCTCTACGCGATCCAACAGTGGTATCAGAGCGGTAGCTTCTGGTATTAGGCCCGAGATCCGTACATATATGATATGTAGTTAGCGTTAGATGTGATCTAATTGCTGTTTTGGTGGTCGGTCTATAAGATAGATCGGTTTTGTACAAGGTTGATTGGATCAATCGTACTCGGGGTTAATGGATGATCAGGTTTCCGTGATCATACTGCTAAGGTCGTGGAACAACTTACCCCTACCGGTCGGTTTCCGCCATCGGGGTATACCGTGACACATAAATCCAGTTGCGGTGACCAAAGATCAAAGAGTTTGGTCGAATCGGAATACAGATTAGATTTGGGTAAAATCGTTTTATACAATGGAGCCTAGGTGCTGTCATTTTTACTGTATACCGGCCTGCGTGTCGGATTCTCTATGTAATCTTTGATTTACTTGCTAGTGTAGCTTGTTGGAGAACCCGGAAGGCATGCAAGTCGATGTACAAGTCGGCTACATGGAGTAAGATGGCACGTGACAAGAGTTGGCACGAGTCGACTTACAAGCTTCGTGGAGATGGAGATCACCATGAAGAGAGCCATACCATTTCACATTATAATTGCTTTATTTGTGTTATTGTTATGTCTCTATTTACCTCTATTTAGATAGTTGGTAGATTCTTTAATCCCTCAAAGAAGGTCTAGTCGGTCGCCCCGCCAGTGCTGCACCATCACAAGTCGGACATTCTTGGTAGTGGGCTCATAAAATTGAGGTGCTACCAATTCTTTCCGATTAGGTGGGTTTGAGTCGGACTCTTACAAGCAGAAGCACTTGGTAATCTAGACGAGTCCATCACAACGGTTGTGGGCTCGGGGCGAGGTAGGTTAGGAGCCGGGGCATGTGATGTCATCCAACTAACAGGAGTCGTATTGGATACGATTGGCAAGGTGTTGCCTACCTAGATCACTTGACGGCTAGCGGTGATGCTAAAGATCACTAGTCGGCTTGCTTATTTAGGATCTTGAATCACTTAGCAACCATCGGAGGGATGTTGGTTCTAGTGGGAGCATAAGTATTAAAGCGTTTAATATGCCTGCTCTTTTATGAATACATGTCTTAAGTGTTTTTGCATATTTTCTGTTGTAGATCAATAGCACCTAGCAACCTTCCTTAGTTGTCCACTTTTGCGTTGAGGTCAATCCTAGAGAAAGATAAGCTTAATGGAACTAATTTCACCAACTGGTACCGTAATCTGAGGATAGTCCTCAAGCATGACAAGAAAGAACATGTTCTAGAAACTCCACTTCCAGATGAGCCTGATGACGATGCGACTGTCGCTGTCATGAATGCCTACCGTAAGAATAGAGATGAGTCTACGGAAATTAGCTGTCTTATGCTTGCACACATGGAACCGGACTTGCAGCAGCAGTTCGAGAATGTTGAGGCCTACGATATGATCGAAAGCCTCAAAAGTATGTTCTAGGCTCAGGCAAAGACCGAGAGGTATCAAGTCTCTCAAGCTTTGCTGGGCTGTAAGCTGAAAGATGGCGATCCACTGAGTCCGCATGTAATCAAGATGATTGGTTACATTCAGTCTCTGGATCGGCTGGGCGTCCCAATTAACGAAGAGTTCGCTACTGATATAATTCTGAACTCTCTTCCTAGTGCGTATGGTTCGTTCATCTCGAACTACCATATGCATGGTATGGAGAAGAGTATCACTGAATTACATGGGATGCTCAAAACGGCAGAGGCTGATATCAAGAAAGGCACCAGTCAAGTGTTGATGGTGCAGAATAAGGCTAAGTTCAAGAAGAGTTCTTGGACTAAGAAGAAGAAGGATAAGTCAGGAGGTAGCGCCCATGGCCCTGTCCAGAGTGCTTCCTCAAAGACTAAGCCTTCTCCTACAGCCGGAGCGAATTGCTTCTATTGCAAGCAGGATGGCCACTGGAAGAGGAACTGCACCAAGTATTTGGCTGACAGAGCCAAGAGTGGAGGTATGACTTCCGACTCAGGTACACTTGTGTGCAATGTTATAGACATTTATCTTACTGATGCGCCTAATAGTTCTTGGGTATATGATACCGGATCAGTTATTCACATAGGAACTTCAAGAGGAGAGGCAAGAGGAGAGGTTGATATTCGGGTCGGCAACAAGGCGAGAGTCGCTGCGTTGGAAGTCGGCACGATGCAACTTCATCTACCTTCAGGATTTATTTTGGAACTAAATAATTGTTATTATGTTCCAGCGCTTAGTCGAAACATTATTTCCGCCTCATGTTTGATGAGACAAGGTTATGAGTCGAATATTAAGAATAATGGTTGTTCTTTATATTTGAAAGATATGTTTCATGGCTTTGCACCCATTCAGAACGGGTTATTTATTTTAAATCTTGATAGTGAATCGGTCTATAACATAAATGTTAAAAGGTTGAAACCAAATGATCTGAATATGACTTACTTTTGGCACTATCGGCTTGGTCATATAAGTTGGAAGCGCATGAAGAAGCTCCATGATGATGGACTTCTAACTTCGTTTGACTTAGAGTCATTCGAGACATGCGAATCATGCCTACTAGGCAAGATGACCAAGACACCTTTTGCAAGGAGTTGTGAAAGGACGTCCGACTTGTTGGAACTAATACATAGTGATGTATGTGGACCAATGAGCATGACAGCCAGAGGTGGTTATGAGTACTTTATTACCTTCACTGATGATTTGAGTAGGTATGGATATATCTATTTAATGAAACATAAGTCGGAAGCCTTTGAAAAGTTCAAGGAATTCCAGAGTGAGGTACAAAATCAACTCGACAAGAAAATAAAGTTTATACGGTCGGACCGTGGAGGCGAGTACATGAGCCATGAGTTTGATGACCATCTAAAGAGTTGTGGAATAGTTCCTCAACTCACTCCGCCGGGTACACCGCAGAGAAACGGTGTATCGGAACGGAGAAATCGGACCTTGTTGGACATGGTACGATCAATGATGAGTCGGGCAGATCTACCTTTATCATTTTGGGGTTATTGTCTAGAAACTGCAGCTTTCACACTAAACAGAGTACCATCAAAGTCAGTAGAGAAGACACCACATGAGATGTGGACGGGCAAAAAGCCAAGTTTGTCTTTTCTTAAGATTTGGGGTTGTGAGGCATTTGTCAAGCGACTTCAGTCGGACAAGCTCACGCCCAAGTCGGATAAGTGTATTTTCGTCGGGTATCCGAGGGAAACCTTGGGGTACTACTTCTACAACCGGAAAGAGGGCAAAGTGTTTGTCGCTCGGAATGGTGTCTTCCTTGAGAAAGAGTTTCTCAGTCGGGAAGTCAGCGGGAGCACGGTGCAACTCGAAGAAATTCGAGAGGAACCAGCTAGGGGCGAGTCGGCAATGGCCTTGGAGGCTGAGCCGGTCGTGGTACCTACACCGGTTACAGCACCTGAACCTCGGAGATCTGTCAGATTATAGAGTGCTCGAGATGTTTTACTGTTAGACAGTAATGAGCCGGCAACTTATTCGGAAGCGATGGTGGGATCTGATTCTGAGTCATGGCTTGGAGCCATGAGATCCGAGTTAAAGTCCATGGATGAAAACCAAGTTTGGAACTTGGTTGATCTGCCTGACGGTGCAAGACCCGTCGAGTGCAAATGGGTCTTTAAGAAGAAAATTGATATGGATGGGAATATTTCCGTCTATAAAGCACGACTTGTTGCGAAGGGGTTCCGACAGGTTCAAGGAGTTGACTACGCCGAGACCTTCTCGCCCGTAGCGATGCTTAAATCAATTCGGATCATGTTAGCCATAGCAGCCTATTTCGACTATGAGATATGGCAGATGGATGTCAAGACAGGTTTCCTTAATAGAAATTTAACTGAGGACGTGTATATGATACAGCCCGAAGGTTTTGTCGATCCAGCTAACGCTGACAAAGTATGCAAACTTCAGAAATCCATTTATGGGTTGAAGCAAGCATCTCGGAGTTGGAACATTCGCTTTGATGAGGTAGTCAAATCGTTTGGCTTCATCAAGAGCGATCATGATTCTTGTTTATACAAGAAGTTTAGTGGGATCAAAGTAAACTTTCTAATCTTATATGTGGATGACATATTACTGATTGGAAATGATGTCATGATGTTGCAAGAAACCAAAGAGTCATTGGAAAGGAGTTTCTCAATGAAGGATTTGGGTGAGGCGACTTACATATTAGGAATCAGGATCTATAGAGATAGATCAAGGCGGCTCATTGGATTGAGTCAGAGTACATATCTGGACAAAGTTTTGAAGAAATTCAAAATAGAAGAGTCCAAGAAGGGATTCTTACCGATGTCCCATGGCATAAAACTTAGCAAGACTCAGTGTCCTTCGACAACTGATGAGCGAAGTCGGATGAGTGTGATTCTGTATGCTTCGGCAATCGGATCCATCATGTATGCCATGATTTGTACTAGGCCAGATGTTTCCTATGCTCTAAGTGTTACGAGAAGATACTAGGCTGACCCTGGCGAAGCCCACTGGGCAGCGGTTAAAAACATTCTTAAGTATTTGAGAAATACTAAGGAAATGTTCCTAGTTTATGGAGGTGATGAGGAATTCAGTGTAAAGGGTTACACGGATGCGAGTTATCTCACCGACTCAGATGATTCTCGTTCGCAATCTGGATATGTGTTCGTAATGAACGGAGGGGCTGTGAGCTGGAAGAGTTCCAAGCAAGATACGGTGTCTGCATCTACAACAGAGGCTGAGTATATTGCTGCCTCAGAGGCGGCAAAGGAAGCTGTTTGGATCAGGAACCTCCTGATAGATCTTGGTGTGGTTCAGGGCGCGTCCAATCCTTTGGACGTATATTGTGACAACAATGGTGCTATCGCACAAGCCAAGGAACCTAGACAACACCAGAAGAACAAACATATACTCATGCGGTACCACCTCATTCGCTAGTTTGTCGAACAAGGTGATATCAAGTTATGCAAAGTACACACGGATGCAAACATTGCAGATCCGTTGACAAAGGCGCTACCACAGACTAAGCATGAGGCACACACGAGAGGTATGGGCATTAGATGCCTAGGCATATGATGCCAAGATGATTGACTCTAGTGCAAGTGGGAGACTGTTGGGAATATGTCCTAGAGGCAATCATGTATGATGTAATTCCCACTATATTCATAAAGTTATTAAGTTGTCCTTGCTTTGAACATATGATATATATCATTGAATATGTGATTCGATTGTGGAACTATGTATTCATGTTGTTCATACTAAATGGTCCTTAGTCTTTAAGGTTGTGCTGGACACACACCCTAGACTAATGTGAGAGTTGGCTGATGACTCGGTTCCACTTGTCATGGGCATGGTGATGCAATTCCAACGCTCACGGACTTGGCTAAAGAGTTTAGCAAAGTCGGACTGGCCCACATTGAGATGCAACGAGCAAGTCGTCATTTGCATGTCTCAATCAATGTAATGCTTAGACCTGAGGTTGTCGCACAATCCGAGTTGTGGATCACCGACTTAGGTTCTGTCAAACGTTGTTCTGTGACAAGGAAACTATAAAGGCAGAGTTCGGGTCGAATGAGAAGCAAACTGCGTGATGTGGATAATCAAGATGGGATTTTGCCCCTCCGAATGGAGATATATTCTCTGGGCCCTCTCGAGTGATATGATTCAGGAAGCATGGCCATGCGCGACTCAGTTAAATGTTAACTATGTCTGTTGACTAAAGAGTTAGTCAGATGAATCACATATCACGGACCGAGAAGAGAGTTGAGCTATTTAAGGGATGACGATAAATCGCCTATAGTTCGACAAGGTATATCGTGAGGCAAAAGGGACTAAGATGAATATCACATTGAAATGTATGTCGTAATGACTCAATGGGACTTGGGAGTCGACACGTTCTGCTAGGAGCTGCTACCGATTGATCGATTGTGAGTAGGACTCCAATCGTGTCCAAGTCGCCATGAGCCTGCAGGGTCGCACACTTAAGAGCGGGAGCAAGTATTGGTTGGGTTGGACCCGAACCGGAAATGGACTGATTTTGTGAGTCGGACTCACAGAGGGAATGGGCCACAAGTGTTGTGCAGCCCACTACCATACGCTATATAAAGAGGGGCGCAGGTTGCCCAGCGGGCACGTTAGTCCACTCCCATGCGTTGGGAACCCTAGCCCCACTCAGTCCAGCCGTCGCACCATACCTAGCAGTCTGCCGTCGGAGCTCCTCCTCGTACGTGTGGATACCGGCAGAGGTGCTGTACGTTCAGGACTTCGACGTTTGTGGGATCGGATCGGCTGGATCGGATCGTGGACTGCACTGCCCCGACGCGTTTCATCGATAATCCGCAACCGCGCGTCTAGTGGTAATCATCGTGGCCTTCTACCTCGGCTAGATCTTGGAAGTACCGCGTAGGAAACAGTTTTGTTTATCTCTACGCGATCCAACAATATCAGGCCTCAATATATCCAATACTTTTTAAAGAATACTGTATGTAGACCATGAGGGCCCTCGAGCTTTCAAATCACCAATATCGAATATAGCTTTTTTAACATCCTCAACATCAAAAGGAGCACGAAGCATGTTATTCATAGGACCTGTAACTTTAGACTGAACCTGCTCCAAAACATTCGGATCTGTTTGGGAAATCTCTCAGGTAAACAGGTTAGTGAAATAACTTTGAACATGGTTATTGAGATTGACCATACCTCCGAGTATAGCCCCATTGCCTTCATTTAAATTTTTAATAAAATTCCTTCTCCTTCTAGCTGAGGCATAAGCGTGAAAAAGAAGTATTCCTATCCCCATTCTTTAACCAATTTGATCTCGATCTTTGCATTCATTGATTTTCCTCCAATTTAAGTAAAAAATAATCAGTTCAGATAGTTCCTTACTTTTTGTCTCATTATCATCCGTCATAGGACCAGACATTACTTCCTCTAGATCTTGTTGCTCCTTTCTTAGTATTTTCTTCGGTTTCTTCGGTACCCTTTGATCCCAATCATGGAAAGCATGATGCATCTTTGACAGTTTATCATGAATATTTGTTGCTAACGGATCAACACAGACTCACTCCCATGTATCTTTGACTAAACCCAAAAAAACCTCCTCTCTGAACCATCTTTCTTCGAACCGAAGGGGGTTATTAACCCCAACTGTTTGGTTTGTATAATACTCTGTATTAACTAGGATCGATCTATGATCAGACCTAACAAAGTGAAGATTCTCAAGTTCCGCATCAGAGAACAAATCTTTTCACTCATCATTGAACATACCTCTATCCAATCTCTCCCTAATCCTTCCCCTGCGCCAAGTAAAAGGATCACCGATGCACCCTAAATCATGCAGATGACAGTCTTCTATAGCACTGTGAAATTCCTCCATGTAACGACATGGCCTGAGATTACCTCCCTCCTTCTCATGTAGGGATAGAATCTCATTGAGATCTCCAAACAACAACCATGTCAAATTTTGATTTCTATGGAGTTAACACATTACGATTCCAAGTTTTGTATTTACTTTCCCACCTGAACACCCCATACATCCCTGTTAAACTCCAAGTTTTGTTTCTCTCTGTCACTTTGACATCCAAATAATTAGAATTTAGTTCTAGTGGCTCAACAAGAAAATTTCCTTTCAAGAACAAGATTTTTTCTCCTTTCTTCCATCACCCGGGAAAACAATCTTTTGATCCATATTCATCCTTTTCCTAAGACACTTCACTGGCAAACTGTCCAGATGTGTTTCAGATAAGAAAATTATATCAGGATTATACTGGCTTTGGACATCCAACACATAACGAACTACCGGGTCACTACCAAGACCCTGGCAGTTCAAGCCCAAGAGTTTCATTGCTCCCGGAGGTCACTCTCGAGAGTGTCGTCGATCCTAAGCTTTTGTCATCCGGGGTTGTATTTGAAGTTGCCGATCCATCCTCCTTCCTGCTTTTCTTTTTGTTACAATTCTTCTGCGGTGTAGACTGTGTATCATCAGTTTGGTTGGGCAAAGGCTCAAATTGGCTCACCCGATCAGCTACACCTGGTTTTTTTTTACCATAAAGCACCAACTCCCCTCCTTCAGTGCTTGCTCGGGTAATCTCCGTGGAGTCCTCAGCCAGTCTTTTTCTACCAGAGCCCTCCTCCGTTGTAATATCCATCGGTACCTCATTTGGGTTGCCCGAAGATGTGTTAGCAGCCATGCCTAAATTATGTAAGCTATTAAATCCTCAGTTAATGTCATCTTTTGGGAGATTATCCTGCTCCCTTGTCTCTTCTGATGGCTTTGGGTTGCCTCTTCTAAAGCCTCTACCACCATTTCCATCCCCTCTTCCCCTGCCAAAGCCTTGGCCAATACCTCTCATAGGGATTCTGTTAATCCTCCCTTCGTAAACAAGTATGAAATCTCCCCACTCGAATTTAGACTTATCGTGTTCTCCAATTCCACGCTCTTCATGCCAATGTCGTATCAGTCCACAATTCCAGCAAAAGATTGGTAGTTTCTTGTATTTAATATGGTACCGGTCTCTCTTTCCAGCCCTAGTAATTGGGACACAACGGGTTAGCTTTTTCATCACGTCGAGTTTAACTCGTAGGCGGACAAAAGAGCCAATATAGCCTGCCGGTAATTGAATTTGTACTTCAGAGACCGTCCCCGTGCCACGACACATACCCTTGATCACAGTCCCATTGATGTAATTATCGGTAATTTTAGAACTCTTGCCCAGACTTCCACTTTGTCAAGAACAATGGAACTAGGGTTTGTATAGCCACCATACTCCTCGATCATCACTGTCTGGTTTCTGAATATCCACGGACCTCCGGATTTTGCAGTGTTCCAATCTGCTAGGCAACCAAATTGGATCATAAAAAAGTTTACCTCAATTAATCTCCAGCGTACTGGTTTTGCGGGGTTCCATGTTGATCTCATCTCAGCATACAAAGCTGACGGACTGAATCCTTTTGTTGTATGGACTTTTGCTATTGCTAGCCACGTGGCTTGTAGATCGGGTTTTTAGGCCTCCTCTTCCCGTAAGAATTCGTCCTCTCCTTCTTCGCGAAGATCCAGGCGACTTATAAGGTCTTCTACCTTCTCTGATTCAGTGTTGCCACCGCTGGGGTCCCCTTGCTCTGCCATGACGAGGGGGAGAAGCACGCGCTAACCCTTTGCATGAAGCTAAGGGAGAATTTTGGGGCGTGTCAGTTTTAACATAAGAGAGCGTCTCTGAGTGGATGAGGTTCGGACCATAAGAGCATCTCCACTCGTTTGCCCTCTAGGAGGCAATTTTTTCGCTGCTCGGGGGCTGCCAGCGAATTTTTTGCCCGGGGGGAGGGGGCAAGAAATTCCACTCGTTCTGCTCCCAGGCGAGGTTCTTCCCCACTGTCATTCCGCCTCACCGGCATTGGCCTCCTGCAGTCGGACGAGATCGACGCCTTGCAGTAGGTGGGTTGGAAACTCGCCCAGTTCGTGCCTCCTTGACGGACGCACACCTCTTCCTTGTTGGACGCATGCCTCAGGCTGAGGCCCCATCACAACCTCGGTCCCATCTCCCTCCCCGCCTGGCAGACCCTCTCACTCTGCCGCCTGCTCCCCCGCTCTACCGTAGCGACGCTGAGCCCGCGGATCTGACCGGCCAAAATCAACACGGGATCTCGCAGCGACGGAGGTTTGTCCATGGAGTCGTCGTTTACCACAGCACCGTGCCCGCACCCAGGCATAGCCGTGGACACCGTCTTTGGTATGTGCCCATACTTATTGCTGAGATCCTCACTTGGAAGGGCATGACGACATCACCGACTCCGACCAGTGTGGTCAGGCTGGCTCCAACCAGCGGGCGGGGCTGGCTAGCGGGGGTGAGGTGCGCAAACAAGAAGGATCGATCCCAGTAGGACGGCGGCCGCAGGAGCCCAGGCGGATCGATCCTAGACGCACCACCACGGTGGCCACAACCGCATCGATCCCAGAAGGACGGTGAGAGCCAGCTCTATTGAGGATGACTTTTCCTCCTCGTGCTTCGGTCGGGTGGGATGGAGGCCAGCACATGGTGGAAAAAGAGGAGAGACACTGCGGGTGGGCAACGCGGCAAAATTTGCCCCTAGCATCCCCCCCGGCCCCTGGGTTTGGCATGGGGACACGGCGATTTTTTTTGGCCAAATCCGGCAAAAAACGAGTGCTTGGGGGCGTGAGTGGAAGATTTTTGGCCCGCCGACGCCCAAAAAGTTGCCTGGGGGCTCCTAGGGGGATGAGTGGAGATGCTCTAAGGGTGTGTTTGGTTTTAGAACCAAATGTAATGTAATGGTTCCATCCTACTAGATGAAATGGTTTCGTCTCTATGTTTGGTTGGGCATAATGACATGGAATGGAATGATTTTATCTCATGTTTGGTTGAAGGAATGGAATGGCATAAATATTGTTCAAATCACCTCCTCGCTAGCAGGGGTGAGATTACCTCCATCATATGCATGTGTATAAATTTCAACAATATTAATTTCCATTCCATATTTAATATTTTATTTATATTTTCCAACATTGTATATTTTAATTAGCATCCATATTAGTCTGCACCGATTAGTTGATCTAAACAGTTACAATTTCTGACGGAAATATCTGATATGAACAATTAACAATTTCTAACCGAACAATTAACACCATCCAACGAAATAATCTCTTGCATGAATAATTAGAAATTTAGAATTGCAAGCAATGTGGTTGTCGAGCAAATCGTACACCTGAATCTAGTAGCCGCTCGCCACATAGCAACAGGGAGATCACCAACCTCAAGCAGTAGCTCGCGCCCGGCATCTAGCAGACGCCTCACATCTGGCAACAGAGCAGACCGCCACCCAACATCCTACAGCAACACAAACTTCCAGATTTCAGGAGAAGCACAAGCTACTGCCGCCTGGTGAACCTCCTTCGCTCAACAGGATCTCCTCTGCTCTCGTAATCCCCGCGTGACGCTCGTCTCTTAGAGAAATCAAATTCTCATCAGAAAACAACATGTCAATCTCAAATAATTTAGTTAAGTGGGCTACCACATCATTATTCTATACCATAAGAGGTTCAGTTTCAACAATACGAGTAAATGAAAGATTAATAGAGAAATCAAACTTCTCATCTTTAATGTCCACACGAGATTTAGCAAATTCAGGATGAAGAGTAAAATTGTTTTTCATGGAATGTTTCTCAAGCAACTTCTTAAAAGTCTCAGGATCGGGAGCAGTTTCATGACTCATATATTATTTTAAAAACTCATCATCAAGTGTATAAGTATCCTCTAAATAATAACTCTTATCATTATTAAGATCAGTTCATTCAGGTGATTGTTTAGGTGTATACAACAGTTTATCAGCATGTTCAATTTCTTTAGATTTAGCAATTTTTGTGTCTAAAAAGGAACCTAGAGAACCAGAAGCATCAAGCACAGTAGAAGCATCATCAAATTCATCAGGCATAGTACCAAACTCCGTAGTAATAGCACATGAAGCATGCGATGGAGTAACAACCTTACTTAAAGAAAAAGGTGAATCAAGAGCAACAACGGTGTTCATAGTTGTACCTTTCCTTGTGGTGGAAGCTAATATTGGAACCATACAATCAGTAGTCTTTTCCATGATGAATAATAAATTGCAGGAAACAATATAATTCTCAAGTGAGCCTACAAATAAAGCTATGCTCCTCGGCAACGGCGCCAGAAAATAGTCTTGATGACCCACAAGTATAGGGGAACACAACAGTCTTCACAGGTAAATATAGCCCAATTTATTGATTCGACACAACGGGAGGCAAAGAATATTTATAAGTCTTAACAACTGAGTTGTCAATTCAGCTGCACCTGAAAAATATCTTGCTCCACACAATTTATTAGTAGTAACGGTGATATAAAGACAATAGTGGTTTAATAGTAACAATAACAGATAGTAGCGATAGTAATAGCAAATGTAAATGAATTAAGTAGCGGTGCTAAGAATACCATAGGCATAGGGATGTATGTACAGGCGTTGCATGAATGAGATTAACCATGTAACAGAGGTAACAAAGGGCGGCACAAATATATAAGAGAGTATCCAAGTCACAAATCATTATAGTATCTTTTCCGGAAATTGTCGTACATGCTTGTAATAATAACTTGGATGGCGCATTTTGTCCTACAATCCCGTTGCTGCGAGGCCAAAAAAGAACTAATGGTAATTAGGGTACTTGTTCTACCAAGCGCCGGAGCAAATCATTAACATACGGTGGAAGCACATAATTCTCAAACTAGAGTCCATCCCCTCTTATATCCCAACCTGTCACCTTGAGGTCTCAGGTTTCAGACAATAATAAGTGTATGCAACTAATACATACGATCCAAAACAACAATTATACTCATGAAACCATAACATGTTCATATCTGAAATCATGGCACTCGTGTCTAAGTGACAAGAATTAACCACTCCAAGTTGCAACAACGATAATAAACAAGAATATTGGATACTAGGCATCAAGCCCTAACAATCTCGTGATCTGTTACATGACTAATCTCATCCAATCCCACCACCCCCTATGCCTACAGAAGAGAATTACTCACACGTCGAAGGGCAATCATGGATGGTTGATGGAGAGGCCCTCCTCTCAGCCTGCTCCGCCGTCCTGTTCGCCCAAAACTGTTCGTCGGTGGCGACGTCTTCCGGGTGGCGCGCCCGCCACTCCGCCATGGGGTGCTCGTCCCTCTCCGCAATGAGAATACACGTCTAGATATGGCGGTGCGCACGACGATCCTCCAATGTGTCCAGACGCGACGACGGTGCGAGGTTCTGCTCCTGTTGCACGTTGCGGATGTCCCGGAAGTTCATTTGCGCACTTGGGAGGCCGAGCCGCCACGCCTCCGCGCCGTAGGCGCGTGCGGCTTCGTGCACGGTACCTTTGGTACCGAGGGAAATCTGCTTGTCGCCGAAGAGGATTTCGGGTAGAATGTGCTCGCGGGTTGGGCGCAGACGCTGCAGCAGCAGGTGGCTTTGCGTCGGCGCCATGGTGGCCTGACGCGTTGCAACGCGTGGGGAAGAAAGGGAGGAGGAGGGATGTTTCATGGCAAGCATGAGAGGGAAAGCGACGGTTTGCGTGAAGCGTAGCTAGTCAGCGCGCTGGAAGCAGCGCCTTATATAGGATGCACCAATTGTCGTTTATGCTCGTGTCCATGCAGCGTTTTGGCGCGTCTGCTCGAGCCCGCGAAATGAAGCGCGGTGCGCTAAAGCGGCGGGTTTTCCGCCGCGCCCACTTCTGCACGTGTGTTAGAGATGTTCTAAGATAAAATGAGCGTGCTACACGGCGGCGTCGTACATAGGACATAGAAAGCGGCGGTCAACGCTTGATCTAACGCGAGCAAAGCGAGAGCGCGCTCCAGCATGCAACTAACATGCCGCTATCATGTTGAGCCAGCGGGCAAGTAACCAAAATAACGGGCCAGCCTGCGGCCCAACAAATTCCGCATTAAGGCCTAAAAAAACCCTACCCCCGCCTTCTCCCCCCCAAGACAACCACCCGCAGAATCAGGGTTCGTCCCAGGAAAGGAACGGGCAAAGTACCAGATCGGGGATATTCAACTGAAACATGATTTTTTGACAAAAATTGCAGCGGTATGTACGTCCCCCCACCCCACCCCTTATGGATCAAACCTGCTATCCAAAAACCTGCTAGGATCAAACCTGTTATCCAATAACTTTGAGATAACAACATGACATGATGATAAAAACAACTAGATTTCTACCTACAATCCTGAGTTACACTATCCCTTATGGATCAAACCTGCAATCCCACCCCTAAAGTTACCTACTAGACCATAATTCAGCTGGAACAGGCAAAGTACAAGATCGGTGATATTCAGCTGGAACATGAAATTTTGACAAAAAAATGCAGCGGTGTGTACGTCCCCCCTCCCCCCCAACTCACCTGATACGTCTCAAACATATCTATACTTTTTTATGCTCCATGCTTGTGTTCTATCCAATACCAATATGTTTTCACATGCTTTCCTTCGTTTTCCGGATGTTTTCTGGACTAACCTATTGACAAGATGCCATCGTGTCAGTTCCTGTTTTCTGCTGTTTTTGGTTTCAGAAAAAAAAATCTGGACATATTCTCGGAATTGGACGAAATAAAATTCCAGGGTCCTATTTTCCCGGCATGTCAACGGAGTCCAAAGGATACCCGGAGTGGGGCAATGAGGTGGCCACACCATCTGGTGGCGCGCCCCCTGGCCGCGTCGCCACATGGTGTGAGCCCCTCGGGCACCCACCGACATCGCCCTTTCGCCTATATATCCCCCCCGATGCATAAACCCTAAAACATCCAGCCTCCATCCACGAAAAGTTTCGTAGCTCCGCCGCCATCGCTGACAAGTTTCGAGGGACAGAAATCTCTGTTTTGGCACCCTGCCGGGACAGGAAAGTGCCCCTGGAGCCATCTCCATCGACTCCATCATTATCTTCGTCTCCGTTGCTGACTCCCATGATGAGGAGGGAGTAGTTCTCCCCCGAGGCCGAGGGCTCTACCGGTAGCTATGTGTTTCATCTCTCTCTCCCATGGTGTGATATTTATGTGATCATCAGTTTTGTAATCTAGTTGAATAAGTAGATGTTACTCTTCATATGTTATGCTACTCTAGTGGTTTTGTTAACGAGATATCTGGAGACACCTTTGTCCTACGGTGTAAAGGTGACAGTGTGTGCACCATGTGTGCATCGTGTGTGACTTATCATGATTTATATATTTTGTGTTGGATGACCCTGTGAAATTGTGGTGTTTGTCTAGAACCATCTAGTGCGCTCAAGGTGATAGTGTGGGGTTACCTAGATGGAGAATACGACTCTAAGGCATGCTTTTGTAGCTCTACGCAATGATCGGTGTTCGTTATCCAACCAGAGAGTGGTTCGGAGTAGCATAGTGAAGAGATGATGTTTATGCATTCAATTATGTTATTATTGTTGAGAGTATCCACTAGTGAAAGTATGATCCCTAGGCCTTGTTTCTAAGCATTGAAACACCGTTTACAACCAGTTCTGCTACATGTTTGCTTGCTGCCATATTTATTTCAGATTTCAATTACTACTTATAATCATCTATATTACTTGTATTTCACTATCTCTTCTCCGAACTAGCACACTTATACAACTGACAATTGTATTAGGTGTGTTGGGGACACAAGAGACTTCTTGTATCATAATTGCATGGTTGCTTGAGAGGGATATCTTTGACCTCTACCGCTCTGAGTTCGACAAACCTTGGGTGATCCACTTAAGGGAAACTTGCTTCTGTTCTATAAACCTCTGCACTTGGAGGCCCAACACTGTCTACAAGAATATAAGCGTGCTTAGACATGAAGCTCTTTTCTGGCGCTGTTGCCGGGGAGGTAAGGTAAAAGGTACTCATATCCTCTGGTGTGTGAGTGCTCGAAGTTATTTCCTTTCGATTCTGCAATTATATATTTTTGTTTCTTGTTTTTATTTTCACTAGTTAGGCTTAATGGAAAACAACAAAAATATGATAGAGCTTTATAATATTTATCTCGGGTTAGGACATGAAGTGTTTGAAGAGAAAACTAAAAAACCTATGGAACTTTATTTGCATGATAGTAGCAATGTTTTTAATATGAATTCTTTGAACACCATTATTGCTAATGCTGCGGAAAAGTCTAAGCTTGGGGAAGCTAGTTTTTATTAATATGATATTTTTGGTCCCCCAAGTTTTGAGGAGGAAATTGTATTTGATGATACTTTGCCTCCAATATATGATGATTATAATGATTTTGGTATTCTAGTTCCACCTACTATTGAGGATAAATTTTATTGTGATTATGATATGCCTCTTATATATGATGTTTACAATGATGAACATGTTATTTTCAGTCCATCTACTGTTAAGGATAAAGTTCATTATTATTATACTATTCCTCCAATTTATGATGATTGCAATGATGGATGTGATAGTTTTACTCCCATTATTACTAATGATAAGGACTTTACTTATGTGGAGAGTAACGATAATAATTTTATGCTTAATCATAATAAAAAATGATTTATGTGATAACTATATTGTTGACTCTATTGATGATGCTACTGAGAATTATTTTGAGAGAGGAAAATATGGTTATGGAAATCTTCATGTTATTAAATTTCCTCTCTTTATGATGAAAGTTTTGAGCTTTCTCTTGTGTTGCTTCTATATGCAGGTTTCTTTAAGACCCACTGGTCATGATGAAAGAGGAAGGCACGATTTCATATATCTCAATGATATTAAGTCTCCTATCTTTATGTTAAAAGTTTTGAAGTTGCATTTGTTTTGCCTTCCTATGCTTGTTGCTTTGTGCTTTCATGACTTGTTTCTTTACAAGATTCTTTTTCATAGGAAGTGGGTTAGACTTAAATTGTTTTAGATTTGCTTCTTGATGCTCTCTTTTGCTTCAATTCATAATTCTTATGTGAGCATCTTCTCAAATATCATGCCTAGCTAAAAGGCTTTAAACAAAAGCGCTTTTGGGAGACAACCCATTATATTTGTTGCTTTTAGTTTCCTTCTGTTTTCTTTGAGTCAAGATGTTGTTTATTTCTGTAGAAACTCCTTTGTATCTTTACGTTCTCGTATTTTTGTGTCAAGTAAAGTCTCTAGTGAAAAGTTGGTGCTAGATTTGGATTTCTGCGTAGAAACAGATTTTTGTTGTCCACTGTTAAATTCGTACAAAATTCCAAAAAGATCAAAATGACCTGAAATTTTTTGTGCTTAATCCTCAGATATTTCCGATTTTTTTTCTATTTTTAAGTTTTTTGATTTGAGCAACGTAAGTGCCTCGATTTTTTTTGTCTTTACAGACTGTTCTGGTTTTGATAGATTCTGCCTTTTTACTTTGCATTCTCTCTTTTACTATGTTGAGTGGATTTCTTTGCTCCACGAAACATCAGTGGATGTAGCTAATGTTTAGAAAGTATTGATAATGCCTGTGTCCATGCAGAACACGTGAATTTTGATGGTGCACTAACCCTCTAATGAGAATTACTTCGAGTTTGGTGTGAACGAAGTTTTCAAGGATCAAGAGAAGAGGATGATATAATGTGATCAAGAAGAGTGAAAAACCTAAGCTTGGGGGTGCCCCCATGGTTCATCCCAGCAAATTCCAAAAAGACTCAAGCGTCTAAGCTTGGGGATGCCCAATGCATCCCCTTCTTTATTAGCAACTCATCAGGTCACTTCTAGTGAAACTATATTTTTATTCGGTCACATCATATGCACTTTACTTGGAGCGTATATTTGCTTTTATTTTGTTTTACTTGCTGCAATAAAATTAGTTGGGACCTAGAATTCTTTTGTGGGAGAGAGACACACTCTGCTTTTTCATATGAATACTCGTACTCCTCATTTATCATAATCACATTCTCCGTTTTTCTTCTAGCTACTACAAATCCTCCTCCTTTTAGCTCTTGTTTTTCATGCATCTCCTATTCAGAGCTGTTAGTTCTTGTAGAATAGTGTTACTCTCTTGTTTCATTATTATATCATTTGGAGAGTTTTTGTTTAAATAAAGTGTTGGTGTTGGAAAGCAATAAAATATTTCATGCTTATAACGGTGCAATTAGAAGCTTGTTTAGACTGTGGCTAGACTTTATCATGTCATGTTGGATACTATTTTAATTCTATGACTAGTAGTTATTGATGTAGCATGACTTGTATAAAAGATCTTAGAGTGTTTAATGTGCCATTGAAAGAATCATGAGTTGTTTTTATCATATCAAAGCATAATATTGCGGTATTCTCCTTCGAATGCTTTATTTGGTTGACTTGGCGCATGCTTACACTATGTTATGACTATAAACTAGTCATCTTTAGCCTCTATGATCATTTAGTTTTTGACTTGTAATACCATGTATGCTTTGATTAATAATGTTGTTGTCGATATGCATGATTATGGTCATTATTGCTCTCTTAATATGTCGTTCTCGGTCTTTTGCTAGCCTCCACCTGTACGGAGTATGATCTCTACTCGTGCATCCAACTCCCAAAAACCAAAGTTTGCCAAATGTTTCCACCATACCTACCTACATGTGGTATTTAACCACCACTCCAAAGTAAATTTCTCATGTGCTACCTTTAAAACCTTCAAAATTATACCCGTGTGTGCCCCTGTTTTAGCTCACGAGGATGCAGGTATACGATCTTTATCTCACTTGTTGATTGGACTTTACACACCTGGACTAGTCCAATCAACAAGTGAGATAAAGATTCTCTATTTACGTCCTCATGAGCTAAAACAGGAGTAATTTTGAAAATTTTAAAGGTAACACATGAGCAATTTACTTTGGAGTGGCAGTTAAATATCACATGTAGGTAGGTATGGTGGACACAATGGGAAAACTTTGGTTTTAGGGAGTTGGATGCACGATTAGACCTCATACTTAGTACAGGTGGAGGCTAGCAAAAGACCGGGAGCGACAAATCAAGAGAGCATAAGAGCCATAATCATGCATACCGACATAAACATCACTAATCAAAGCATAAGTTGTACCACAAATTTAAAAACTAAATGATCATGGAGGCTATTCGTGACTGGTTCATAGTCATAAACATGGTGTGAGCATGTGCCAAGTCAACCAAATAAAAAATTCAAAGGAGAACACCACAAATTTATGCTTCAATATGACAAGAACAACTCATGATTCTTTCAATGGCACATTAAACACTCTCAGCTATTTGAGGCTAATCATGATACTCAATAACCATACGGATTTAAAACTAAAATAACATCTAGCATGATATGAAAAAGTTCTAGCCACAGTCTATACAAGCTTCTACTTGCACCGTTAAAAAATTCTACCTCAAGCAGCAGTTTCTTTTCCCAACAAGCACCATACAAATCACGATTTAACAAAAATCCTCTAGATTCTACAGCAAGTAAACATGAGAGTACTCACATAACACTACTAAAACTAACAACTCTTAATAAGAGATGCAATGAAAACGAGAGCTAAACAGGATTTTTTGTAGGAACTAGAAGAAAAACTAAGAATACTAGCATAGCAAGTATTCAAATGAAAAAGCGGAGCGTGTCTATCTCCCAAACAAAGAATTCTAGGATCCAACTATATTATTGCAGCTAGGAAAACAAAAAAAAAACAAAAAAAAAACAAATAGACGCTCCAAGTAAACTTCATATGATGTGACCGAATAAAAATATAGTTTCACGAGAAGTGACCTGATAGATAGTGGATGAAGAAGCGGATGCCTTGGGCATCCCCAAGCTTAGATGCTCGAGTCTTCTAAAATTATGCTTGGATGAACCACGGGGGCATCCCCAAGCTTTGACATTGCACTCTTCTTGATGACATATATCACCTCTTCTCTTGACACTTGAAAACTTCCTTCACACCATACTCAAACAGTAATTCACATTAGAGGGTTAGTGCAACAAATAAAACTCCATGGGTTATGTATGGAACAAGTTCTATTGATACTTTTAAATATTATCTACATCCACTGATGTTTCGTTAAGCAAAAAAATCCACTTGACATCGCAAAAGAGCAAATGCAAGAAAAATGGCAGAATCTGTCAAAACCAGAACAGTCTGTAAAGACGAATTTTTTAGGGGCACTTATGTTGCTCAGATGAAAAAATTAAAGAACAAAAAAGGTGCGGACTTAGCGGATGAATAAGCAATAAAAATTTCAGATCATTCCGATCTTCCAGGATTGTACACGATTTTTTACGGTGGACAGCAGAAATCTGTTTCCTGCGCAGAAATCCGAAAACCAACTCCAACCCTCGTCAGAAACCTTACTTGGCACTACTAAAACATGAAAAGAAAGATAAAAAGTACTTTATACAGAATTATACAACCCCTTTACTCAAAGAAAACAGAGAAAAACAAAGCAAAAATAAAACCATGGGTTATCTCCTAAGAAGTGCTTTTCTTTAACGCCTTATTAGCTAGGCCCAGAAAAGGGGAATCAAGTATTTTCAAGTGAAGAAGCATCCAAATTGTAACTTGTTCAAATAACGGAACAAAAATGCAACTTAGTTATATTTCTAGGAAAGTGTTCCATACTTTTCTTGAGTGGGAACTGAAATTTAATATTCTCCTCTTTCATATCAATAACAGAACCAACAGTTCTAAGAAAAGGTCTCCCCAGAATAATTGGACAAGAAGAATTGCATTCAATATTCAAGACAAAAAAATCAACAGGGACAAGAGTATTATTAACCATGATAAGAACATCATCAACTCTCCCCCAAAGATTTCTTTATAATATTATCAATAAGACGAATATCCAAATAACAAGGTTCCAATGGCGGTAAATCAAGAACATCATAGAGTTTCTTGGGCATAACAGAGATACTAGCACCAAGATCACATAGAGCATTGCAATAAAAATCATTCACTTTCATTTTAATAATAGGTTCCCAACCATCTTCTAGCTTCCTAGGGATAGAGGCTTCACATCTTAATTCATCCTATCTAATTTGCATGAGAGCATTTGTAATATGTTTTGTGAAAGACATATTCATAGCACAAGCATTAGGACAACTAGCAAGCTTTTGTAAGAAATTAATCACTTCAGTTATGTTGAAATCATCAAAGTCAAGATCATTTTTATCAAAGATAATGGGACCATTATCTCCGATCTTTCTAAAAATTTCAGCACTTTTATGAGGAGCATTTTTGGCAGTTTCAGGCAGTTTTGCATTTTTACTAGCAGAAGTGGGAGTGTTTCCAACACCAATTACTTTATCATTGATAGTAGAAGGTTTTCTAGAATGAGAAGCTTCAGTTTTACTAGTGGTGGTAATGGTGCAAACATTAGCTATATTATTCTTTCTAGCTATTTCATCTTCTCTTTCCCATCTAGCATGCAATTCAGCTAACGTTCTAACATTGTCATCACTTAGAATTTGGATAGCATTCGAAGTTTTACTTTCCTTAACATCATGAGGCATAAACTTTAGTTTCAGAAAATCAACATCAAGAGCAAGGCTATCAACTTTAGAAGCAAGAACATCAATTTTGCCAAATTTTTCCTCAACAGATTTATTAAAGCAGTTTGTGTACTAATAAAATTCTTAAGCATGTTCTCAAGATCAGAGGGTACACTTTTGTTGCTATTATAGTAGTTACCATAAGAATTACCATAAGAATTGCGATTATTAGGAGGATATGGCCTATAATTGTTGCTACCAAAATTATTCCTATAAGCATTGGTGTTGAAATTATTATTCTTAATGAAGTTCACATCAACATGCTCTTCTTGAGCAACCAAAGAGGCTAAAGGAACATTATTTGGATCAATAGGAGCATGGCCATTCACAAGCATAGGCATAATAGCATCAAGTCTCTCATTCAGAGAGGAGGTTTCTTCAACAGAATTTACCTTCTTACTAGTTGTAGCTCTCTCAGTGTGCCATTCAGAATAATTTAACATCATGTCATCAAGAAGCTTTTGTTGCTGCCCCCAAGGAAATGGACATAAAGGTTCCTCCAGCAGCTAAATCCATAAGGTTTCTTGAAGAAAAAATCATACCTGCATAAAAGGTCCATTCTTTCCCAAGCTTTAGCAACATGCTCATTATCAAGTTGCTTAAAACTCATAATGCTACTTCTTAAAGATATAATCTTAGCAGGAGGAGTGGTAGCATCTGCATCTTCCCCTGAATCATCCTGGCCATGGATTGTATCATCTTCATCAGCCATATCTGACTCTGATGCTTTAATACCATGTGATGCAGCACATCTCTCGCATGGCACTGATTCAGTTGGGCCTTGGACAAGACTGCTTAGAACTCCATTCATAGTATATGCAAAAGTCAGCACGAGGGAGTGCGTGATGGCTGACGTTCGTAAACCCCAAGAGAAAGGTTGTAAAGAGTGCAGTGATATCCCACAAGTATAGGGGATTGTGTGTAGCCTTTTCGATAAGTAAGAGTGTCGAACCCAACAAGGAGCTAAAGGTAGAATAAATGTTCTCTCAAGTTGTATCAACCAGTGATACAACTCTACGCACACTAGACGTTTACTTTATCTAGGAAATAATACTAGAGCAATAATACGGGTATAAGAGATAGCTTTGCAATATAATAAATACAAGAAAGTAAATGTTAGTGCTGCAGCAATAAAGTATACTAAGTAACCATAAACTAACAGTACCATGAGTGTGAAAAAATGGTGGTAATTGTGGTGGATTTTTCCATGATCAAATAGTCAAATACATGGTTGATATTCCTCTTTTATGTGGGAGAGGCAAATCTAACAAGCTCTCACTATCCAATGATTGCAAGTACTTATGATTGGAACTCTAGCAAACATCCGTAACTACTAGAAGATACATTAAGGTAAAAATACCTGATGGGGGATGATAACCCGGTAGGCTCATGCCTAGGTGAAACCTGGCCCGAAGGGATTCGCACAAGACCCGGACCAAGGTGGAGGAGTTTCTAGAAGGCCCAAGAGGGAACGTAGGCCTTGTAACCCGTACCTTAGGGGTCAAGATTAGGAAACTTAGGGTTGTGTGCGGTTTTCGGGTAGGATTCCGGGTATGCCTTGTATAGGAAACCAGGGAGCCGGGTAATATATAAACCGGCTCCTAGGGTCAGGAAAGACAAGAGTTTTACCCGATAGTTGTGTATCTTTGTAACACGAGATCTGATAATTGTAACCCTAGATTGGAGACTCGGTGACATTGCCGCCCGAGCTACCAGATCACCAGATAGCATGATTTCCCCTGAGCTAAACCCTCTCCCAAACACCAGAGTCGATTTGCCCCAAAATAAGTTACCCCTGGTAACGTTTGCCGTGATTATCCCACGACAGTTGGCGCCCACCGTGGGGCCTACGTCCAAGGGTGTTTACATCACGGGAGAAGCTCAGGAAAGCATGAAGAACCTCGTCATCAGCGAGATCATCACCAACCCTGAAGGAGAGAAGATGGTGGACGACTTTGGTTGGGGACCAGAGTCGGATCTGCTCGAAACCGGATCTATCGTTACAATCGGCCAGGTCAACGTCTTCGTCGGCATGGTACGTACGTCCGGTTTTGTTCCTGACAATATTGAATATGATTCTGTGTCAGGAGAAGCAACTTGCGTTCAATAGGATGGAGAAGAATCGGTTGGGACAGCCGATCCAGAAGAAGAGCCCACCACGAAGAGGGAACAGCCGGAGGAGCCGGCATGGACCCCGCGTGGCCGGGTCATAAGAGAAGATGATACCGAGTCTATCCTGCACCTGCTTGAAGACCGGTACGAGGAAGATAGCTGTGATGAAGAGGAATATGAATCATCACCAGGCATCGCGCGCTGGGTCGCGGTCTATACAGCCCCTGCAATCAATCTTAATCAGGGGGATGTGACGACAGCCGCGGCTGGAGCAGCGCGAGCGCTGGCCCAACAACAGGCGCCGGTTGACGGAAACCCGGTTGTAGCCCGGGTCGACGGAGAGTCGGCTTCTGTTACCAGTCATACCGGAGAAAGTGAACGGCAAAGGAACATGTTTGGATTCACAGCAAACAGAGCGCCGGGTGCGGGAACCTCGGCTCCGCGAAATCCGGCTCTGTTCAACAATAACCTAATCTTGGATCCCACAGTGCTAGCGACGGTGATAGCCCCAAAAAACGCGGCGGCACGCACCCGAGATTTGGATGTGGCTCGCCGCCCATTGGATCAACAAAGGAGAGATATCGAAGCCGAGAAACAAGGGATGGCCGCGCGCGAGCGCGAGTTGGAAGAACTAGAGAATCGCCTTCAAACTCAGTCGACCAGGATTTACAATCAGAGGCACCAGACGAGATTACCGGCAACCGGAGGGAATTTACAGCCAGCTACATTGTTTGTTACCCCTCGGGATCAACCAATCCCGGTGGTGAATCAAGAAACCGGATATCGAGCTGCAACCCCGGGAGGACAACCGGCAAACGTGCAAGCCGGGTTACCCACGTTGCAAACTGGGATCGCTGTTGGCAATACCGCACCACCACCGCGATTTCATACTCCACCGGGTCACTTCAACAATCCCATGGATAACGTGTACGTCGCGACTCTAGCGCTCGACCGTATCCCACTGGGAGAGACGCCTCGAGAAATCGAAACTCGGCAGGCCATAGAGATGCTACACACCGCAGTGGCTCAGCAGGCAAATTACCCGGATCATAGAAGTGGTTTGCACGGGACACCGTATGTCAGCCAGCAACCCGGGAATACCGGGTATATTCAGTCAAGCTCGGCAAGGCGGAGGGCAGAGCAGCAGCAAATGCCGCCTCCTCCCCATAGGCCGGCAACACCCGCAGCATCAGCAGCGCAAGCCATTGTGGACAGTTCTCGAGCCAGGCGCGCAGCAGCCGGGTCTGCGGTAAGAGGGCCGGTAGCGGTTGCACCCCCCGTCGCACCAGCTGCAGGATCGCACGTTTCCCGATTAAGGCCGGTACTGGCAAACCTCGCCGGGCCTAAATGTTTATCGGATGCCATCAGGGCTGAGCCTTACTCGGATAAATTCAAGGAGCCGGGTAAAGTGGTTAACTATGAGCCGACCATGGACCCAGAAACCTGGTTGAGCAGTTACGAGATGGCTATGTCAATTCGCAACGCATCCGAGAATCTCCAAGCTAAGTTTATGTATCTTATGATGTCCGAAGGAGCAGCAAAGTTGTGGTTCAATAACCTGCCCGAAAGATCTATCAATTCATGGAGTGAGCTGAAAGATGCCTTTATCAAACATTTTTATGGGACGTGCCGAAAGTTATTCACGATTGACGATTTAGAGCGATGCGTCCAGAAGAAGGGAGAGTCGGCGCGCAGCTGGGTGCACCGGGTTATGGAAATTCTCCACTCTTCCACTGATATCCAGCCAAAAGATGCATTGCAAGCTATGGCAAAAAACGTGCAAATACTTACCCTTGGTGCAAAAGTTGACACGCATGAAATCTAGTCGGCATGCCTCGGAGGTTACAATGGGAGAATTGATGGACGCTTGCAATAAGCACGATGCTACGGACACAACATAGGAGGATGTTGATGACAAAAAAGCGAAACCCAACAATGGAAGACCCGGCAATGGAGCTGCACCGGGTAACAATGGAGGAAATAATGGAAATAACCAGCACAAGCGACCATACGAAGGAAATTCCGAGTTTTTTTGCTAATACAGAAGCCGGGTTTGCAAGACCCAGGGCAGAGGGAAATTTCAATGGAGGAAACTTTAATGGAGGAAATTACCAAGGACCACCGAGACCGGCTAACCATATAGAGGCCTTCAGGATGCCCTGTTCGCGTCACAGCAGGAATGGCAGGTCGGCTAATCATTCATTGGAGCAGTGCGTAGATTTACAGATATGGAAGAATGAGGAAATACATAAAGCCCTGCGAGGTGCAGGCCGGGGAGGAGGACCGGGTCCGGGTGGAAACCCGGGCAACGGCCCACCCCCCGCTGGCAACGCAGGAGGTGGCAATCCGGGTAATAATCAAGGAGGTGCTGGGGGTTTCTAGGCCAACCCAAAGCAATTAGGACAGTGCCACGTCCACACTACCGGGACTTCCAACAGAGATAGAAAGATACTTAAAAGGGCCGTAAACTCGGTTTCTTCAGGTGTTCCGTGATATTTGAGATGGTCAGATCAAGAAGTAACATGGAGCAGAAGGGATCACCCGGAAACAATAGAACATCCGGGTGTGTTAGCTTTGGTGGTTGCACCACAGGTCAATGGTTACGAGCTGAAAAAGGTTTTGATGGATGGTGGGAGCAGCATTAATATCTTGTATTGGGAAACCTTCCTACGCATGGGGCTCAAGGAGTCTCAGCTACAGAAAAGTTCTACAGTTTTCCATGGAATTGTGCCGGGTCACTCGGCGTGCCCTGAGGGAAAGATAACACTAGAAGTCGCTTTTGGAGAATCCAAGGATAATTTACGAGTAGAATGGATCACATTTGAAGTGGTGAAATTGCGCAGTCCTTATCACGCGCTGTTCGGAAGGCCGGCTTATGCTAAGTTCATGGCCAGGCCATGCTATGTGTATTTACAGCTAAAGATCCCGGGTCCCAAGCAGACCATTACTATACATGGGAACCGGGCTGTGGCAGCAGAGTGTGATGAAGGAGATGCGGCAATGGCAGAACAGGCTTGCAGGAAGGAAGAGCTCAAGTATTACCGGTCTCAAGTAGACCCGGAAGATAGAACTGCTTTGAAAAGGCCGAATACGGAGGACGAGAGAGAGCAAAGTTTAAAGCGGCCCAGGACACCAAGATGGTGGCTTTTGTCGAGGGAGATCGCTCCAAACAATTTGCCATAGGTTCTAACCTAGACAACAAGCAGGAAGAAGCACTTATCGAGTTTATTCGTGAGAATCAGGACGTTTTCGCTTGGACGCCCAGCGACATGCCGGGTATCCCGACCGACTTAGCTGAGCACAGTTTACATGTTGATCCCAGGTCCCGGCCTGTGAAGCAGGGGCTGAGAAAAATGAACGAGGAAAGGAGAAAGGCTATAGGAGCGGAGATAGCTCGGCTCCTCGCAGCCGGCTTTATCATGGAGGTTTTTCACCCGGAATGGTTGGCAAATCTGGTTCTAGTGCTCAAAAAGAACAATGAGTGGAGGATGTGCATAGACTATACAAGCCTCAACAAGCATTGCCCAAAGGATCCATTTGCCCTTCCAAGAATAGACCAGATCATTGATGCAGTGGCAGGTTGTGACTTATTATGTTTCCTAGACGCTTATTCCGGGTATCATCAAATAAAGCTCAAAAAATAGGATTGGGAGAAAACTTCATTCATAACCCCCTTTGGTGCTTTTTGTTATAAGACCATGACCTTTGGGCTGAAAAACGCAGGCGCAACGTATCAGCGGTGCATACAGAAGTGTTTCGAGGATCAAATTGGACGCAACGTTCATGCCTATGTGGATGATGTGGTGATTAAAATAAGGAAAGCTGAAACTTTTATAGATGACCTAAAGGAAACCTTCAAGAACTTGAGGAGATACCAGATGAAGCTTAACCCGACTAAGTGCGTGTTCGGGGTGCCAGCAGGAAAGTTACTCGGCTTTATCGTTTCTGAGAGAGGAATTGAGGCAAACCCGGAAAAAATCAGGGCCATCCAGAGCCTGAAAAAGCCAAAAGGCCTGAAGAACGTTCAGAAACTCACGGGCTGTGTGGCAGCATTGAGCCGGTTTATATCTAGGCTTGGAGAAAGAGCAATACCCCTATATCGACTCTTGAGGAAAACCGACAAATTCGTGTGGGACCAAGAGGCGGACGAGGCATTCAAAGCTCTGAAAAAGCAGTTATCTGAGGCACCGATCCTGGCAGCACCGGGCCCCAAAGAGCCCATCTTATTATACATCGCGGCCGGGCCTCAGGCGGTTAGCATCGTGGTTGTGGTTGAGCGCAAGGAGGATGGAAAAGATCACCCGGTACAAAGGCCGGTTTACTACGTAAGTGAGGTCTTATCGGTAGCAAAGCAGCGTTACCCGCATTGGCAAAAGCTAGTTTTTGGAGTCTTTATGGCCAGCCGGAAATTGAAGCCGTATTTTTAGGAACACCCCATAACGGTGGTTAGCTCTATAACCATGGCAGATATTATCAGAAATTCAGATGCGACAGGTAGAATAGCCAAGTGGGCCATTGAGATGGAAGATTATCACATCAACTACGAGCTTTGATCTGCAATCAAGTCCCAGGCTTTAGCTGATTTTATCAACGATTGGACTCACACAAGTATGCCCACAATGATGCCAAGTTCCGAGTATTGGGTGATGCACTTTGATGGTTCTAAGCAATACGAGGGATCAGGAGCTGGGGTGGTGCTTACATCGCCTAAAGGTGACAAGTTGAATTATGTGTTGCAAATTCACTTTGATTGCTCCAACAATGTGGCCGAGTATGAGGCCCTATTACACGGACTGCGAGTAGCAAAGGAGATGAATATCAGGCGAATAAGGTGCTATGGAGACTCGGACCTTGAGGTACAACAGGTCTCTGGAACTTGGGATAGGAAGGATGCACGATGGCAGCATATCGTAGAGAGGTAGACAAGGTGGCTGGGTCTTTTTCCGGGTATGAGGTGGAACACATTGACAGGCGAAAGAACGAGGCAGCAGATGCACTCGCAAGACTCGGTTCGCGCCGAGAGCCGGCCCCGCCTAACGTTTTTCTAGACGAGTTATGGCGGCCTTCCGTCCAAACCGAGTCTGAGGAAGAGGTGGCCAACCAAGACCCGGATTCGGAGCTCGTAGCCGCCGTATGCGCAATTCCCGAGTGGACGGAACCGTTCCTGGCCTACCTGTCACGGGGCGAGTTACCACCACAGGAAGTTTTAGCCAGGAAAATTCTGAGACGAGCGAAGGGTTATTCTATCATCAATGGCGAGTTGTATAAGAGAAGTGTTGCATGAGTCTTTTTGCACTGTGTAACACCAGAGGAGGGCCAACGGATTTTAAGGGAGATCCATGAAGGTGATTGTGGGCATCATGCCTCCACAAGGTCCCTTGTGGCTAAAGCATATCGACACGGTTTCTTCTGGCTCACAGCTTTGGCAGACGCGGAGCGCTTGGTAGCAAGGTGTGATGGATGTCAAACGTATGCTCGCCAAACCCATGTGCCGGCTATGGAATTGCGAACAATCCCGCTAACCTGGCCGTTCGCAGTTTGGGGTATGGATATGGTGGGCCCCTTTCACATGACGCCTTGCAAAAAGACTCATCTTTTGGTGGCTATTGATAAGTTTACCAAGTGGGTTGAAGTTATGCCAGTCACCAATTGTGAAGCAGTCACAGCAGTCAAGTTCCTGAAAAGGATCATCTATCGGTTTGGATACCCGCATAGCATAATAACAGACAATGGAACCAACATGTCCCTTGGTGAGATGGAGAAATTTTGTGGAAACAATGGCATCCGCCTTGACGTAGCCTCTGTAACCCATCCACAAGCTAATGGACAGGTGGAGAGGGAAAATCAGGAGTTGCTTCGTGGGTTGAAACCAGGACTACGAGTCCCGTGCCTCAGAGCTGCTCGAGCATGGGTTGAGGAATTACCATCAGTGGTTTGGGGAATTAACACTACACCTAACAGATCTACCCAGATGACGTCGTTTTTCATGGTTTATGGTGCAGAGGCAGTCCTGCCGAGTAATATTATCCATGACTCGCCCCGAGTGGCGGCTTATGTTGTGGTGGCGAATGAGAAGACCCGGAAGGATGCTGTGGACATGTTAGAAGAGCACAGAGAGCAAGCTTTGGAGAGATCAGCCATATATCAACAGGATTTGAGGTGATACCATAGTCGGCGAGTCAAAACCCGGGTCTTCCAGGAAGGAGACCTGGTATTACGCCTCGTACAGTCAAAGGAAGGAAAGCACAAATTATCTCCACCATGGGAAGGCCCTTTCGTCATCAGCCGGAATTTGCACAATGGATCATACTACTTGATAGATGCAAGGGAAGAGTCGGATACTGTCAATGATACCGCACATACCACTTCATCTATGCAAGAGCGGGAAAGACCGTGGAACGTGGCTCAACTACGTCCCTACTACACTTAGCATAGGCTAGGTTTACAAGTTGAATTACACGATGTAACAGGCAGCAGGTTTCAGACGCACTCTTTTCCTATCCAGGGTACCTAAGGGGACTGGAGGGTTTTTAATGAGGCGTCTTGCTGACCTAACTTTTCTCATATCAATAAAGAGATGGTTAAACTATGATATTGTTTCTTATTTATTTTCTGTTAGTTTGTTCTTAATGTTTATGTTTTACTTTGTTTCATATCAGGTAAGTATTTATTGGTTAGTCATGATGCACTAGGTTTAAAATTTTCATAAATTGCATACATAGGCCTTGGGGGCTGATTGCTTGAATAGCATAGCTATAAATCTCAAGACCCGGCCACGATGCCATTAAGTTATGAGGATCGATTACTTGCAATAAGTACGGTTACAATGTTATAACTGGACAATAGAGCCAAACTTTCTTGATTTCTCTTGTTTAAGCTTGATGTGACTCGCAATAATGTAGCGTGACTTGCTAACGTGTAATCACAATCAGTCATGATGCCCATTGGGACTTGCCTGACCCTGTTTCCATACAGTTATAGCAGCACTGAATATCCACGTGAAAGCCAGCTTACAACAAAGAGGATCAAAAGGGTCATCCAAACCACAAGTTATGCGGAGTAAAAGGCTACTGCCGGGAACTCACGATGTATTAAGCATAGCTTCAAAATTTATACGGGTAGCTACATATTTTGGGCCTTGGTAAAAACAGGTAGCTTTTTCTTAACAAATCCCTAGACTCGGAAATTTGGGTCCTGGGGACTTGGGAATTTGAGAAAAGCAACAAACTGTTTAGCTATTGAGCTCGAAACCCAAAAAACTGAGTCTTGGGGACTTGGGGACTTGTGAATTTGAGAAAAGCAACAAACTGTTTAGCCATCAAGCTTGAAACCCAAGAATCCGAGTCTTGGGAAATTGGGGACTTGGGTGCTTGAAAAGCAAAAAGTTCACAGTCAAAAACCCTGAGACCCGGAAACCGAGTCTCATGGATGGGGAAAAAGAGAGAAAAATATCAGAAAAGCGGCAAAAAGCTTAAGACTGGTGAAAAGCATATCGAAGTGGATAGCCAAAAGGGCCATCAAAGCCATTAAAGTTTAAACGTATTACAAACCGAGGAAATTGTATCAAAAGTGCACAGACGCACTATTAAAAAATAATTGTATTAGGCATATTACAACCATGCCTATTGGCCGAATAAGTGTTTTAGGGCGAGAATTGATAAAAACTTCACTCGGCGTCCATAGCCGAGTCTTCAGCAGCAGCCTTGGCAGCCGGGTCTTCGACGTTCTCCTCTGTGTTCTTCCCAGCCTCCATGTCCGGGTCAGTTGCGGCATCGGCACGAGCTGGAGGATGAACAGTAGGAGTAGATGTGGATGGCGCAGTGTCGGCCTCGGCCTTCCTCTTGGCAGCCTCCTCCTTCCATCGGGCCAGCATGTCAAAGGGCTTTGGGAGATCAGACGGGACCGGCTTGTCTTCAGCATTGTATGGCGGGGTGAGCCTGTCCACATCCAGCTTATCGGCTATCAGGCTTGCCGAGTGACGTACCTGAACGTGGATAGACTTGTAGTCCTTAGCCGAGAACCTTGAGCCGTCATTGTTAAACTCGGGGAACCCATTCACGAGCGTTGCCGGCTCAAGCCTAGGAAAATAGGCTTTGGCCAAGGCAAGACCGCGGGTTACCCCAACCCGGCATGCTGAGCGCTTCCAGTGATAGATCCAAGCAGGGACCGTGGAGTACGCGTCGAGCATGTGGGAAACACCGCCATAACCACCAGGCCACCTTATGGCCTCAAGGGTCCACTTGGTGCCCGCAGAAAATTGCCGGATCACGGCCTTCGGGGTCTTCAACTTCTCTATGTCATCTTCATCATCAGCTTTGTCACCCGGACCTGCAGAGTAAAAGGAAAGGAAAAGTGGTAAGATCCGGGTCATATATCATATTAAGTGAGAAATCCGAGTCTTAATCAGGAAGTTAAGATCTTTTACCAAGTAAGGAGCGGTAAGTGTCGGCAACAGAGGCTGACAGTTTCTTCAGTAAGTCCTCAGCTTGGTGGAGCTTTTTCTTGTATTTCTTGCAGTCTTTGGAAAGATCCTTCACCTCGACCTCCAGATCCTCTCGCAGTTTGGTCTCGACTCGGAGGAGTTCGTTGGTTTTCGCCAAGATCTCCTCCGACCGGGTCACATAAGCCTGAAAAACAAGGCAAGGATAAGTTAGTCGGTTACAGTGTAAAAGCCGAGTATGGATGGACATATAGCTATGGAAGTACCGAGTAAACTATGCATTGTTCACCCTGAACTTGGGGACTAGATGAGTATGGAAATAATATCAGTAGATTTACCTGATGCTCAGAAGCTAGGGACTCGAGGATGTCTCTCTCATTGGTTTTCAGGGAGAAAAGCTCATCTAGCATCCCTTCAAAGTCAAGGCCACTCAACTTTGGCCTAGAGGAGCTTGGGTTCTGGTTACCCAGTGGCGGGGTCCTTTCCTGTTTCAGTGGGTCGACTCTGGTTGCCTGAGTGTTGGGAGCAGGGACACCCCTCTGTGATCCCAGAAACTCGATATCGTCATCGGCCGGCTTATGTGTTGGCAGGGGAAATTCGGCCTCCTGGTCAACGGGGTTGTCCAGCTGTTCTTCTCCTTCTTCACCACCAGCTATGGGCTCCACAACGTTCTCCGGGTTTTCCATAGCCGGGTTATCGATGTTCATATCTTCAGGGTCACTAAGTGTAACCTTGGCCCTGAGAAAGAAAAAGAAGCAGTTAGTAGATAATAAACGAAAGATGTGGAAAATAGTAGTGTACTGACTAACAAGGAAAATGAATTACCCGGTATTCACGAAGAAATCCGGTGGGAGATCGTTGCTGGACCCGGAAGATGCTGACAAAGAATCGGAAAGTGAGACCCTAAGTTGTCCGGCTAATGGGTGATTCGGAGAAGGATATCTTCGAGGAATATGGGTTGTATGAGTTTGGGAAGTACCGGCTCGGCGAGCGGGTGATGAAGGGATACCCGGGTGAAGCGGATCGTCACCCGGGGAATTCCGGGTTACCCTTCGTTTGGTCGGGACAGGTTCCTTCAAGTATGATGAATTGGTTAGACGCTGGTTAAGTTCGCACATATTGGCATACGAGTACGGCTTGGAGGTCATGGAGGAATAGGGCACCTTGAAAACAACACTCCGGGTCTTCCTCTTTGCCCCAATCTCCGTCTCCGGCTCAGCCACACTCTCTTCCGACTGGGTGTCTTCCTTGTCCTCTAGCTCTGGTAAGTAAGGAGCATTGTCGGAAAAGGGGAAGATTTGGTCTAATAAATTAACGAGGTAAGTGTAAATATAAGATCCGGTTTTACCTTCATCTCTATCAGCCGGCTCCTCCTCCTCCTCCGAGTTTTCTGAAGGGGGAGGGGTGACTATCTTCCAGAACGCATCGTCTTCCTGTGTAAGCAATACAGAGACAAAGGTTAATATATATGCATAAGAGATATCAGTCGGATAAAGAAATTAAGCCGGTTCTTACTGGAGGAGCCGGGTTAGAGCGAGTGAAGGGGTTAAGCCCGGCTATGTTCTTGATAACATCAAGTTTCTCGGCTAAGAAGGTCTTCATGATCTTGTTCATATCAGCAGCCGGGTAATTTTTCTCCGAGTATCGGAGAGAATCGGTGACATGCCCAGAATAGTCGCACATGAGTTTGGACCGGGTGCTGTTAGGCTGGATCCGGCAGCTTACCCAGGTCTTCACCAGATTAAGCCCAAGGAGACCTTGGGCAGAAAGTACAACGAGCTTGTGAAGAAAAGGCTGGATAGATTGCCTATCGGCCTCGGATGCGAAAGAATTCAGATTATCAGACAAGGAAAGCGTGTCAGTAGAAAAACCCGGTAATGGCTTCTCGCCGGGTAATGAGGTGTCTTGGCAGTAGAAGTAGGTGTTCTGCCAGTGTTTTACATGTGTGTGGAGGCTAAGAGTAGGCATCGGGGAATTTTTGCGTCTCTGAATTGAGACTCCCCCACAAACTAGGAGGGCCCCGTCACCGCTCTCCCGGCAGGGTTTGCATTGAAAGAGTTCAAGAAATAAAGACAAGTTGGGAGGAATGCATAAATATGCTTCACATAGGACAATGAGGTGGCAGATGTTAAGCATAGAGTTCGGGCCGATATCGAATACCCGGAGTTTGTAGTGGTCCAGGAGTTCCCGGAAGAAAGGGTGACCCGGGGGGCAGAAACCCCGGATCACGTGCTCGACGAAGACCACCACTTTGTCCAGGACTGGTGAAGGCCGGGTCTCCTCGCCGGGTATCCTCCAGTGGATCTCCGACCGGGTGGGCAGGACACCCGACTCGGCCAGCTCGTCAAGCTTGGCCTTCGTGACAGTCGATTTCGCCCAATTGGCGGAAATCGATTGACCCGGCTTTTGCTTGCCGACCGGGTTTTTGCCCTTTGACTTAGCGCTAGCCTTAGGAGCCATGGAGTGTAGATCTAAAAGGAAGAAAAACGCAAGTGTGTGAATATTGGGAAACTTGGATAGCGCAACTATTCGATACAATAAGAAGAGGAAGGGGCAAAACAACTAAGTACTTGCAAGATTTGGCAAATGGATCTAGTTAAGAACGCATGGTGGAAAAATATGAGTTTGCAGATAGCAAAAAATGTGCTAAGAAGCATAGAGAGGGAATTAGCTAAGTGCAAGCCGTGGAAAAACGTGAAATTAGGGATTACAAAGGAATTCCAAGCTAACGGAGGAATAGTGGATAGCTAATGGGTGAGATTCGATCCAAATTGTTCGCGATTGAAAAAAGGGGAATCTAGATCTGAGAGATGGAGGAACTTACTGGATGGATCAATAGAGGAGATGCACGGCGGCGATTAGCTCGACGGCGGCGGAGTCTCGAGATCTCCGGCGGCTCGAACGGAGGCTTGATTGCGGGCGTTGACGGCGGCGACAAACGGCGACCGTGCGGGCGCGGATGGCGGCGACCGGCGGCGACCTAGCGGGCGGCGGCGCAGCTCCGGTGGCGCGAGCTCGATTAGGGGCTCGTGGGCGCGGAGGTGAAGCGATGGAAGAGAGAGAGATGGGAAATGGCCAGTGAGATCTAGGGTTACCCCCTGGGCTTTATTTATAGGCGCGGGGAGAAAATCCCTAGGTTTGGGCGGTAAGTGGAAAATTTCGGAAGAAAGAGATCCGGCCCGGATATTTGGGGATAAGTATCAAAATATCCATTGCGGGATATCCGGATGGAGATTATGATTGATTGTGAGCGTGTTATTCGGATTAACTGGTAGCGTTATGGATGCCGGGTCTTGTCACGCTTCCTTGGAGTGTTGACCCGGGAGATGATGCCTTGACTCGGAAAATGCCGGGTTATTATATGGACCGCCCAAAGAGCAGGCCTAGCTATTATCAAAGCATTCTAACCCGGCTTATTATGAATTTGAATGTTTATTATTTTGCAGGGAATAGCGTGCGCTTCATGGTTGATTCCGAGAAGCCCAAGCTATTCTGGTGACTACTGATGGGGGTATGATAACCCGGTCGGCTCATGCCTAGGTGAAACCCGGCCCGAAGGGATTCACACAAGACCCGGCCCAAGGTGGAGGAGTTTCTAGAAGGCCCAAGAGGGAACGTAGGCCTTGTAACCCGTACCTTAGGGGTCAAGATTAGGAAACTTAGGGTTGTGTGCGGTTTCCGGGTAGGATTCCGGGTATGCCTTGTATAAGAAACCAGGGAGCCGGGTAATATATAAACCAGCTCCTAGGGTCAGGAAAGACAAGAGTTTTACCCGATAGTTGAGTATCTTTGTAACACGAGATCTGATAATTGTAACCCTAGATCGGAGACTCGGCGACATTGCAGCCCGAGCTACCAGATCACCAGATAGCATGATTTCCCCTGAGCTAAACCCTCTCCCAAACACCAGAGTCGATTTGCCCCAAAGTAAGTTACCCCTGGTAACGTCTGCCGTGATTATCCCATGACAATACCCAACCATAGCATTAAGATCAAAAGGTCATCTTTATCCCATATGATTCAATCACTAGATTGGGGCTCATGTTTCTGTCACTCAACCAGCCCTCCCTCTAGCTTTCTACACATACTACAAACCCTATGATGTGATCCATGTGCGCATAAACATATGATGGCACCATAGGACTGTAACAAATTCAATATATAGCTCAAACCATCCATATAGATTCAACAATCAATCATATGACAAAAGGGATCTACACAAACATGACATAGATGCAATAGATCATCTGCAAATAATTTAACGTCAAGCACCATGTTTACATAGGGAGGTACAAAGGTGTGTGGGAGAATGAACCACTGTAGACAAGGAAGAATTGGCGATGGAGATGGCGGTGAAGACGGCGGAGAGGACAGCGCAGGGCGGCGGCGCTGTCGGTGGCGCATGGACTCCTTCCCTGCGCCACCGGCATCATAGGGAGCGTCGTCCCTTAGCCCTCTTCCTTCATGGACTTGGGAGCCTGTGGTGACCCAACACACCACTACATGTGTAGTGCGCAAGTCGGTGACATAATACTCACAGAAGACTTATCCGTGAATATTACATCTCTCAGAGTGGTACAACAGAAACACAGCGGGTCTAGGCAAAGCTATAGGATACAAACTTCATTGCAAAATCTTGAGAATCTCTTTGCTGTATCAAGAAGATCTCCTGCAAATGAAACATCAGAAGAAGCAATTCGAAGCTCCAAGATGGAGAAGAAATCTAGCTCAGAAGTAATCTACTATGGCTGATGTCAGCCCTAAACTACGGCTTGTAACAGCTAAGTCCATGAATGTTCTCCATCTACAACTTGATAGCATCTCCTCCACCAGCGTCGTTGATGATGATGCTTTACTGTCTAAGTAAGAGATGGCTCCTCCTAGCTTCATGAGGTAGTGCTGGCTTCATGATGACGGCTTCCGTAGAGCTTCAACTCTAAGCAGGGGGTCAAACGGGAACGAATGAGTAACGAGCGTTACTCAGCAACTTCATGATATATACAGGGTAGTTTGATGCACTATCTACAGCTTTAGACTCGAAAGAGTCATAAGATAATGCAAGGTTTTGTAAAACTTTCTTCAAGAGGTTGCTTTTAATTCTGAAAACTATGCCCTCCAGATCTTCACATGACTAGAACTTCATGGAGTTGCCTTTCCTGCGGCGTTCGCAGCTCCTTCTCGGAACATGGGGTAACATGCCACTTCCTTTTACACTCTGCAGAGGTGCGTTACTTTACCCATGGACGACCAAGACCATGTTGCACAACCAGGTGTACATTCCTGTCCACTCCCACTCAGGTGTGGGGCCCGGTTGTTGGTCCAAGCCAAACCGTGCTTCTCCGCACAACGCATGACCACCCATTTCCGCCAGCAGGTTGAACGCCTGATTCCACCCCTCACGATGGAGATCTACGCGCCCCTGGCAGACACTCATAGACCCCAGAGTCCGTGGGATGTAAGGGCTCCCACCCATGTGCATGTAGTCCCACAAGACCTGCAGCGTACGTCTCTGGCAGTCCTGACGGGGGGATGATAACCCGGTAGGCCAAACTCCAAGGAGTAACCCGGCCCAAAGGACGGTGCGCAGGATCCGGCTAAGGATAAGGAAGCTTGTGGAAGGCCCAAGTTTGTAGGCCCAGTAATCCGGATTGTGGGTTACTGTAAAGGAAAGTTAGGGTTTGTGCGCCGTGTCCGGGTAGGATCCAGGATGTGCCTTGGGGAATAAGCCAGGGGGTACGGGTGCTTTATAAACCGACCCCCAGGTCTAGTTTTAGACAGAGATATTAGAACCTTAGCAATAGCGATTGGTATCGAGCATCCAGTATAACCCTAGAGTTGAGTTGTTATATCGAGATTGGAGACTCGGCGACTTTGATTGCCGGCTACCAGATTGAATCGCATCATGTTTTCCTCTAAGCTAAACCCTCTCCCAAATACCTGTGTCGTCTTGCCCCAAGATCAGTTACCCCCGGTAACATCTGCCGTGATTATCCCACGACAGTTGGCGCCCACCGTGGGGCCTGCGTCCAAAGGTGTTTACATCACGGGAGAAGCTCGGAAGGGCATGGAGAATCTTGTCATCGGCGAAATCTACATCGACCGCGAAGGAGAAAAGATGGTGGACGATTCCGGCTGGGGGCCAGAGTCGGATCACCTCGAATCCGGATCCGTCGTGACAATCGGCCAGATCAGCGTCTTCATTGGTATGGTATGTACTTCCAATTCGATCCCTGACAACGTTGGATCTGATTCTATGCCAGGAAAAGCCACGTCTATCCAATCAGATGATGAAGAATCGATTGGAACGACACATCCGGCAGAAGAACCCATCGCGGAGTGGGAACAGCCGGAGGAGCCGGCATGGACCCCACGCGACCGGGCCGAAAGAGAAGATGATACTGGGTCTATCCTGGATCTACTGGAAAATCGGTATGAGGAGAACGATGAGGAAGAACAGCACGAATTTACGTCGGACATCGTACGCAGAGTTGCAGTCTATGCGGCCCCCGCGGCCAATCTCAACCAAGGAAACGCAACCGCGGCATCAGTCGGGGCGGCTCAGGCAGTGGCCCAGCAACAGGGCGCGGCTAACGGAGACCCGGTCTTGGCCCGGGCTGATGGAGAGTCGGCATCAGTAACCAGCAGGGCAGCGGATGAAGAGTTGCATGCAAATACGTTCGGATTCTTGGAAAACCGGACACCAGGCGCGGGTCCTTCGAACCCGCGCCACCCGGCCTTATTCGATAATAATCTGATTCTAGACCCCACGGTTCTCGCAACGGTTATCACTCCGGAGAACGCAGCGGAACGCGTCAGGGATCTGGATGTGGCTCGTCGTGCGCTGGAACAGCAAAGAAGGCAGGTAGAGGCAGAAAGGCAAGGGGTGGCCACGCGGCGGCGTGAGCTAGATGCGTTGGAAACCCGGCTCCGAGAGGAAACATCTAGAATACATCAAAGGCACCACACCAGGTTACCAGCAATGGGCGGGGTTATTAATCCGGCTAATTTATTCGTTACACCTCAGGACCAGCCGATACCAGTGGTGAACCAGGGAACCGCACCCCAGCAGGTGACAGCAGCGACACATCCGGCAAATGAGCGGACCGGGTTACCCCCACCACAAACTAGAGTCACAACCGGCAACGATCTACCACCACCGCCACCATCACGGTTCCGCACACCAGCCGGCCACTACAAAAACCCCATGGACAATGTATATGCAGCGACACTCGCGTTGAATCAAATCCCTGTGGGAGAGTCGCCCCATGCAGAGAAGACTCGGCAAGCCATCGATCTGTTGCACACTGCGGTGGCACAGCAAGCCAATTATCCGGATCACAGAAGCGGTATGCACGGGACGCCATACGTCAGTCAACAGCAAGGGAATATCCAAACAAGTTCAGCGCGACGGAGGGAAGAGCAGCAGCAAATGCCGCCTCCTCCCCGCGCCCAGGCAGCATCAGCAGCACAGGCCGTCGTGGACAATTCTAGAGCTCGGAGGGCCGCGGCCGGGTCTGCAGCGCATGGACTTCCCGCAGCATCGCGCCCAGCCGCGCCCCCCGCGGTATCACACGTTTCTAGAGCCAGGCCGGCCTCAACCATTCTTGCAGGGCCTAAGTGTCTCTCGGATAGTATCAGAGCTGAACCTTACCCGGAAAAATTCAAAGAGCCAGGGAAAGTAGTGAATTATGAGCCAACTATGGATCCCGAGACATGGCTAAGCAGTTACGAGATGGCAATGTCAATTCGCAACGCGTCCGAGAACCTCCAAGCCAAGTTCATGTACCTGATGATGTCGGAAGGAGCAGCAAAATTATGGTACACCAATTTGCCGGAAGGATCGATCAAGTCTTGGGAGGAATTGAAGACCGTGTTTGTCAAGCACTTTCACGGGACCTGCAGGAAATTATTCACTATTGATGATCTAGAGCGATGCGTCCAGAAGAAGGGAGAATCGGCGCGTAGTTGGGTGCGCCGGGTTATGGAGATACTTCACTCATCCACGGATATCCAGCCCAAGGATGCGCTACAGGCCATGGCAAAAACATGCAAGTATATACCTTTAGTGCAAAAGCTAACTCGCATGAAGTCCAGTCGAAATGCGTCGGAAGTTACAATGGGAGAATTGATGGATGCATGCAACAAACACGCTGCGACAGATACTACGGAAGAAGAAGCTGATGACAAGAAGGTAAAAGCAAACACAAGCAATAACGGAAGAACCGGCAATGGATCAGCATCAGGTAATAACGGAAATAGCCAGAACAAGCGCCCGTTCGAAGGAGGCTCCGAGTTTGTCGCCAACACAGAAGCCGGGTCTTCGAGACCCAGAGCAGAGGGAAATTTCAACGGAGGTAACCACAATGGAGGAAACTATCAAGGTCCACCAAGGCCGGGTAACAATTGGGACATATTCAGGATGGCATGCCCGAAGCACAGCAGGAATGGCAGGCCAGCTAACCACTCCCTAGAACAGTGCGCCGATTTACAAAGATGAAAAGATGAGGAAGTGCACAGAGCTATGCGAGGTGCAGGACGGGGAGGAGGACCGGGTCCAGGGGCAAACCCGGGCAACGGCCCACCCCCAGCCGGTAATCCGGCGGCTGGAAATCAAGGTAATAACCAAGGGGGGGCAGGAGGTTTCCAGGCTAACCCCAAACAATTGGGTCAATATCATGTGCATACCACAGGAGGCTCTAACAAGGACAAAAAGATACTGAAGCAAGCGGTCAACTCAGTTTCATTAGCTGTCCCGAGGTACTTGAGATGGTCAGAACAGGAGGTAACATGGAGCAGAAGGGATCACCCAGAAAGAGTGGAGCACCCAGGAGTCTTGGCATTAGTAGTCGCACCGCAAGTCAATGGGTACGAACTGAAAAAGGTTTTAATGGATGGTGGAAGCAGCATCAACATACTGTATTGGGAAACCTTCCTACGCATGGGTCTCAAGGAGTCTCAGCTGCAAAAAAGCTCAACAGTTTTTCATGGGATAGTGCCGGGTCATTCAGCATGCCCCGAAGGAAAAATCGCATTGGAGGTAGCCTTTGGAGAGTCAAAGGATAACTATCGAATTGAGTGGCTTACCTTTGAGGTAGTCAAATTGCGCAGCCCTTATCACGCGTTATTTTGAAGGCCGGCTTACGCCGAATTCATGGCTAGGCCGTGTTACGTATATCTACAGCTAAAAATCCCGGGTCCCAAGAAGACCATTACCATACATGGAAATCGAGACATAGCAGCTGAATGCGACGAAGGAGATGCAGCAATGGCCGAGCAGGCCTGTAGAAAAGAAGAACTCAAGCAGTACCGGTCTCAAGCAGACCCGGAGGGTAGAGCCACATCAAAAAGGCCGAGTACTGAAGGCGAACGAGCAAAATCCAAGGTAACACAAGATGCTAAAATGGTGGCTTTTGTCAAGGATGACCCCTCCAAACAATCCGCTACAGAAGAAGAAGCTGCCGGGTTACTCACAACCGGCCATGTCATGGAAACACCTTACCCGGGTTGGCTAGCAAACCCGGTACTCGTCATGAAAAAGTCTAACGTGTGGAGAATATGCACCGGTCACGCCAGTTCGGGACCGGTGTCCACGAAGAACTAAACAATGTAACGAGCAGCAGGTTTCAGACGCGCTCTTTTCCTACCCAGGGTACCTAAGGGGACTGGAAGGTTTTTAATGAGGCGGCCTGCTGATCCAAACTTTCTCGCAGCAATAAAGAGATGGTTATCAAGTCCTATTTCGTTACAGCCTGATTACAAGTAAGTAGTATCCACGTGGCATCAGTATTTCCGTATCATTAAGAATGTTGAGTATATACAGGTCTCGGGGGCTGGAGGCTCAAGTAGCCCAGCTAGCAACCCAAAAGACCCGGCCTTGATGCCTATAAGTTATAAGGGCCGATTATTCGCAAACGAGTACGGCTGCAATCTTATAACTGGACAAAGGAGCCAAATTTTCTTGACTTTTCTTACTTAAGCTCGATGTGACTCGCACTAAAGTGGCATGATTCGTTCGCTTACGATTACAATCAGCCATGAAGCCCAATGGGACTTGCCTGACACTGTTCTCGTATGGATGTAACAACATGGTATCCACGCGAAAGCCGGCTTACAGTACAAGATAGTCAAAAGGGTAATCTAAACCACAAGTTTATGCAGAGTACAAGGCTAAAAGCCGGAAACTCAACAACTATCAAGCATAACTTCAGTATTCACACGGAATGGCTTTAGGCTTGCGACCCGGTAAAAAATAATTTGTTCTCTGAGAAAGGCCGCACCCCCATGACTCGTACTTTGGGTCCTGGGGACTGGGGACTTCGAAACAGAAACAAACTACTTGGCTATCGCAGTTCGAAAAACCTCACCATCCGAGTCTTGGGGACTTAAAAAAAAGTCCACGTATCAAAGCCCCTGGTACTCGGAAAACCGAGTCTTATGAAGGGAGTCAAAATAGAGAATCGGGTATCGAGAAAAAGTTCAAAGAATAGGCAAGCAATACGGTTATCAAAAGGCCAGAAAAGCCGCAAAGTATATCACGGACTAAAAAGTACGTTACAAGGTACGGCATCAGTATCAGGGGTGCACAGGCGCACCATCAAAAGCATAACAGTGTGATTACAAAGCGTTACAAGGTGTTATGATAATACGGCCCTATTCGGCCTCCTGAGTACGGCCTTCCAGGTCTGAGTCCTGGGTTTGCTGCTTAGCCTTCCTGGCACCCTTACCCGGACTCATTGCATCAGGACGGACTGGTGGAGGGACGGCTGGTGTAGAGGCAGACGGGCCCGATCCTAACTCGGCCTCTCTCTTCGCAGTCGCCTCCCTCTTCCTGGCCGAGCTAGAAACCCATTTCTCCAAGATATCAAAAGGCGGGGGCGCTTCCTCCGTAATAACTTTGCCATCAGCGTCGTATGCACTCATAATCGTATTTAGATCCAAGCTATCGGCCAAAGCGGTAGCTGAGGGGCGCACCGCGGCTTGTATGGCTTTGAAATCCTTGGGTGTAAATTTGGAACCGTCAGCCTTGAATTCGGGAAACCCGGATGTTACCTTTGCCGGGTCAAGCTTTGGAAAGAAAGCCTTGGCCAGAGTAAAAGCCCGGGTCATTCCAATTCGGCATGATGAGCGTTTCCAGATTTCAATCCACCCAGGCACAGTGGAACAGGCTTGAACGAGATTCTCTTCACCCGGATATACTTCCGTGGGCCACTTCACAGCATCCAATATAAATTTTGTGCCGGCAAAGAAAGTCCGGAGCACAGTCTTGAGGGTTCTAGCCTTGACAATGGCATTTTCCTCTGGGGCCGCAAGGTTGGCGCCTGCAGTCGTAACAAAAGAAAGAGTGTATCAGTAATCCCGAGTCTGTTACAATAAAGCAAAGACATGAAGCCAATCGACAGTAGAAAACTTACTGAGCAAGATCTGATAAGTATCGGAGACCTGGTCCGATAGTTTCTTCAGTTCGGTCTGAGCGGCATTGCACTTCTTCTTGTATTTGGAAACATCTTTCTTCAAGGTTTTCATGTCACCCTCAAGGATTTCCCTTCGTTTCATCTCGGCAAGAAGAAGTTGTTCGGTCCTCAGCAAAGTTTCATCAGAACGGGTCATCTGTGCCTGTAAGTAGCAAGGAATGCAAGTATTAGTTGGATTGTAGGGAAAGCTGAAGGTGGCGTAAAGTACCAAGCATCACTTTTGCAAGTCATACTTGGAACTTGGGGACTAGGTATGCAATATGAGATACAAAGTGTCCTTACCTGGTGCTCTGCAGCCATGCGCTCCAAGATTTGGCTCTCCGAAGTCTTCATAGTCAGGAGAGTGTCCATCAACTGATCGAAAGTGTATTTACTCGTATGAGAAGACCCGGGGCCTTGGAAATTCCGGGAAGGAGCTTTCTTCTTAGTAGGAGGCGGAACCCGGGTCATTTGTGTGTCGGAGTCCGACGCTCCTTCTTCTGCACCCAAGACGGTGGTTTTGTTCTTCTTGCTTGCATGGGAAGCAATTGGATACTCGGCTCCTTGCGTGTCCGGGTTTGGCGGCGACGCTTGTTTTTCACCGCTGGACGCGGCTGTAGTCTTATCAGCCGGGCTCCCCTTACCCGGGCCCTCGGTCCCCGTTTCCTCTTGATCGCTGACAACGACCGTGGCCCTATAAAATGTTGTCAGTAAGTAGCTAAATACACAGTCAAGAAAGGGTGATGAAATATGGTGGAACATCAGGAAGGGGATCTTACCCGGTATTCACCGCAAAGTCACAAGGAAATCCATCGCTGGACTCGGGAGAAGCTGGAAATTATCAAGTTAGATGTCATATGGGAATGGTTTAAAGAGAACGTTTTGACCCAGAAAAGATAGGGTAATTACCAGCCCGCCGCGGGGGGGGGGGGGTCGATGAAATACCCGGGTTGAGGGCATCATCACCCGGGTGATTTCGAGTTGACCTACGCTTGGGCACGGGCGACTCCTTCAAGAACGGCCAGCGGGATAACGTCAAGGTAGTTCAAGTATATCATTAAAGTAATGCGAGTTGAATGCGAGGAGGAGATATGAAACCTTGGAGGTGGCCTCTTGAGTCTTTCTTTTGGATCCGACCTTGACTGTCGGCTCCAGTTCTTCCTCGTCGCTGGCGGATTCTACCTTGCCATCGGAGTTTTCTTCCTCGTCATCTTCTTGTTCTGGATATCATCAAAAGTTATGGTTGGAAATGAAGGGGTTATGGTGATTTCAAGGGAACCAAATAAAATCCGGAGAGTACCTTCGTCCGAGTTAACAGTTTCTTGCTCCTCTGGACTTTCGGAGCTAGGGGAGGCATTGGTTTTCCAAAAATCATCATCAGCCTGAAAAGTGTTAACATAAGGGTTATTGACTGCATTGAGTGGAAAGAGCAAAAGTAAAGGCATCAAAGTCGGGTTTTCACCTTGGGGGCTGGGTTCTCAAGCGTGAAGGGCTCTAACCCGGATATGTTCCGGATTACCTCAAGCTTTTCGGTCAGAAAGCCCTTGATGGTTTTATGAGTATCGCCAGCTGCAAAGATGTTGTCGGAGTACCGGAGCGGGTCTGTAGGTTGCCCTGAATACTCGCACATTAACTTTGTGCGGATGGAGTTGGGTTGAATCCGGAAATCTACCCAAGCCTTCACCAGGTTGAGCCCGATGAGGCCTTGGGCTGTGAGAGTGGTGATTTTGGCTAAAAGAGGTTGAATTGCCTCCCTGTCCGAGTCAGGGGCAAAGGCACTAAATTTATCAGAGATGTCAAGAAGACCCTCTGAGTAACCCGGCAGCTTCTTTTGGCCGGGTGGGGAGGTGTCTTGGCAGTAGAAGTAGGAGAGCTGCCAGTGCTTGACATGGGAATTAAGGGTGAGGGGTGGCATCAGAGAATTCTTGCGGCGCTGGATGGAAACCCCGCCGCAAGCGAGAAGCGCCCCGTCACCGCTCTTGCGGCACGGTTTGCATTGAAAAAGCTCGATGAAAAGAGCTAGACTTGGCGAAGTGCACAAGTATGATTCGGAAAGGACTATGAAGTGGGAGATGTTGAGAACAGAATTAGGCCCGATATCAAAGACGCGAAGACCGTAATGATTTAAAACATCACGGAAAAAGGGGTGACCCGGTGGGCGGAAGCCCCGGGTCACATGTTCCACAAAGCAAATTACCTCGCCTTTTGTCGGGGTGGGCCGGGTCTCCTTACCCGGCACTCTCCATTGGATATCCTCTTGAGGAGGAAGGACTCCCAGCTCCACTAGCTCCTCCAGCTTGGATTTGGTGACTGTAGAGACCGCCCAGTTGGCGGATATGGAGTTGGCGGCTTTAACTTTGGTTGGAGTTTTGCCCTGCTTTTTGGGAGCCATGCGGTTGACCTGCAAAATACAAAGTAAAAGGATAAGAGGACTAAGACCCGGAAGTTGTGAGCCGGCCGAATATCAGTGGGGTAATATTGAGACATGAGAAATTGCGTGTAATCCGGGTGTTGGCTCACCGAGTAAAGTTCGAAATCGTCCGGGTATCAAGTATTATGACGAAAATTATGAAGATCTAAATGTTGAAGGGGCTCTTTGGGGACGATGGATGTCCGCATAGGCGCTTAACGCGAATAAAAGGAGCTGAAAAGGGGAAGTCCGGCCGGGTGATTGGTGCCAAGGCGGAAATTTTGAGTGGATCGGGCCCAGATTGGGAATTTTATCTTCGGATTTGTGGCGAAATTAGTACTTGCAGGTAGTAGGAGAATGGATTGGAATCCATAACTTATCTATTATGCGAGCTGGAAAGAATGTTAGCAACTTAATTCGGCATGGCCGAGGAATCGTTGGCGGGTCGATTTGGATCTAATCTAAGGTAAAATCAAAAAGTACAAGGGTGAATTAATGGACGCAAGTGGCTTACCGGAGGAGATCTGAGCGAGGCTTTGCGGAGGCAGATGGCGCAAGCTTGGTGTCCCTTCGCGGTCCTTGGCGGGCCGGATGGGGATTCGCCGGCGGGTCTTGGCGGCGGCGCGGGGCGAGTCGTGGCGGAGCGCAGCCTCCGGCCGATGGGTTCCGGTGATACGCGCGGGATTTCCGTGGTGGTGCTCAGTGAGAGTGAGCTGAGAAGGAGGAAGGAAGCGGAATGGGGGGAAATGAGCCGTTAGGGTTCGGGTTACCCCCAAGGAGCTTATTTATAGCATAAATGGGTAAGCCCGGTTCGGTGAGTGGGGGCCGGGAGTTGCGGAGGCAAACGGCTATTTATTTAAGTTTCTGCGAGATGTACGCAGAATATTGAGCAAGGCATCTGGATAAAAGAGAGAAGGGATCCATCCCGTGATATCAGGATCGATTATCGAGCATGGTATTAGGGTTTAGACTTGGAAAATTAAAGGTGTTTGGGGGAAAAACCCGGGTTACTACATGGCCGCCGTGGAGTAAGGCCTAGCTGAATATCAGAGCATCTTAACCCGGCCTCCATATGCCTGTATGTTTGATATCTTTGCAGGGAATAGCGAGCGCTTCAAGGAGGATCCATGAAGCCCAGGCTATTCTGGGGACTACTGACGGGGGGATGATAACCCGGTAGGCCAAACTCCAAGGAGTAACCCGGCCCAAAGGACGGTGCGCAGGATCCGGCTAAGGATAAGGAAGCTTGTGGAAGGCCCAAGTTTGTAGGCCCAGTAATCCGGATTGTGGGTTACTGTAAAGGAAAGTTAGGGTTTGTGCGCCGTGTCCGGGTAGGATCCAGGATGTGCCTTGGGGAATAAGCCAGGGGGTACGGGTGCTTTATAAACCGACCCCCAGGTCTAGTTTTAGACAGGGATATTAGAACCTTAGCAATAGCGATTGGTATCGAGCATCCAGTATAACCCTAGAGTTGAGTTGTTATATCGAGATTGGAGACTCGGCGACTTTGATTGCCGGCTACCAGATTGAATCGCATCATGTTTTCCTCTGAGCTAAACCCTCTCCCAAATACCTGTGTCGTCTTGCCCCAAGATCAGTTACCCCCGGTAACATCTGCCGTGATTATCCCACGACAAGTCCGTTGACATACGAACGAGAGAAGATCACAGCTGACTTACTCCCCCCATAGAAGACCCATGGTTAACGCGGTATTTACGGCGCAATAATCCTGACGGCAGTTGTTGTTAATTCCTAGGTAATACTTTCCCATGCATATGGAACCTTCCTTTGACCTATTCATCTTACCATGGTTCCATCCGCCCACCAAACAGAACACTACCACTCGGGTAGTCATTCAATTAGTCATATTATTATAAAAATAGGATCGTGCATTCTTTTGAGCATAGGTGGTAATACTGCAAAATATATGAGCAAGTGATGAACTTGCCTGATATTGAAATAACCAAAATAATCCATGTCTTCGGGGTTCGAGGGTCGCGTAGAGAATCCCGAGATCTGAAAGATAGCAAAGTAGTCCTAGTAAGGACTACTGAAAACAATGGCAAGATGATACATGCATAGTAATGAGATGCATCGTGAATTACCCTGGAAAATACCCCAGCTTACAAGTGTAAGCTATGATCGATACGATAAGTTAATCACACGGGTTTTAGGTGAGTTGTTTCGTTACTTGTGGTGATGTTGTTATTACTGTTTTTAGACTTACATGTGTTTCACTTTTACTTATCAAACAATTGTTATCATTTTTAAGTAGAAGTGTTGATTACTTGGTGAGGCAGTAAGACAATAGCACATGGAAAACGGTTATTGAAAAGGTAACAAACATGTTTGATTTTATATTCCAAAAGTGTAGATCTAATGATAATGAGTTTAGTTGAAAATGATGAACTAGTAGAGTGAACTCTTTCATCACAATACTTCCTAATTACTTGTGATGATAGGTTTAGTAGGTGTGAAAACATGTGGGTTTTATTAATAAGGAAAATGATATTAAGGTAGTTATTGTCGGTTATAATGGAATATTATAGAATTCCATTATACCTTTATAAACAAGTTTATAAGTTAAACAAAATGTTTTGTGTTTGACATAGTTGAGTTGAAAATATTTTTCTCTTTAATTTGGTACCACATTTGAAGTATTCTGATAATATTTGAATAACAAATTAATTTATTAATTTTAAATGAACTAAATGATTAGGCAAAATATTGCACACATGAAAACATGGTCAAATGACTATGAAAACATCATATATGAGTTGCATTAGTCATTTGGAGCATTTTGGTATATAACTTGTATTTTTCTGATTTTATGAATTATTTCTTATTTTCTCAATTTTAAATGATTTAATTTAATTAAAGAAAATATTGAATTTTAAACTTTATCAAATATTTTTGAAAAGTTGATAATCATTTAGATTATATTTTTCTAGTCAGTTTGGTATATTAGTTTTATTTTTTTGATTAATAGAATTAAAGTTATTGGTTTATTGATTTTATTTGATTTTCTGCCAATTTTAAATTGACAGGTGGGTCCCACCTGTCATATTCAGTTTTTAATGAAAAAACAAAAGAGAAGGGATAATGACGTCACTGTGATGTCACAATGACATCACATGAACACGATTCTTCACAGATGGATTGAATTCGAGGGATAGGTTCCAAATTGAATCTTATACTGAGCTAGAGAGGAGCAAGGGGAGTTGGAGGAGCGACGCTCGGGACCAAATGGTCACCGGAAGATCGCCGGCGTGAATTTGCACGGCGGCCGGCGATAGAGCTCGTCGGACAAGATGATTCCGAGCACGATAAACTTAATGGGGAGCACCCCTAGATGCGCAAGCTCACCTGGAGCACGTCGGTACGGCCGGTGAGGCAAGGGGAGGTGTAATTGGGCGGCGGTGAGCTTTTCTCTGCGGCGGCCGGAGTTGGAGGAGAGGACTTGATTCGGCCTCCTCAGAGCTTCCCAGCAAACGAGACTCGCGGGGAAGGTAGAGGACATCTGTAACATCCCTGATTTTAGGAAAGTCCAAAAATCACTAAAAATTGAAACTTTTTGTTTTCCATTAAAGCAAGCCATCAAAAACCAAATAAAATTCAAACACAAAGAAAATATTAATTGTTTTTCCAATGCTATTGGGATTGATAGTCCAAATACCTATGTTTTCTAAAACCTAAATCCTCAAAACAAATAACTATCCAAAGAAACTATTTTCCCTATTTGCAAACCTTGAAAATATAAATTGGTTTCTATAAAGAAGTTGTTTTCCATTTTGTTTTCGCCAAATATTATACCAATTATTTAACCATAAGGTGTTTATATAATTTATTTAGTTTATGAAAACAAGTAAAGAACCATGGAAAACAATATTGGCATTTTTGACTCTCCTCGGAATAATATTAAATCCCATCTCAAAGTATCAATTATTTTCTAAATAGAAAAGCACATAGTACTATTTGTGATTTGCTCATATGTTGAAAATATTTTAAAAGGTCCTAGAAAATAATAATTTGAATCATAGAAATATTTTCTAAAAACATTTAAATCATATTTTTATAATTAACCCTCTGTTTTTCTATTAAGTAGCTATTCATGTTTTCATCATGTTTTAAAAATTATAAAAGATGAAAACAATTTGAATTGGTTTTGGAAAATAGTATTTGATCATTATAAAGCTACTGAAATTTTATTTGGCAAATATTTATATTTTATAATTTTCTAAATTAAAAATCACATTAATCACTATTAAGGACTTATTACAATTTTCAAAATTCAAAAAATAAAATATGTTGAAATGGTACAAAAATGTTATTGTTGGAAAGTTATTGAAATTACAAGATTTTAGAATTTTAAATGAGGTCAATTAGAATTTCTAAACAGAAGTTATTAAAGAAAAGAGAAAACAGAAAAAAAAAAGGGGAATGACGTCATGTCACCATCAACCTCCCTCCCTTCCGTTTCTTCCAAATAATGGAGGATTAAATCCTCTTGATTCCGGGCGTTACAAGCCATCAATCTCCGAGCCGTTTGCTCCCCCTTAAAACCCCTCCTTTGCTCTCCTTTTCCCCTCTCCTTCCTCTCTGGATTATGCCCCGAGGCCGTTCAATTTTGTCATCGGAATTCCTCAAGGCCGACGACGTATTCCTCGAAATCCGGCGCGGTGAGACCTTCTGTGAACACGAGACCCCCCTGTTTGATTCCCCTTATCCCCGCGCCCCTCCTCATGCCTTTCTTTTATCTTATTCGCAGCTGTTTCGAGCGGGGCATCAACAACCGAGGCTCGCCGGCGCCCGAGCTCCTCCATCCACTCCTCTCCGTCGACAGCAGCCGCGGAAGGTGCAACAACCGTCACCATCGACTTCCCCTCGTCGCACTGGTGACCGCCGTCACATCCGTTGAGCACGATGCTCTCTGCATCGCCCGCGCCATCGACGCCCGATGATCGCCGTCGCTTGCGCCGTCTCCATCCGCTCTCCGTCACCGTACGAGCGAGCGTTGGTCCGCGCCGTCATCACCATCGTGCTCGTCGTTCCCCTTGGAAGCTCGTCGTGGTCTTCCCGAGCCCAAGGAACCTCTGCGGAGCCGCCGTCGTCGACTTCCGAGTGGCAGCCACCACCGCGCCTCCATTTACCGGCCGCAGCACCGTCGAGGTGAGCTTCCCTGTGTCCCTGTCTGTCGGATCCGATGGATGGCTAGGATTAGATCACTAAGCGAAGAGGTATCAGCCAACGAGAGAGCGCCACGTCAGCACCGCGTCAGCCGCAGATTAGTTCTTTATTCGTCGCTCGGTGCAGCACGTAGCCAGCGCAGGCCCACTCCCTGTCTTCCGCCCCGCGCGGTAGATAGCCAAATTCGAGCCCAGCTGTTCTCTGTTATTTTTCCGAATAGAAAATAGATTTGTAATTTTGCAGATTAGCCCCTAGAACTTTGAACCATCATAACTTTTTAACCACTTGGCCAAATTTGATAAACTTGGACTTTTGGAAATCCCCATAATGTGTAGAATCTATTAGAACTGTCCAAATTCAAATTTGACAAATTTAAATTGGTTAAAATTTAAATATGCGTGTTTGATGAATTTTGGTATAATTCAAATTCCACAAATCCAAAAATTGCAAATAAAATATATTTGGAAACCTTAGGATGTGTATTTTCATACCCTCTGTACCAAAATAATTTATGATCAAATTAAAACAGAATTTAGAATTAAGTTGTCTATTTGAGTATTTTTGACATAGATAAATTTCTATAAATAATTTCAATGTAGTTTCTTTTGCGAAATTGCTCCTTTTGGTAACCTTGAACCGAAGACATCAGTACCTAAACCTTTTGGACAACCTTGAACCATTTCCTTGTAAGTTGGACCAAAAATCCATCTTAGTGAACCACTAGTTGATCATGCCTTAGATTTTGTTTCTATTCTTTCTACCATTGTTTGTTGTGGCCATTTTGAATCCAATACCAAGTCCCTAGTATGTAAAACATATAAAAGACCAAGTAGTAAACCTCAAAAACTAGTACCATAGTTTTCTATCTACTACTCCACTCCCCATTCTTGCTTCAAGAATTCATCAACTTAGCAAAATGGAAATCAAGACTCAAGAACAAGAAGGCACTTAACTTTCAACTTGGTGGCAAAATGAAGATCTACAAGGAAGATCAAAGAAGAAGTTTTGAAGAGAAGACTTGGACTCCACAACTAGAAGAAACTCAAAGAAGTACAACTGTATGAAGAAAATCAAGGAGAAGACATCTACCCCTCTCTTTCTATCCTTTCCATTTGTTTTCTTTCTCTTGACTTAGTGGTATTTTGTGCCCATCCCATACCCAAACCAAATTAGTGAAGTGAAAGCCATGAATAAATCTATCAAGATCAAGAGAAGAATCCATCCAAGGAAAATACTACAATAGAAGCATGAAGATAATCTTCAAGAAGACAAGCATGCGAAGACTTGGAGCCATCCACACAAGTTGAAGAATAACAAGTTGTTTTTGTCCAGCCCTTGACCCAAATGTAAAAGACCAAGACTTTAACTTGTTATCTCCTTTGTTATGAGGTTAGTTGAACCTAGACCTAGCCTAAACCAAAATGGAAGGACTAACTTAGATCACTCAAATGTTTTGATGAAAACAACTAAGTGTTACACTTTGTATTGTGATATTTTAGTTAAAATAGTGAGATCACCTTGGTGAACTCTTGGAACTTCTTAGATAAATATGTTTTCAATAAAGTTTTATCACTACAAACTCAACCTAGACATCCTTAGTTAACTCTTGGAAACCCCTTAACAAGTGTAGAACAATTAGGGAATGCATCTTTCAAACTCAAACATTGAACTTGTCCTAGCCAACTTGGTCCAACTCCTCTGTTATGTTAATTGCTATGTTTACTTTCTCCACTTGTGTGTTTGATTGCTAGGATGCTTGTTTATTTTGTTATTGTGTTTTCTATGAATAGATTGTACGAAGAGCAACGAATCTTTTGTGAAGAGAGTGTGAATATCTTCACCAACTTAAACAAGTCAAGTAACACACCATCAACTACCTATTATTTTCATTATACATTACTAGAGTTTTGAGTAGTATGCATGGTAGGAATTTTATCTAAGTATTATGCTATGCTAATATCCCAAGTAGTGTGTAGCCATCCTTTTATATCCTGCTAATATAGAAGACATTGAACTTAGTAGAATTGCTATGCTCTTCAAATGTTTATTTTGGATGTTAAGGATAAAACTACTAAGTTTAATGAAACACCTGGGTGGAAGTGGTAAGACTGGATTATGTTGAGTGTTGCCTCAGGGCCCTTGTCTAAGGGATATTTGTCGCACCCTGATTTCTAGGGGATACTCACCGTACGAACTGGATAGCAGATGCTTGGATTATGGGGCATAACTGCTCCCACGTCCCAGCTTCCTGGTAGGCCTGCGCTTATGCGCGACAACACAAGCCCTGCTATTCCATCGTCGATGTAAACTATCCACTAGAGATCAAAAGCACTTCCGTCGACGTACTTCAAACCATACACACATGGTACGTCAACGGCGTTGAACAACTGATATCACAACAGATCTCTACGACACAAAAGATTGAAATAAGTTGCAAATGGCTCTCATTAGAGCAGAGATAGCAAATACAATCATTCAGAGGGCACATGCCCCAACAATACATCATTACAATACAGCGGAAGCATTCAACATGTCTGAGTACAGACAAGATCCAAATAGGCCTAAGAGGCCGGAAACGAAAAGACGGAGCCCATCCACGAAGTTCCTGGATCCTGCCCGGGGTCCAGCTATCTACTCGTCTGCAGTCTCGTCAAACTCCACGAAGTAGCCATCCTGGTGATCCTCGTAGTCGTAGTCAAAGTCTGCGTAAACCACAGCCCCAACGGGGTCAGTACATCCAAGTACTGGCAAGCAAGACTCACATTTCATCAAGGAGTTACTCGTCAACACAAGCCGGGATGCTTGGGTTCAACGGAAGAAGATGGGTATTATAAAAGCTGCAGCGGGCTGCTCTAACCAACTACAGAAGATACTACTAGTTCCGGCTAACAGAAAAGATAAGATCGAGGAATTGTAACCAACTGAAAGATAACTTCAAACAAACCCATCCTGGATCTCGCCCCTTATCCGAAGAAGCAATCCGAGGATAACTCACACCGTTATAATAAGGTGAATCACGTTATTGTGTGAATAACCTATTACTAGTCAAGTTATTAATCATTGGGTGAAACATGATTGATCATTATGTTGAAGTTGTCCTGAGTACTTGTTAGCCAGTACTTTCACCAAGTAATCCATAACCGCGGAAAACACGGCTTCTCGAGAAGATTTACCCTGCAGGGGTGCACCATAGTAACCGTACACGCATGAATAACCCGCCAGATGGGAAATCACCCCACCAAGCGGGGTACTCAACACAACCAACCCTTCTTCGCATCAAGCCCAAAGCACCGCGTGCTGTGCGTGCGCGGCTAATCGAGCCCCACGAAGAAAAGGGGACCCTCATAGCACTGGAAGACCACGCCGCCCTAAATGCCGACTACAAAAGTTCCACCCTGGCGCCAAGGGTTCGTACCTGCATATGATGCAGCAAATGGAACACCCGAACTAGTACGGCGATTTGGACGAGATGCGAATCGAGTCAGTTGAGGGGGGCGCCCATACTCGCTTCCCACATGCGGGTAGTGCGCTCATCATGGATCAGTAGACAAGACCCTTTTCCTAATTAGGGGGTCGACACTAGCAGGCCTCAAAACCACAAAGGGCCTCCTGCCGGTGCCTTATCATCAAATTATTATTAACAGTAGCATTAACAGGATTGATTGATTAATATTCGAGCCCCGATACGGTAACAATAATAAGAGTACGATAGTAAAAGAGGTAACCGACGACAGGCTCGAGCAAAAGCAACCCTAAGCATGCTATATAAGAACATGCTCAAACAAAGACTGTAGGTATGGAGGTGGGGCAATATCATGGCTCAAGGTAGCATGTGATGGGTTCGGAGAACAAGCATCGATTCATAGGGCTAGCAGAAATAGACAAAAGGATAGTATCGACAACAAGTGTGGAAGAGAACTCGATGATTCATGTGAGTGATAACTTGCCTGCAAACCCAGTAGCCTGGTACTGAGCTGAAAATCCTTAGAAGGGGTACCGTACGTCTCGTCGGTCTCAACGTCGTCGTCTAAAGCGAGAAGAAGCAAACACACAATCGAAAGAGACGAACAATCAATACATGGCATAGGTGCACAAACACGGGATGATGCATGTCATGTTAATAGATGCATCAAAGTAAACTACTCAACAAAATAACACAATTTAATCGGACCCATATGCAATGTGAATTGCATATGGATGCAAATGATTGAGGTTGAAGCAATGATCTACAATTAGATAACATGTGTAAGTTGTTTAGCATGATGCATGCATGATGAAAACAAGAAGTAAACAATATTAGATGCAAATGGAAAAGGAAGAAAACAAGTGTGGGATTTTATTTGTCATGTTAAGAATTTTTGGTTCCTTATTGATGTCACACAAGTAATTGTGGTTTTCAACAAGTTAAAGTGTTCAAAACAAATAACAAAGTTTATATTTGAAAAGTTTATGCTTTTATGGTTTGAAAACATATTTTATATGCCCCAAAAGAATTTGTTTTGATCAAGTTATAAATTTAACAATATTAAATGAATTAAATAAGATTTAAACTATTTAACCACTTTTAATTATTCAAAACATGAAACAAAATTTGCATTTGGAAAGGTGGTTTAATTTTGCATGGAAACATATTTCATTTGTGGAAATTGGATTTAAAATGAGCAAGTTATGATTTTGGCAATTTTAAATGCAATAAACAAGAAACAGTTGTTTTCAGCAATTTAAATTATTCAAAACAGCAAACAAAATTTATATTTGGAAAGTACATGAAAAGTTGATTGGAAAACATATTTAGTTTGTGGAATTTGGATTTTTTTATGAACAAGTTATGATTTTTTGCAAGTTTAAGTGAATTAAACAAGAATTCAAATATTTCAACAATTTAAAATATTCAAAACAGTAACAAATTGCATTGAAAAGGTTGAAAACATGTATCAAATGTTTCATTGAACATTTAGAGCTATCAAACATAATTTTTGGGTTATTATTGAATTAATTATGCCATTTTCCATAAATAGTTTTATTCTGCCCTTTTTAGTAAACAGAGGAAAACATGTTCAAAATTAATTCAATTGTGCCCAAATAAAATACCAGTGTGTAGAGTTTGTTAAGACAAATTTTTAGAGCCCAAGTTTGCTTAAATTGGATGAGTAGAACTAAAGTTATGAAATTCCAAAGTTTCCACTTTTTATGGCATTTTCAGTAATTAATTAATTAGTGCAAAAATTGTTACAGAAACATGTTGCAAATTTGACATTACTGGAAAGAGCACAAAATTATGAGTTCACAGGATTTTGAATCGTTCAAATTGGAGCAAGATTCAATTTTTAATGGATTTTACAAGTAATGTTTCAGATCTGCTTTTCTGAATTTCGAGCAGAAAAGAAAAAAAACAGGGAATAAAAAGGTGTGGTGAGGGGGAATCGAACCCAGGCCCTGCTGCCTGCAAACCCTGGGTGCTAACCAACTGGGCTGGAGCTGCTGTGTTGACAGAAGTGCAGCGGGGTGAGGTTATGGTTCAGAAACTGAACTGAACTTAATTCGGAATAAAAGGGCAGAAAAAGGTGGGGGGTGCGGGACTTGAACTCGCGACCTGTTGGCTCGCTGCGCGCGCTGCTGCCAGTTGGTCTGTGTGATGGCTTGTGATAGGAAGGGGGTCGGGGTGAGGATAAGCTTCTGTTCCGCGGGAAAACTGAAATCTGCACGTTATCTGAACCTGTTCGTGAAGTTAGCTGATGGGCAGATGGTCGCCGACGCGAATCCATCGCTGCTGCTGTTGCGACTCGCCGGGGAGGGGCGCCGTGTGTGCTCTGTGGGGGTGTGCTGGGCATGCGGTTGAGAGAGGAAGGGGACCGAGCGAGGCTCACCTCGAGCGCATCCGGAGGAGGTACAGGTCGGGGCGGACAGGTTGGTGCAGGGCGTACGCCGGCGAGGAAAACTTGATGGCGCGGCCGCCCGAAGCCTCCTCGGACCATGGCGCCTTCACCAAAGATGGAGAGCGTGAGGTGGCGTTTCCATTCCCGCAAGGAAGCGGCCCGGAGGACGACCACAGCAACCCCACGCCCACCCCCAACTTCCGGCCAAAAAAAAGGGCTAAATTTCAGTTACAGTGAAGTACAGAGAAGGGAGAAGCAGAGGAGGAAGAAGAAGAGGGGCGGCGGCTGGGAAGGGAGGAGAGAAAGGAGCTAGGGTTTGGCCTGGGCAGGGGAATAAATAGAGGGGAAAGAGGGGAGAGGAGGAGGGGGAGGTGATCGTGTGGTGGATGGGGTGTTCGTACAGAGGGTGACGTCTGGAGGAGGAAGACGACAACCGAAAGGGTATGGGGCCTTAAGTGGTGGGCTTTGGGGCTAGGGTAAGGTGGGCTAGGGGAAATAGATGGGCTGGCTGCCCCCTCTCTCTCCTAGCTGTGATTTATTCTTTTTGGTTCTAATTATTATTATTTTTTTTGCTGAATTGAAAATAGAAGGAAAAGCTAGGGTTTTGATGTTAGAAAAATTAGGAGAAAATTTGGGTGAGTTATTTAGGGTAACAACAACATGTGCAACTTTTGTTTTACAAAAATAATTCAAATTATTTGAGGTTTGGTAAATGGATTGAATTTAGGTGAATTGCTATTAGTTGAAATATTGGAAGCAATAATTTGAATAGTTGAACCTTCAAGTTTATTTGAAACAAAAGTTTGATTGGTTTTTGCAATTTTCATAAAGTCCAAAAGGGTTGTTGTTTGGAGAATTATTTGAATCTGAAATTGTTTTGTTGTTGGATGCATTTTTGATAGAAACAAAACAACAGTTTTGAGATCACACTTTAATGGAAACAATTGATTGTTTTGATTTGAAATATGATTTTGGAAATTGTAACATCACAAGGATGAAACAAAAGTTTTGAATTTGGTTTGAAATTCAAATAGAAAACAAAGGAAAAAAGTTGGAAAACAAATGAAAACAGAGGAAAACAAATGGAAAACAAGCAAAACAATTGCAATCAACATGATGCCATGATGCAAAACATAAAATAACAGAGAGCAAACATTCTAAAGGCCTATTTTCAGACTTGGGATGTTACAAAACGCCCCCCCTTGAAGGAATCGCGCCCCGAGATTCCTACTGAGAAAAGAAAAGGTCCGGATACTTCTTGGGAAGATCCTCTTGAGCTGTGACACGTGAAACACATCGTGCACCTTGGATAGACGTCAGGGAATTAGGAAACCACCGGAACATTTTCAAATAGAGGAAGGGGTTTTGTATGGAGGGTGTATAGCTGGATAGAACTTGATTCATTTGGAGAATAGACTATCTGGAATGTGGTGATTCAGGAATGCTTCCTCGAAACAACCCCAGGTGATAGGAATGCCAGCTCTCATAGCCTGGAATCAACAACAACAACAACCTTTCTGGCCAGATAGACTTGATATTTGGGAAGTTTTGATTAGACGCCGGTAGAAGAATTGAAGTGGAAAACAACAACAAGATTTGAATGGACGAAAAGGATGTTGAGAAGAACAGGATAACGAAGCGACACCGGGAAAAACGAGAACAAAACACTCCTGAGGTACTACGGAAAACCCATCCGGGCTTCTAAAGGATCAATATCTACTGCTTAAGGAATATAGGATCTGCTTCCGGGGCTTACACGCCTCCGTTCTCAATCATGAGTAGGCAACATGATAAATCATGTCACAACCACCTCCATTCCTATGGACTAGTAGATATAACTATCCTAGAGAAACCAGAATTCGTGAAATCCTAACTTGAAAGTTTAGATGAGAAGGGAAAACAACGTTGCACTTCCTTACCAGAAAAAGGGAGGGTGGGTGGGGAAAGAAGAAAAAGAACAGAATTCCTACTCTCACGTTTCATTTTTCCTATATAGCTACAAAATAGTTTCTAGACTCAACTGCGACCAGTAAAAAGGGATCCTACAGGCAGACAGGCTCTGATACCATTTGTCGCACCCTGATTTCTAGGGGATACTCACCGTACGAACTGGATAGCAGATGCTTGGATTATGGGGCATAACTGCTCCCACGTCCCAGCTTCCTGGTAGGCCTGCGCTTATGCGCGACAACACAAGCCCTGCTATTCCATCGTCGATGTAAACTATCCACTAGAGATCAAAAGCACTTCCGTCGACGTACTTCAAACCATACACACATGGTACGTCAACGGCGTTGAACAACTGATATCACAACAGATCTCTACGACACAAAAGATTGAAATAAGTTGCAAATGGCTCTCATTAGAGCAGAGATAGCAAATACAATCATTCAGAGGGCACATGCCCCAACAATACATCATTACAATACAGCGGAAGCATTCAACATGTCTGAGTACAGACAAGATCCAAATAGGCCTAAGAGGCCGGAAACGAAAAGACGGAGCCCATCCACGAAGTTCCTGGATCCTGCCCGGGGTCCAGCTATCTACTCGTCTGCAGTCTCGTCAAACTCCACGAAGTAGCCATCCTGGTGATCCTCGTAGTCGTAGTCAAAGTCTGCGTAAACCACAGCCCCAACGGGGTCAGTACATCCAAGTACTGGCAAGCAAGACTCACATTTCATCAAGGAGTTACTCGTCAACACAAGCCGGGATGCTTGGGTTCAACGGAAGAAGATGGGTATTATAAAAGCTGCAGCGGGCTGCTCTAACCAACTACAGAAGATACTACTAGTTCCGGCTAACAGAAAAGATAAGATCGAGGAATTGTAACCAACTGAAAGATAACTTCAAACAAACCCATCCTGGATCTCGCCCCTTATCCGAAGAAGCAATCCGAGGATAACTCACACCGTTATAATAAGGTGAATCACGTTATTGTGTGAATAACCTATTACTAGTCAAGTTATTAATCATTGGGTGAAACATGATTGATCATTATGTTGAAGTTGTCCTGAGTACTTGTTAGCCAGTACTTTCACCAAGTAATCCATAACCGCGGAAAACACGGCTTCTCGAGAAGATTTACCCTGCAGGGGTGCACCATAGTAACCGTACACGCATGAATAACCCGCCAGATGGGAAATCACCCCACCAAGCGGGGTACTCAACACAACCAACCCTTCTTCGCATCAAGCCCAAAGCACCGCGTGCTGTGCGTGCGCGGCTAATCGAGCCCCACGAAGAAAAGGGGACCCTCATAGCACTGGAAGACCACGCCGCCCTAAATGCCGACTACAAAAGTTCCACCCTGGCGCCAAGGGTTCGTACCTGCATATGATGCAGCAAATGGAACACCCGAACTAGTACGGCGATTTGGACGAGATGCGAATCGAGTCAGTTGAGGGGGGCGCCCATACTCGCTTCCCACATGCGGGTAGTGCGCTCATCATGGATCAGTAGACAAGACCCTTTTCCTAATTAGGGGGTCGACACTAGCAGGCCTCAAAACCACAAAGGGCCTCCTGCCGGTGCCTTATCATCAAATTATTATTAACAGTAGCATTAACAGGATTGATTGATTAATATTCGAGCCCCGATACGGTAACAATAATAAGAGTACGATAGTAAAAGAGGTAACCGACGACAGGCTCGAGCAAAAGCAACCCTAAGCATGCTATATAAGAACATGCTCAAACAAAGACTGTAGGTATGGAGGTGGGGCAATATCATGGCTCAAGGTAGCATGTGATGGGTTCGGAGAACAAGCATCGATTCATAGGGCTAGCAGAAATAGACAAAAGGATAGTATCGACAACAAGTGTGGAAGAGAACTCGATGATTCATGTGAGTGATAACTTGCCTGCAAACCCAGTAGCCTGGTACTGAGCTGAAAATCCTTAGAAGGGGTACCGTACGTCTCGTCGGTCTCAACGTCGTCGTCTAAAGCGAGAAGAAGCAAACACACAATCGAAAGAGACGAACAATCAATACATGGCATAGGTGCACAAACACGGGATGATGCATGTCATGTTAATAGATGCATCAAAGTAAACTACTCAACAAAATAACACAATTTAATCGGACCCATATGCAATGTGAATTGCATATGGATGCAAATGATTGAGGTTGAAGCAATGATCTACAATTAGATAACATGTGTAAGTTGTTTAGCATGATGCATGCATGATGAAAACAAGAAGTAAACAATATTAGATGCAAATGGAAAAGGAAGAAAACAAGTGTGGGATTTTATTTGTCATGTTAAGAATTTTTGGTTCCTTATTGATGTCACACAAGTAATTGTGGTTTTCAACAAGTTAAAGTGTTCAAAACAAATAACAAAGTTTATATTTGAAAAGTTTATGCTTTTATGGTTTGAAAACATATTTTATATGCCCCAAAAGAATTTGTTTTGATCAAGTTATAAATTTAACAATATTAAATGAATTAAATAAGATTTAAACTATTTAACCACTTTTAATTATTCAAAACATGAAACAAAATTTGCATTTGGAAAGGTGGTTTAATTTTGCATGGAAACATATTTCATTTGTGGAAATTGGATTTAAAATGAGCAAGTTATGATTTTGGCAATTTTAAATGCAATAAACAAGAAACAGTTGTTTTCAGCAATTTAAATTATTCAAAACAGCAAACAAAATTTATATTTGGAAAGTACATGAAAAGTTGATTGGAAAACATATTTAGTTTGTGGAATTTGGATTTTTTTATGAACAAGTTATGATTTTTTGCAAGTTTAAGTGAATTAAACAAGAATTCAAATATTTCAACAATTTAAAATATTCAAAACAGTAACAAATTGCATTGAAAAGGTTGAAAACATGTAGCAAATGTTTCATTGAACATTTAGAGCTATCAAACATAATTTTTGGGTTATTATTGAATTAATTATGCCATTTTCCATAAATAGTTTTATTCTGCCCTTTTTAGTAAACAGAGGAAAACATGTTCAAAATTAATTCAATTGTGCCCAAATAAAATACCAGTGTGTAGAGTTTGTTAAGACAAATTTTTAGAGCCCAAGTTTGCTTAAATTGGATGAGTAGAACTAAAGTTATGAAATTCCAAAGTTTCCACTTTTTATGGCATTTTCAGTAATTAATTAATTAGTGCAAAAATTGTTACAGAAACATGTTGCAAATTTGACATTACTGGAAAGAGCACAAAATTATGAGTTCACAGGATTTTGAATCGTTCAAATTGGAGCAAGATTCAATTTTTAATGGATTTTACAAGTAATGTTTCAGATCTGCTTTTCTGAATTTCGAGCAGAAAAGAAAAAAAACAGGGAATAAAAAGGTGTGGTGAGGGGGAATCGAACCCAGGCCCTGCTGCCTGCAAACCCTGGGTGCTAACCAACTGGGCTGGAGCTGCTGTGTTGACAGAAGTGCAGCGGGGTGAGGTTATGGTTCAGAAACTGAACTGAACTTAATTCGGAATAAAAGGGCAGAAAAAGGTGGGGGGTGCGGGACTTGAACTCGCGACCTGTTGGCTCGCTGCGCGCGCTGCTGCCAGTTGGTCTGTGTGATGGCTTGTGATAGGAAGGGGGTCGGGGTGAGGATAAGCTTCTGTTCCGCGGGAAAACTGAAATCTGCACGTTATCTGAACCTGTTCGTGAAGTTAGCTGATGGGCAGATGGTCGCCGACGCGAATCCATCGCTGCTGCTGTTGCGACTCGCCGGGGAGGGGCGCCGTGTGTGCTCTGTGGGGGTGTGCTGGGCATGCGGTTGAGAGAGGAAGGGGACCGAGCGAGGCTCACCTCGAGCGCATCCGGAGGAGGTACAGGTCGGGGCGGACAGGTTGGTGCAGGGCGTACGCCGGCGAGGAAAACTTGATGGCGCGGCCGCCCGAAGCCTCCTCGGACCATGGCGCCTTCACCAAAGATGGAGAGCGTGAGGTGGCGTTTCCATTCCCGCAAGGAAGCGGCCCGGAGGACGACCACAGCAACCCCACGCCCACCCCCAACTTCCGGCCAAAAAAAGGGCTAAATTTCAGTTACAGTGAAGTACAGAGAAGGGAGAAGCAGAGGAGGAAGAAGAAGAGGGGCGGCGGCTGGGAAGGGAGGAGAGAAAGGAGCTAGGGTTTGGCCTGGGCAGGGGAATAAATAGAGGGGAAAGAGGGGAGAGGAGGAGGGGGAGGTGATCGTGTGGTGGATGGGGTGTTCGTACAGAGGGTGACGTCTGGAGGAGGAAGACGACAACCGAAAGGGTATGGGGCCTTAAGTGGTGGGCTTTGGGGCTAGGGTAAGGTGGGCTAGGGGAAATAGATGGGCTGGCTGCCCCCTCTCTCTCCTAGCTGTGATTTATTCTTTTTGGTTCTAATTATTATTATTTTTTTTGCTGAATTGAAAATAGAAGGAAAAGCTAGGGTTTTGATGTTAGAAAAATTAGGAGAAAATTTGGGTGAGTTATTTAGGGTAACAACAACATGTGCAACTTTTGTTTTACAAAAATAATTCAAATTATTTGAGGTTTGGTAAATGGATTGAATTTAGGTGAATTGCTATTAGTTGAAATATTGGAAGCAATAATTTGAATAGTTGAACCTTCAAGTTTATTTGAAACAAAAGTTTGATTGGTTTTTGCAATTTTCATAAAGTCCAAAAGGGTTGTTGTTTGGAGAATTATTTGAATCTGAAATTGTTTTGTTGTTGGATGCATTTTTGATAGAAACAAAACAACAGTTTTGAGATCACACTTTAATGGAAACAATTGATTGTTTTGATTTGAAATATGATTTTGGAAATTGTAACATCACAAGGATGAAACAAAAGTTTTGAATTTGGTTTGAAATTCAAATAGAAAACAAAGGAAAAAAGTTGGAAAACAAATGAAAACAGAGGAAAACAAATGGAAAACAAGCAAAACAATTGCAATCAACATGATGCCATGATGCAAAACATAAAATAACAGAGAGCAAACATTCTAAAGGCCTATTTTCAGACTTGGGATGTTACAATATTCCACTTGAGGTTGTCACTTGAGGATGGCCACCCAGGAACAAAGAGATTACCATGTCCCTCTAAGTTTAGTAGCTTCCCATGCATCCTTTAGTCATATGGGCTCTGTCTTGCTCAACTAAGTTGAATAAACTCACCAGTGCTTGACAAGCAGATGTAGGGGGTGTAGGTTGGAACGGGTGAAGCCTGACGGTGGTGGAATTTATTCTGAAAGATCTCGTCTCAATCTTCTCCTTTCCTTAATGCACTCAGGGTGTATAGGATGTTTGGGCTGATTTGAGTCTAAAGGTGAAAGTGCACAAACTCTGTAGAGTCAACAAACTAAGACCTTAGCCGTGTCCCCGATCATGGACAATTTGAGCAGCTGGACAAGGAATGACCGAAGAATCTCGCCATGCCAACTTCATAATAAAATTTTGATGGGTGAACAGGGGTAGGAGTTTACCCCGATTTCTATCAGAGGTACTCCTTAATTTAGTTAAGGTTCACTGGTTTCTACCAGTGATACCTGTTATAGATGAAATTGTTTTATGATAAAAGATAGGAGAAAACTGGCTTTATGCAAACTTAGCCAAAACTCCACTCAGCCAAATAAGCATGTAGTATTAGTCTTGCCATTTATATCCACCATAGTGTTACTTGCCAATACATTAAATTGTATTGACTCCCTTGTGGCTGCATATTCCATATTGCAGTTGATTCTGAAGACGAGTGAGGATTTCGTTTAGGATCTCGAGACTATCGCCAACATGTTTTGCCTGTGGCACATGAAGAAGATGGGCTCAATGTTGTACGATGTTTTCCGTTGTATTTCTTTGTTTTCTGCTAGTCTTCTAAGACTATGCAAGTTGTAATCCTAATTTGTAAAGACTGGATCATGCGATGTAATAGAATTTGATGCATTTGCATGATATTTCATTTTGTACTGTGGTGCTAGCAATTGATCCAGGGACTAGCACAATAACACATGTGTCCTTACATTATTTAAATGTGGGAACGCTACAAAATGGTATCAGAGCATTGTGTTGCCTCTAGGATTCGAGACCCTTAGGTTTGGAAGCCATTTTTGATCATGTTATTATCTCCTTAGAGTATTTTGGATCCTAGCGGCATAGTGATATGAAGCGGCCCGGACAACTTTACGTGTCCACGGACACGAGACCGTTCCCTGGTTGGCTTGCGGGTGCATTGTCCTTCTCACTATAGTGAATATCCAATTTGCAACAAGTTGTTAATAACCCATTGATCACCCTAGGATTGAAAATTTTCTATGTTCAAACTTTCTAGAAACAAAACAATCATCTTAATCTTTCTCATATACTCTCACCTATTATTCACCTTCAAAAATTTCTAGATGACCTACCTCTTCAATACCATCCAGACAGGAATGTTGATGATCATACCAAGAAGTCCAAGAAGAATTTTCACCACATGAAGACCTACACTCTAGACGATTGAAGAAACTTGCACACATACCCAGACTTCACAACAATCAAGGACACCTCAAGACATTGAGAGAAGAATCTGAAGAAAAACTCAAGAAGATATAGATGAGACCACCAATCTAGTTATTTGGTTAGAACAACGTTAACGTGTTAGTGTATTGAGCATACCAATGAGTGTATGACAATATTAGTGTTTTCTAAAAACCATGTTGTTGGTGTGATGATTGAGTTGCTATATGTTTGTTATGTGTTGTTTGCAGGATGAGTTTCCTTGATCTGATGTGTTGGGGTAGGATTTTCTTTAGTCTCTTCCTAATCTCTACTCAGTCATGCTAAGCCAAACCAAAACCCATACCCATTTACCAACCATATTGGGCTACCATATGAAGTGCAACAACAAACCTTACACCCAAGAATGTCATGACTAGTTCTCTATAGAGACAAGCCATACAATTGAGGAATGTAACACATTTAAAGATCCTTTTTGTGTGAAGGAACAGTCACATCCATGATGAAGACAACTGTATACCAAGGTGCCGCAAGACAATCAACAAGGGAAGATAAACAAGTGGACTCAAAGTTACATGAGCTATGAAGATTTTGAAGCTTTTCCCTACACCAGGAGAAGAATAGATAAAGAAACTACAATAACTCAGTTAGTGAGGTATAAGAGTTTACGCAACCCCACTAGTGTAAGAACCTATAGTTTAGCTCAGGTTTGTCTTTTCAGATTGGAAACTTTCTGTTAGACAAGTGAGGTGACCTAGAGTTATTAAACGAGATTCACCAATCTAAATACAAGGTAATGATTGAGTGCAATATGGATTGGCCCCCATGGTGAATACTCATATTATTCACTCTTGCTATGAGGAATGGTAAATCTGAGTGACATACCTATTAGAGAGACGACGATGTTAAACCTGAACCATAGAAGGGTAGAATACAATAATGACCCTATGTTAGTGTTGCTGAAAACGTACTATTTTCGGTGAGGATCAAGCCAACCATGGAGGTATCAAACAAATGTATGATTTTGCCTGCCATGAGAGTTTCGTTAGAAATTGCATGGTGTTTTCCTTCAAGGATGACAACAACAAGATGGAACATTACTGAAGACATCAAAGACTTTTGTTTGACCCAAAGAGTGGCCCCTCAGTGTCAAAGGTAGTTCAACAAAATTTGTTGGTTTGTAACTCTACCATGAAGGGAAATTATACTCAAACCATCTCAAGTAAAACCACACTCCAAGCCATGAGAATGGACACATCCTATTGGACAAAAAATTTAACCCATGGAATCCTAAAGGTTGTATACATAGATTCAAGACCCCAATACCAACAAGGAGTTGATGTGTGCTATACAATAATACTATGGATGATGAAGTATGACTCCGGCTGAAGATATAGTAAAACCAGCAACCAGTTAGACAAGTGTTATAGACTACCCACAAAAAGTTTCTTTTAAGGGTGGTAGCCCACCTAGTTGTTCTGGAACCCAGTTACCCAAACCTAATCTTTCTTTATAGCCTTCCCAAATCTCGGGGCGAGATTTCTTTTAAGGGTGGTAGTCTGTAACATCTCTGATTTTAGGAAAGTCCAAAAATCCGTAAAAATTGAAACTTTTTGTTTTCCATTAAAGCAAGCCATCAAAAACCAAATAAAATTCAAACACAAAGTAAAGATTAATTGTTTTTCCAATGCTATTGGGATTGATAGTCCAAATACCTATGTTTTCTAAAACCTAAATCCTCAAAACAAATAACTATCCAAAGAAACTATTTTCCCTATTTGCAAACCTTGAAAATATAAATTGGTTTCTATAAAGAAGTTGTTTTCCATTTTGTTTTCCCCAAATATTATACCAATTATTTAACCATAAGGTGTTTATATAATTTATTTTAGTTTATGAAAACAATTAAAGAACCATAGAAAACAATATTGGCATTTTTTGACTCTCCTCTGAATAATATTAAATCCCATCTCAAAGTATCAATTATTTTCTAAATAGAAAAGCACATAGTACTATTTGTGATTTGCTCATATGTTGAAAATATTTTAAACGGTCCTAGAAAACAATAATTTGAATCATAGAAATATTTTCTAAAAACATTTAAATCATATTTTTATAATTAACCCTCTTTTTTTCTATTAAGTAGCTATTCATGTTTTCATCATGTTTTAAAAATTATAAAAGATGAAAACAATTTGAATTGGTTTTGAAAAATAGTATTTGATCATTATAAAGCTACTGAAATTTTATTTGGCAAATATTTATATTTTATAATTTTCTAAATTAAAAATCACATTAATCACTATTAAGGACTTATTACAATTTTCAAAATTCAAAAAATAAAATATGTTGAAATGGTACAAAAATGTTATTGTTGGAAAGTTATTGAAATTACAAGATTTTAGAATTTTAAATGAGGTCAATTAGAATTTTTAAACAGAAGTTATTAAAGAAAAGAGAAAACAGAAAAAAAAAAAGGGGAATGACGTCATGTCACCATCAACCTCCCTCCCTTCCGTTTCTTCCAAATAATGGAGGATTAAATCCTCTTGATTCCGGGCGTTACAAGCCATCAATCTCCGAGCAGTTTGCTCCCCCTTAAAACCCCTCCTTTGCTCTCCTTTTCCCCTCTCCTTCCTCTCTGGATTATGCCCCGAGGCCGTTCAATTTTGTGGTCAGAATTCCTCAAGGCCGACGACGTATTCCTAGAAATTCGGCGCGGTGAGACCTTCTGTGAACACGAGACCCCCCCCCTGTTTGATTCCCCTTATCCCAGCGCCCCTCCTCATGCCTTTCTTTTATCTTCTTCGCAGCTGTTTCGAGCGGGGCATCAACAACCGAGGCTCGCCAGCGCCCGAGCTCCTCCATACGCTCCTCTCCGTCGACAGCAGCCGCGGAAGGTGCAACAACCGTCACCATCGACTTCCCCTCGTCGCACTGGTGACCGCCGTCACCTCCGTTGAGCACGATGCTCTCTGCATCGCCCGCGCCATCGACGCCCGATGATCGCCGTCGCTTGCGCCGTCTCCATCCGCTCTCTGTCACCGTATGAGCGAGCGTTGGTCCGCGCCGTCATCACCATCGTGCTAGTCGTTCCCCTTGGAAGCTCGTCGTGGTCTTCCCGAGCCCAAGGAACCTCTGCGGAGCCGCCGTCGTCGACTTCCGAGCGGCAGCCACCACCGCGCCTCCATTTACCGGCCGCAGCGCCGTCGAGGTGAGCTTCCCTGTGTCCCTGTCCGTCGGATCCGATGGATGGCTAGGATTAGATCACTAAGCGAAGAGGTATCAGCCAACCAGAGAGTGCCACGTCAGCACCGCGTCAGCCGCGCGTTAGTTCTTTATTCGTCGCTCGGTGCAGCATGTAGCCAGCCCAGGCCCACTCCCTGTATGCCGCCCCGCGCGGTAGATAGCCAAATCCGAGCCCAGCTGTTCTCTGTTATTTTTTCGAATAGAAAATAGATTTGTAATTTTGCAGATTAGCCCCTAGAACTTTGAACCATCATAACTTTTTAACCACTTGGCCAAATTTGATAAACTTGGACTTTTTGAAATCCCCATAATGTGTAGAATCTATTAGAACTATCCAAATTCAAATTTGACAAATTTAAATTGGTTAAAATTTAAATATGCTTGTTTGATGAATTTTGGTATAATTCAAATTCCACAAATCAAAAAATTGCAAATAAAATATATTTGGAAACCTTAGGATGTGTATTTTTATACCCTCTGTACCAAAATAATTTATGATCAAATTAAAACATAATTTAGAATTAAGTTGTCTATTTGAGTATTTTTGACATAGATAAATTTCTATAAATAATTTCAATGTAGTTTCTTTTGCAAAATTTCTCCTCTTGGTAACCTTGAACCGAAGACATCAGTACCTAAACCTTTTGGACAACCTTGAACCATTTCCTTGTAAGTTGGACAAAAAATCCATCTTAGTGAACCACTAGTTGATCGTGCCTTAGATTTTGTTTCTATTCTTTCTACCATTGTTTGTTGTGGCCATTTTGAATCCAATACCAAGTCCCTAGTATGTAAAACATATAAAAGACCAAGTAGTAAACCTCAAAAACTAGTACCATAGTTTTTTTTTTGACACCATTACTGTGGGGGAAACCCCCACAGCCCCCCATTTATTAAATAAACAAAAAAGTTATTTACAAATGTACAATATGTACAAGAAGATTATGGGAGTGAATTAATCCATGATGTCAAAAAAACAGAGTCTGCACTCTTCACCCTGTACTTAAGCAGAGTGACTTCCTGTGTAAACAGGGCCTTCCAACCTCTGAAAGTTGGCTTGATGTTCTTGAAGATCCATCCATTCCTTTGCTTCCAGATGCACCAGCAAGCCAGGATCACAATCTCCACAAAACAAGAACCAGCAAAATGCTTTCTGGCATACATGATAGCATAAGATGGTGTGCCAGGTATCCAAGGAATCTGCAAGTAGTTCCAAATCCTTGTACTGAATGTACAATTGAAAAATAAGTGTCTCCAATCCTCAAGAACATGGTCAGGGCACAGGACACAATCAGATGATGAATTAATGGTCCAATGTCGTCGAATTAACATGTCCCTGGTATTAATTCTATCATGCAGGATAAGCCAAGCAAAAAATCTATGCTTAGATTGACACTTGCTCCTCCAAATTGCAAAAGAAATTGGATCATCAGGGACATCAGAAAAATGGTGTTTATAAAATGAGCTAGGACGTAATCTGCCACTAGAATGTGGGCTCTTCCATTGATCTGTAATATCAAGTTGCAATGTAAAATGACCAATCATGCCTTTCAATAACCTAAGCTCTTCATTTTCTTGAACTGACAGGGGTAAAGCAAAGTTCTGGAGACAATCTGTGCCAAGCAGGAAATCATTTACAGACTGAAATTTGTCTTTGGCAAAAGAAAAAAAGTCTTGGGAAGGTTATCTTAAGAGGTTGAGGCTGCCATTTGTCTTCCCAAAACAATATTGTGAAACCATTGCCCACACATCATGTAGTGTAGTTCCTGTAACTCCCAGATAATGCCAATATATTTTTCCACCAAAAAGAACCAGACTCAACCACAGCATGAGGAACAGCCTTATAATAGTAAGCATCAGTAACAAGTTGCACCCAAGGCAAGGCTTCCTGATTATAAAGTTTATCAAGATGTTTTAATAAAAGGGCAGAGTTCTGGATTTTCAAGTTAATTACTCCCAGCCCTCCCTTTTTCTTTGGTTTGCACACCATATGCCAAGCTGCAAGTGATTGAGCTTTTTCCTTTCCTCTTTTACTCCACAAGCAATGCCTTCTTGCTCTGTCAATAACCTCAATGACACCAGTAGGAATAACAAGAGAAAGCATATAATAGGTTGGCAAGGATGATAACACAGAATTCACTAGCACCAGTCTATCTCCATATGACAAAAAAGAGGAGGTGGCAGAAAGTCTCCTTTCAACTCTATCAATCAAAGGAGAGAAATCCTTGATAGTGGGTTTAGTGGTACCCATAGGCAAGCCTAGATAAGTGAAAGGCATAGACCCAGTTTTGCATTGGAAAAGTTCAGCCAGAGCATTAGCTTCCTCAGCAGTTAAGTTGATAGGAATTATAGATGATTTATGAAAATTGATTTTCAGGCCTGTAAAAGCAGCATAAGTGTTGAGAATATCCTTGAAAACATCCAGGTCTTTGGCACATGCTGGAAGCACCACAATAGTATCATCAGCATACTGAATTATAGGAAAATCTTTACGGACTGGGATAGGAGAGGAAAGTAGACCATCAGAGTACGCTTTGTTTACTAAACTCTGTAATAAATCAGCTCCTTCAACAAAAAGAAGTGGAGACAAAGGATCTCCCTGTCTAACTCCTCTTTTGCAATGAAATTTCTTCCCAGGTATTCCATTGAGTAGAACAGAAGAAAAACCTGATGCTAAAATTTCTCTTACCCAATTGAGGAATAAATCTGGAAACCCCTTAAATTTTAGGACTTGTATAATGGCATCATGGTCCAAAGTGTCAAAGGCTTTTTCAAAGTCAATCTTGAGAACCACAATTTTTCTTTTGGACTGTTGACACTGATGCATAAACTCAAAAGACCAAGCAAGGCAATCCTGGATGGTTCTTCCCTTAATAAAACCATATTGGTTATCATGAATTGTATCACAAATCACATTTTGCAACCTATTAGCAATAAGCTTGGTGACAAATTTGAGACAAGTATTAGTCAAGGAGATAGGTCTGAAATCATTGACAGTTTCAGGAGAGTTTGATTTTGGGATAAGAGTGATATATGAGTCATTAATACTTTGTAAAGATAAATTCCCTGAATGGAAATCATGGCAGAGCTTTGTGAAATCTTCCTTTAACACCTCCCAGCATTTTTTAACAAAGAGTCCATTGAAACCATCAGGGCCTGGTGCTCTATCAGTCTTAAGGGATTTCATAACTGAAGTAATCTCTTCTGTAGTAAAAGGCTCAACCAAGCATTGTAAACTAACAGTTGGATGTAGGATATTGGAGAGATCTAAAAGTTGTGAAGTGACAGAGGAGACTCCCATTCTGTTCTTGAAACAAGTCCAAAAAGCAGCTGCCTTGTGATGATGATCTATTAAATATACACCTTCCTCGTTTTTAATTTCAGCTATAGTGTTAAATCTATAACGCTCTGTAGCTTTAGCATGGAAAAATTTAGTATTTTCACCACCAAGTTGCACCCAACGGATAGTGCATCTATTCTTCCAATATGCAGACTGAGATAACAGCAACTTTTGCAAGTGAGCCTTAACAATGTTTCTGAAATTGAATTCAGGTCTACTGAGGTTTCTCTCCTCCTCCAGAGTATCCAAGATTAAAATCACCTTATTGCATTTAGCAATTAATAGCTTCAAGTTTGAAAGATTTCTACCCCATCTCTTGAGCTCATGTCTGATGTTTTTTAATTTAGCAGTAATAGTGGCCGCTATGTTATTCTTCCTAACAGGCCACTTCCAGACTCTAGCAATAAGATCCATAAAACCAGGTTGATGTATCCAGTGATTTTCAAATCGAAAAATCTGAGCTTTAGGAATGTTGGTGGATATGGAAATAACACATGGCACATGATCAGATGTTGACTTAGCCAAGGGCATAACCAAAGTGTTAGGAAAGTTCAAAGTCCACCAAGTGCTAGTAAAGAACCAATCAAGTTGCTCAAGCAGAGGTTGATCTTGCATATTAGACCAAGTAAAGGATCTACCTTTTAAAGGCAATTCAATCAGGCCTAGATGACTAATAATTTCATTGAAAATGAATATATCATTCATATCAGCTCCAGGTTTGTTCCTGTTCTCCACTGATCTAATAAAATTAAAATCTCCCACTATCAACCAATTTTCATAAGTAGGAATTGATAAATCAAAAAGCCATTGAACAAAGAAGTCCCTGTCAGGGCCACTACAGGGACCATAAACAGTAACCAAAGTCCATGTAGAGAGATTATGTTTTGAGGTAAAATTAATCTGAATGGCAGACTTGAAACAATCAATCAATTCTCCATCAAAAATGGAACTATTCCATAGAACAATAATTCCACCAGAAGCTCCCACAGAAGGAGAGAAGACAAATTTGTCAAACCTTTTTGGACAAAAGGATCTAATAAAACTGTGATCAAAACTTTCACACTTAGTTTCTTGCAGGCAGATAACTGCACATTGGCTCTCTTCAATTTTGTTATAAACCAGAATTCTCTTATTTTTATCATTTAAGCCTCTGATATTCCAATCCATCACTCTCCAATCCAATAAAAATTGTGGTGTATTATCCATTGACAAAGATAATAAAAGGAACAAAATAGCTAGACCAGCCAGCTACCAAACGAACACCATTCATCAAAGCAGAGTAACAATAATAGGGGCCTATCAGGTTCAGAGATAAACACTTGGGAAATAGATCCATTACATAACTATAATTCCAGGAGGTGATAAGATAAAACATTAGAAATCCAGACCAAAAGACAATACATAAAATTTTGTCTAACATTAATTTCCTTGGTCTTTTGGAGAATCAGGATCAGCATCAAGCTTGTCCTTAGTGAGCTCTTCCTCTGCAATCTCAAGAGCTCTCCCCACCTGCTGGAGAGTCACAATAGGAGTGTGGGGAGTGACAGAACTACTGTCAGCTTGAGGTCTAGCAGACCTTGGCTTCTTCCTGGGCTGTGGGTTTTCCTGCATGGCCACCAACCTGAAGCCATTACTCAGTGCAGCCTGTCGAGTACTACGCCTGACAGAAGATTCCACAGATGGGGTGCTTAATTTGCACCTCCTTCTTTTCCTTGCGGTGACAGCAGAAGCAGTTGGAGTGGAGGAATCAATTTCCTCAATAGTAGCAGAGGGCAGTGGTCCAGATGTACTAGATGAATCCTCCAGGTATAGATTTCTGTCAGTCCTCTGTGCCTTGAAGAATCTTCTCTTGGCATTGAACTGAAAAATTTTCCCCTTAAAAGGAACAGAAGCATCTGATATCATAGTGAATGGGCTAGGGGAGAGCCCACTGGGCCTGGTAGAAGACAAGCACAAAAAGGGAACCAATTTGGACAACAGCTTATCCCACTGCATCGAAGGGGGAAAGGTAGGCCCATACAAGTGGGCATTTGACTGAACCCATGGCCAGGCAAAGAGACCAGGGGCATTGGGTGCAGCAGTGGCAGTGTGAACCTGCAGCATGTTGACCATCAAAACATTCTGATTGACAGAATTGTCAGAATCAGAGCTCATTGTAGAGTTGGACTCATGCTGGGGTAGGAGGTGGTCCCAGCCTCCAACTTGCCAAGCAGGGGCTTGGTCCTCCATAACATCATCTTGTGGCTGCTGCTCTGGAAAAACTTGCCAAGCAGCAGGTGGATGATCATTCCAGCCAAGTTCTGGAAACTGTGGCAACCCAAAATTGCCATGGTCCTCATGCATGTGTCCAGGCATAGGATGGGGATTCCCATCCAAAGGCATCTGATCCTCATCAGGAGGCATCACTTCATTAAATTCAGCAGATAAAATATAACAGGGTGCAGTCCATGACTCCCTGGCAGCGCCCAAAGAACTGAAATTTCCAAAGACAATGTCTCTTGGAACGAGCTGTGGTGAGATGAAGGTGACATAAACAAGGGTCCTGTCCAGGACACCGTCGAGGTGATGCCAATGATGAAATCTTCCAAAAGGAGCAACTGCATTGGCAAGATCCCTCTCATTACGGAAGTCATAAGGTACTCCCAACAGCATAATCCATCCGGTACGAGTACCAAAAGCAGATCTGTGCAATTGCGTGCGGTTGTCATGGTTAACAAACCGCACAAAGATGTTCTCCTGCAACTCATACGGTCCATTCTGAACCAAGGCAGTACGCGCAGCAGCGCTATGCATCTTAAAAAGTCCAGTACCAAAAAGACATGGCTGTGTATCCTCTACAACTCTCTGAAGAGTTTGCTCGATGTAGTTACGAACCTGAAGCCTCCAGAACTGCTCTTCCTCTGGCAACTGCTCTGGTTCGATAATGGCGACGCAGAAAGCTTCATGAGTTCTGGAAGGGGGAACAGCAGGCGTGTAGAAGGAACGGGGCAGCCGTGTAGGCCCGCCGTCGACGACCTGGAATCCCTGAGGAACCCACCTCCCCGGATTGAGCTCGAAGTTCGCCATTGGGGTTTTCGTGGAGTTTTCGCCGAGAACAGAGGTGGGGGTTAACCGACAGGTGGTGGAGGCTATGTCAGGGAGTGGAGGAGTGGAATGCGTAACGGCCACGGGCGACGCTTGAGTACTCCCAGACGGACACGAAGACAACTTATTTTTTGGAACCCAAACTTGGGCTTTGCTGCTTAAACAATTCTTTTCAACATGTCCATAATGAAAGCATTTACGACATCTGATATTACTGTGACAATTAGATTTGTCGTGCTGCATGGATAAACATCTAGCACATTTCCAGAACCGGAAAGCCATGTCATCAATAACAGAAGCCAGCCCTAATTGACCAGTGTCTTCCACAACCTCAGGTTCTGATGAAACGGAGGAAATTGGAGTAGATGAATCCAAAGAAGTAAAAGAACCAAAAGTGATACTCGAGGAATTAGACGATTCAGAATATCCCTTGCAAGCATCATAGCTAAGAGATTCCGAGAAAACCAGCTTCTTGCTAATAGAACTTTTGGTCTTGATAATAGATCGAGGCATTGGCAACTTTAGTGCATCCAAACCAAGTTGAATTTTCTTCTTGCTCGGACTAACAAGAGTCCATTCCTTATTACATTCCTCTTGCCAATATTTGAATTCACTTAACCAATGAGGTCCACCTCTACCCCAGAGATTAAACACACACTTGAATTTATCACAAGAAAATGTCTTAAGCTTGTAAATATGAAAACCAACCAGCTTATTGGAGACATTGAAAGAATAAGTTCTATCATTAAGATGAGAAACTTTTAGGCTGCCACAAAAACCTCCAATAACAGCCTCTAGGGCGATAGCAACTGAATCATTATTAAGACGGAAGCAAGAACGTGCAAAAGATACCACCATAATAAAGTGCCCCGTATAATAAGTTGGATGAACCGTTGATGAAAATAGACGATCAACCTCTTTAGCAAATTTAAATCCGTGGGAAAAATCCAGTCCCATAGAGATTGAATCAAAAACCGCCGAAGCACAATTTTGTGAGGTGGATATTTCATCGGAGTCATTATCCGCAATAATAGTGTTTGGAGTAATCGAAACCCCAGGTGTGGTTGACTCCTTGACTAGATCCAAAGACTTAGGAATCCCGACAGGTACCTGAGTAGTAGGAGAAACCATGCATACGCCAACTAGGGCACAGTGGATTGGAAATCGTACCTTAAACCCCAGATCAATATTTTCATCAATAATCACGTGTCTCCCAACCAAAGCTTTGCCCTTAGCATCCTTAAGGCAGATCCAGTCACGGTAAGGTTTTTTTATCCAGAGATGGAGTGATCCATCATAAGACTTGACACGTCCCCGATCCAGATCTTTGGAGGTAGAATATGTTACCTTCCAGATCCATGCAGGGGGTCGTGGGGGAGCCATCCGAGAGGAGGACGGCGGAGGAGTGAAGTATCAGGCTGGAGAAGGGAAGTGGACGCCGGGAATAGGAGATCGCCGGCGGCTAGGTCAGGGGGGTGGAGTCGCCTGAGTCGCCATCCTATCCTTCTTTGTTTAGAACATGCTTTATTAAAGGTGAATCCAGTTATTGTTTAGTACCATAGTTTTCTATCTACTACTCCACTCCCCATTCTTGCTTCAAGAATTCATCAACTTAGCAAAATGGAAATCAAGACTCAAGAACAAGAAGGCACTTCACTTTCAACTTGGTGGCAAAATGAAGAGCTACAAGGAAGATCAAAGAAGAAGTTTTGAAGAGAAGACTTGGAGTCCACAACTAGAAGCAACTCAAAGAAGTACAAGTGTATGAAGAAAATCAAGGAGAAGACATCTACCCCTCTCTTTCTATCCTTTCTATTTGTTTTCTTTCTCTTGACTTAGTGGTATTTTGTGTCCATCCCATATCCAAACCAAATTAGTGAAGTGAAAGCCATGAAGAAATCTATCAAGATCAAGAGAACAATCCATCCAAGGAAAATTCTACAATAGAAGCATGAAGATAATCTTCAAGAAGACAAGCATGTGAAGACTTGGAGCCATCCACACAAGTTGAAGAATAACAAGTTGTTTTTGTCCAGCCCTTGACCCAAATGAAAAAGACCAAGACTTTAACTTCTTATCTCCTTTGTTATGAGGTTAGTTGAACCTAGACCTAGCCTAAACCAAAATGGAAGGACTAACTTAGATCACTTAAATGTTTTGATGAAAACAACTAAGTGTTACACTTTGTATTGTGATATTTTAGTTAAAATAGTGAGATCACCTTGGTGAACTCTTGGAACTTCTTAGATAAATATGTTTTCAATAAAGTTTGATCACTACAAACTCAACCTAGACATCCTTAGTTAACTCTTGGAAACCCCTTAACAAGTGTAGAACAATTAGGGAATGCATCTTTCAAACTCAAACATTGAACTTGTCCTAGCCAACTTGGTCCAACTCCTTTGTTATGTTAATTTCTATGTTTACTTTCTCCACTTATGTGTTTGATTGCTAGGATGCTTGTTTATTTTGTTATTGTGTTTTCTATGAATAGATTGTACGGAGAGCAACGAATCTTTTGTGAAGAGAGTGTGAATATCTTCACCAACTTAAACAAGGCAAGTAACACACCATCAACTACCTATTATTTTTATTATGAAAGTTTTGAGTAGTATGCATGGTAGGAATTTTATCTAAGTATTATGCTATGCTAATATCCCAAGTAGTGTGTAGCCATCCTTTTATATCCTGCTAATATAGAAGACATTGAACTTAGTAGAATTGCTATGCTATTCAAATGTTTATTTTGGATGTTAAGGATAAAACTACTAAGTTTAATGTAACACCTAGGTGGAAGTGGTAAGACTGGATTATGTTGAGTGTTGCCTCAGGGCCCTTGTCTAAGGGTTATTCCACTTGAGGATGGCCACCCAGGAACAAAGAGATTACCATGTCCCTCTAAGTTTAGTAGCTTCCCGTGCAGCCTTTAGTCATATGGGCTATGTCTTGATCAACTAAGTTGAATGAACTCACCAGTGCTTGACAAGCAGATGTAGGGGGTGTAGGTTGGAACGGGTCAAGTCTGACGGTGGTGGAATTTCTTCTGAAAGATCTCGTCTCAATCTTCTCCGTTCCTTAATGCACTCAGGGTGTATAGGATGTTTGGGCTGATTTGAGTCTAAAGGTGAAAGTGCACAAACTCTGCAGAGTCAACAAACTAAGATCTTAGCTGTGTCCCCAGTCATGGACAATTTGAGCAGCTGGACAAGGAATGATAGAAGAATCTCATCATGCCAACTTCATAATAAAATTTTGATGGGTGAACAGGGGTAGGAGTTTACCCTGATTTCTATCAGAGGTACTCCTTAATTTAGTTAAGGTTCACTGGTTTCTATCAGTGATACCTGTTATAGATGAAATTATTTTATGATAGAAGATAGGAGAAAACTGGCTTTATGCAAACTTAGCCAAAACTCCACTCAGCCAAATAAGCATGTAGTATTAGTCTTGCCATTTATATCCACCATAGTGTTACTTGCCAATACATTAAATTGTATTGACTCCCTTGTGGCTGCATATTCCATATTGCAGTTGATTCTGAAGACGAGTGAGGATTTCGTTTAGGATCTCGAGGCTATCGCCAACATGTTTTGCCTGTGGCACATGAAGAAGATGGGCTCAATGTTGTACGATGTTTTCCGTTGTATTTCTTTGTTTTCTGCTAGTCTTCTAAGACTATGCAAGTTGTAATCCTAATTTGTAAAGACTGGATCATGCGATGTAATAGAATTTGATGCATTTGCATGATATTTCATTTTGTACTGTGGTGCTAGCAATTGATCCAGGGACTAGCACAATAACACAGGTGTCCTTACATTATTTAAATGTGGGAACACTACAAAATGGTATCAGAGCATTGTGTTGCCTGTAGGATTTGAGACCCTTAGGTTTGGAAGCCATTTTTGTTCAGGCGGAGCTCGTGGTGGTCTCAGGTTCTCCGGGGATGGCCGGAGACAACGACGACGGTGAGTGGCAGCCGACGGTTAGGGTTAGGGTTTGGTTCGATTCAGCACAGAGAGGGAGAGGCAACGAGCGAGAGTGTGAGCGAGTGAGGAAGAGGGCAAGCGAGAGAGCTCCTCCTCCTTCTTATCTTGGCGGAAGAGCGGCCGCGCGGGAGGTGGTAGACGGCAACGGCGGCGTCGACACGCTTCTGCCGGCCTGGAGGAAGACAAAAGAAAATTTCCTGTATAACCCCCTGACGGGTTTTACAAATTACCGATAGGTCCTTTTGTTTAACAAAACTGTGAAGAAAACTTTGTTTTCTGGACTTTTCTGCTAACAGAAAAAATAATAAAAATCATTTTTGAAATCCTTATCAAATTTCCAAGCTCACCATGTTTTTCCTTTTCAATTTTGAGTATTATTTGAATTTTATACCTAGGGTGCTAGATTAAGTGATTTTATTGTTTTCACTCAATTCAATTTATTAAATGTCTTAAAAATTTATTTTAGGCATGAATATCATCTTCACACAACACACATAGGGTTCTCAAGTGGTGTGTTATAAGTGTATCATATTGGGTACAATTCCTTATAGAAAGCAATTTAGTAAAACTATTTGGTACTAGTTCTTTGCACTGTTTTGAAAATCATTTAATATGGAATCTTATTCCATGTCACACCAAATGATTTTAATGAGTGAAGGAACTTGTTTTCTTTCATGATACCATGTTATTTTCATAGTTAAAACTTTTAGCGATTTTGGTAGACATTTTACTTAGGTGTGTGAAAGAAAGGGTTGTTGTTTTTTTAATACTTGATTAAATGGAAAACTTGAATGGCTTTGAAATCTTATTTGTTTGTTTTCCACCAGGTTCCAAGTATGAATATTATCCCATGCTTGATTTATAAACAAGTGATCATTTGTATGTTTATGTGTAGATGAATTTTTGTTATCATCTGTTAGTCTTATCTATGAAAAGGATTTGGAAAACAAGGTATTAAGCTTGTTTTCATCTACCACCACATATCAAGACATGTGGATGCAAAACCCGTGTTGTTATTTCTAACTGGATACTTGTTTCCATTTAAGAGATTTACTATGTGTTCCTCATCTCTGTTGAGCTTGACAAGGCATGGAGGTTATGGATTCTCTAACATTAACTAATGCTTTACTGAATAAATTCTTCCTGGGACAGAGTTTCTCCTTGTTGACTTCTGTTGTTTGATGTTCTTCTCTCTAGTTGCCACTAGTCTTCCGTTTTCACCTTGTTTCACTTGCAAGTAATATCATCTCTTGGATTCCACCTTCAACTATCTTCCCCAAGTGATGAAAACCACCAGTGTTTCCAAGCAAAGATGTTACTTAGATGATTATAAAAGTATGTAGGTTTGTTTTATGACATCAAGTTACCATATGCATATAAGAAGAATTTGTTAACAAGTGGGCCAGACTTGCCTCCAAATTACTACTCATATACAATTGGATGAGATGTACTAGGTTATATGATCTTATGTTTATTTGTGTAAGACACTCAAGTGTTTGAGTATACCAAAGTGATCTGTTAACAAGGTCTAGAAACTTGTTACCAAACTACTTCTATATAACACTAACATTGGAGTATCACACTGTTTCAGGAGTGTTAATAAGATCAGATCAATCTATAAGAGTTTCCAAGTACTCTTATGATAGATTGGAATAACACTTCTAGAACACTCTAAATAATCTTCTTGAAGAACTTCATGTGGTAGTTCCTCCTGTCTTTTGGTTTCTTCTCTTGCAAAATAACTTGGAGGAGATTGGGAAACCAGATACATTGGTCTAGCCAAAATAACAAGATCTAGATTAAGATTTAATTCATGCTTTTATTATCCTTCCATACATTTCTTGTTTTGCTTCCCATAAGATAGATACTTGTCTCATACATGATTGGTTTTATTTAGATTTCAATCCAATTCATCTAATAGAGGTTATATCTTGTTGTTATTCATTACTTGTATCCAGAGATGCTTTAGTTTTTGATTGTTAGTTTGAATAGAGATATGGAATGCTTATGGGATCTTGTCTTAATATAGGAAGTTGATCAAATGGTTCATTTATGTGTTCATAGCTCATATACTCACTGGTATAAGATGAATAAGACAATGAGCATAAGAAGGTTATTGGGGTTTAATGACTTATGTCATAATTGATAGTTGTTTTTTTCTCAGGTGTCTTGATTTTACTTTATACTCTTATTTTGTAAACATAATGCATATGTAGAGGTTTGGAAATATCATATGTGATGATCAAGGTTTAACAGTAGTTTAAGAAGATTTATTTCTTCTTTGAGATACTTCTTTTATGGTTGATGAGATATGTACATATTCGATAAATATGTTGATACAATTATTATGTCATTTCCCACTTGTGGGTTTGAGTTAACACTTGTATGTATCACTTGTGTTCTATTGAAACTTTGTTATTTACTTGTGATGGTTCACCTGATAGTTATGAGATGATTTATAAATATATTGTGTATATGATTGATAACTTAGTGGGTTGTTATTTTATGGAACATAATATCTCTGTTGATGAGATGGTTCAATTGAGTATTACTCATTTGTGGAAGTATGATTTTCACTTATGTGATTTAGATACTCACCCCTCTTTGGTTGTAGTTACCTAGGGAATTATCCCAAGTCACTTATAGACTTGAGGTTAGACTTGTTGAGAGTTAGTGTTGGTCATAACCAACTATGGTTTGCCTTATCAGATGATTTTTGTTTGTAAAGATTCTATGTTATAAAGATCACTCCAAATGTACTCTTGACTAGATGAACTAGACCTATTTCATCATGTCAAGTGAAACATTGGTCACTTTGATTCGTTTAAACTTTCATGCCAAAATTTCCCGTACTTTTAGATGCATGCTTTGCAAATGCACATATTAAATTTAGATCCTTATAACTTCCCAAACCCTGGGATGTTACAGAGCCCTCGCCCATGGAGATGGGATCCATGGGGAAGGCTAAAACGTGGCTTTGGTGGCTGGAAATTCATGGTATGGGGTGTCTCCCACGACCTAGATTTCCTCCCTTTATATATTCTCATGGATTTCCGTCATCCCATCTAGGGCTGCGGTAAATCGGGCGTATCTCGGCTGTCCGGACTCGGAATCCATGCGGGCATTATAACAAAATACATAGATCGTCATCCAACTGCATCTATGACTAATAATCCACCCTTCGAATATCATCCGAACAAACATTGGGTATTAAGTTGCAAGCAATAGATTATCGCAATAAGAAAAGTGAGTAATGTAAACAATGTAAACTAGGTAAACACCGTTGTTTTCTCCCTAATGGCAACAACACATCCTCCACCCATCACGTTTCTGTCACTCGAGCATAGATGCAAAGTAGGCATGAACCCACTATCGAGCATAAATACTCCCTCTTGGAGTTACTAGCATCTACTTGGCCAGAGCATCTACTAATAACGGAGAGCATGCAAGATCATAAATAACATATGCATGAAGATAACATGGTAGATTTATAATCAGAAGACATATCATTCAACACTCATCAGATCCCAACAAACACAACATGTAGCATTACATAAAGATGGTCCCGATCATGTAGGGCACCTCACGAGATCTAAACATGAGGTATAAAGTGGACAAGACAACCATCTAGCTACTGCTATGGACCCGTAGTCCGGGGATGAACTACCCATGCATCACTTCGGAGGAGGGCATGGTGGTGTAGACCCCTCCGGTGATGAATTCGCCTTCCGGCAGGGTGCCGGGGAGAGCTCCAGAACCCTCCCGATCTCGGGATGACGATGACGGCGGCCTCGGTGTTTCTTGGAAAAAAGTGGTATATTTCTAGGGTTGACGTATCGGGGGGAGGGGGATTATATAGGAGAAAGGGCGATGGCGGTGGACGCCTGAGGGGCCCACACCACCCCCAGGCGCGGCCAGGGGGCGCGTTGCCTTGTGGTGTGGCCCCCCTGTGCCCCCCCCTCCGGGCCTCTTCAGGACTCCGTGGAACCTTCGGGAGTTCTAAGACTTCCAGGCTTCGAATTTTCCAATTCCGAGAATATTTCCAAAACAACTTTTCTGAAACTAAAAACAGGGAACTAGCTCTATGACATCTTGTCAATAGGTTAGTCCAGAAAATCGATAAAAATGACGTAAAGTGTATAGAAAACATGTAGGAAACAACATGGAACATCAGAAATTAAGAATACGTTTATGACGTATCAGTGCGCTCTATCCCTTTGTTGTTCAAGTGTTAAACAAAAAATAACAATGTTAGCTACTGAAACAATTACACAAACAAAAGGATGAAAAGGAAAAACATAGGAAAGTATACTTGTAAAACTAAATAACAAAAGCATTTTATACTCGAATATTATATCAAGTTCTGCTAAATAACTTCTAACTATTTTTACGGAATATTTTAGGAAAAGATTCCGTAAAAATAGTTAGAAGTTATTTAGCAGAACTTGATATCTATGTCACAAGAAAATGGTATCTACTGTTAAGCAATATGGTAGTTATAAAAAATCTTGGAAAAGGTCAGAACCTAGATAAATTCGATTGTTAAAAAAATGGTAACAGACAAATGATAAATTGGTAATTACTAGTAAACAAACTGATAACCGTTCCTTAAATATAGAGACTGTATGCAACAAAACAATTGTGGTTCCTATTAACGGGTGGGCATCAGCGTATGCAACAGGTTTCACACAAAAAAAGGAGGTTGCCATCGATAAATTATAAATAAACTTGTCCAGTATAGCTCAAGAGGGACCATGGTTCAAAAAATGCAAAGAACAAACCTCAATTGTGCTTGTGGGATGCACATTGATCTGCATCCAGTACTCAAAGCCATCGGGCCCACCAAAAAGGCCATGTCACGAGATAAAAAATCTTTGAATTCATCTCGTAGATGAGTAAAAAAACAGAAAATAATTAGTACAAATATAGATAAAGTTAAGAAGAAAAAAAGGTGAAAAGAATTTGGTTGGAAAATAGATAGGTAAACAACCTAGAGAACTTCGAACTTGGTTGAATCATACTCATGCGTATCGAAGGCGGCTACGCAATCCCTTGTAATTTTTCTCCACAAATTAATTGCATAAAGTGAGTCGTCTAGCTCAAGCATGACTTCATCGGTATTGAGAGCCGTGATGTAGCGTAGCTAAGCATGAAAAGAACAAACAACAACAAAAATTAGCTAGATAATATATGGAGAAACAAGAACTTGTATAGATCGAGATAGCAAAAGCATTAAAAAACAAAGCATCTACCAACAATTTATATAACAACCCCAAATAGTAAGGGTAAAAACATAAACACAAAATAACAAAAAAAACCTAAGATGGGCTAAGTATAAAACTGCCAGAACTGTAAAACACAACAATCATGTTTTCTAGTACATAACCAACAGAATTATTTAAAAAACAAAGCAAAAATGAATCGATGCAGGTACGACGATTTTTTTAATTGGAAAAAGCTACCATAATCATGACACATACATGCCAGGTTTTGGATAAACATATATCAAGATTGTCAGAAAAAACGTGAGAAAAGGCTCACCATGCAATACTAACATCAAGATGTTTAGATCCAAGAAAACAAAACCATTGCACATATAAGTAAACAAATTGGCAGGGACAAAAAGTGATAAACAAAAAAGTACAAAAAAGTCTAGAAAAATAAATTATGCCAGAATAGAGTAACACTTTGTAACATCCCAGTGTTTGCGTAGTTATAAGGATCTAAATTTAATATCGGCATTTGCAAATCATGCATCTAAAAGTACGGGAAATTTTGGCGCGAATGTTTAAACGAATCAAAGTGACCAAAGTTTCACGTGACATGATGAAATAGGTCTAGTTCATCTAGTCAAGAGTACATTTGGAATAATATTTATAACAAGTATCTTAAGAAACCAAATCACCTGGTTACACAAACCATAAATTGGTTTTGTCCAACACAAACTCTCAACAACCTTAACCACAAGTCTTTAAGTGACTTTGGATAAATCACTAGGTTTCTAGAACTCAAAGAGGGGTGAGTATCCAAAGCACATAACTGATGATCATAGTTTCACAAATGAGTAATGCATAACTGAACCATCTCATCAACAGAGATGTGATCTTATATAAAGCAACAACTTCCTAAGTTATCAATTCATTTCCACAACATCTCTATAAATCATCTCATAATTATCAGGTGAATCATCACAAGCAAATAACAAAGTTTCAATAGAACACAAGTGATACAAACAAGTGTTAACTCAAACCCACAAGTGGGAAATGACATAATAATTGTATTAACATATTTATCAAATATGTACATATCTCATCAACCATAAAAGAAGTATCTTAAAGAAGAAATAAATCTTCTTAAACTACTGTTAAACCTTGATCATTACATATGATATTCTCAATCCTCTATATCTGAATTATGTATGACAAAGGTTATAAAGAGAAAAATATAAAGTGACAACAGGACACCTGAGAAAAACAACTATCAATTATGACATAGGTCATCAAACCCCAATAACCTTCATATGCTCATTGTCTCAATCATCTTATATACGTGAGCATATGAAATCTCAACACATCAATGAACCATTTGATCAATTTACTATTAAGTCATCATTCCATAAGCATTTCACACCTCTACTCAAATTCAACAATTCCATAACTGAAGTATCTCTGGATACAAGTAAGGATAACAACAAGTATAACCTCTATTAGAGGAATTGAATTGAAAGCTAAGTAAAACTAATAATGTATGAGACAAATACATATCCTTTGGTAAATAAAATAAGAAGTATATGGAAGGATAATAAAAGCATGAACTAACTCTTAAAACAAGATCTTATTACTTTGTCCAGATTATCTTGTTTTCCAATCTTCTCTGAATCATTCTGCAAGAGAAGAAACCACAAGAAAGGAGGAACTACCACCAGAAGATCTTCAAGAAGATTATTTAGAGTGTTCTAGAAGTGTTACTCCAATCTACTATAAGAGTATATGGAAACTCTTATATCTTGATCTGATCCTATTAACTCTCTTGGAACAATGTGATACTCCAATGTTATTGTTATATAGAAGTAGGTTGGTAACAAGTTTCTAGACCTTCTTAACATATCACTTTTGTATACTCAAACACTTGAGTGTCTTACACAAATAAACATAAGATCATATAACCTAGTAAATCTCATCCAATTGTATATGAGTAGTAATTTGGAGGCAAGTCTGGCCCACTTGTTAACAAATTCTTCTTATATGCATATGGTAACTTGATGTCATAAAACAAACCTACATAGTTTTATAATCATATAAATAAAATCCTTGCTTGGAGTAATTGGATGTTTTCACCACAATAGTGAGACAGTTGAGGTTGGAAACCAAGAGATGAACTACCTGCAATGGACAAAGGTGATAACAGAAGACTAGTGGCAACAAAAGAGAAGACCATCAAGCAACAGAAGACCACAAGAAGTAACACTACCTCAGTAAGGGATCATAAGAAATTATCCAGTGAATCATTAGGAAATAATAGAGAACTAATAACCTCTGTCAAGATCAAAAGAGATGAGGAACAAATAGTAAATATCTTAAATGGAAACAAGTATCCAGTAAGAAATAACAACAAGGTATTGCATCCACATGTCTTGATATGTGGAGATAGATGAAAACAAGCTTAATACCTTGTTATCCAAATCCTTTTCATAGATAAGACTAACAGACGATAAAAAAATTCATCTACACATAAACATACAAATGATCACTTGTTTCTAAAACAATCATGGGATAATATTCATACTTGGAACCTGGTGGAAAACAAACAAATAAGATTCCAAAGCCACTCAAGTTTTCCATTTAATCAAGTACTAAAAACAGCAACCTTTCTTACACACACCTAAGTAAGATGTCAACCAAAAATAGATAAGAGTTACAACTATGAAAATAACAAAGACTTATAAGAGAAAACAAGTTCATTACCTAATAAAAATAATTTGGTATGTCATGGAATACAATTCTCTATTAAGTGATTTTCATTTCAATACACAGAAACAATACCAAGTAATGTTACCAAATTATTTTCTAAAAGAATTTGTATCTAAAATGGTCCAATTAGAACATACCACTTGGTAAACCATATGTGTGTTGTGTGACTATGATATTCATGCCTGAAATAAATTTTAAAGCCATATAATAAATTAAATGGAGAGAAATAACAAAAATCAGTTAATCTAGCACCCTAAGTATAAAAATTAAATCTTGCTTAAAATAGAAAAATAAAAACAAGGTGAGCTTGGAATTTTTTTAAGGATTTCAAAAATGGTTTTTATTATTTTTTCTGTTAACAGAAAAGTCCTGAAAACATTAATTTACTCACAGTTTTAGTAATAGAAGGACCAAATTGTAATTGTTGGAAATTGTAGGGGGTTATCGAAATGTGGCTTTTCTTTTGTTTCTTCAACCTTAAGCCAGAAGGCCGTGGGGGCTACTGTCGCGTCACCGTGGCCACTGCCACCTCCTCCTCGACGTCGTTCCGTGAGTATAAAGGCTAGGGAGACGTCTGCATCGTACTCTCTCTTCTCCCTCGCTCGTTGCCTCTCCCTCTCTGTATCACTGAACCCGGAAACAAAACCCTAACCCGACATCGGCTGCCGCAAATCGCCGTCGTCCTGGACCTCGCCGAGCTACTCCGAGTACACCCCGAGCTCCACCTCGACGTCATGTATCTCCACACCGAGCCTCGTTTGCCGGGAAGCTCGGTAGTGGACGAATAAGAGCATCTCGTTCATATCCGGCCGCCGGATGCCGTGGATGATTCCGGTCGATTCCGGCGAAGTCTTGCTCCTCCGACTCTTCCACGAGCTTAAGGGTGAGCTGAGGAGTCTCCGAGTACTTCCAATTTTTATTTTCATCGAGTAATTCGTCCTGCCGCCGTCACCCGCGTTCTGCCACCGCCAAACTCATCACCGGCAGCCTTCCGGGAACCATTTAGTGGTTGCGCCGCCACTACTAGGTCTCCCTTGTTCCCCTCTAGCGGTAGGAGTAAATGAATCGGGCCAATTCACTCTCAATCGCTGGATTCAAAACCTACAGGAGCAATCCCCTCCATTGATGATGCAGAGATGACGTCAGCATGACGTCTGAAAGATTTTCCTTTTTATTTTTATTTTATTTTTGATTTAAAATCGAATATGACAGGTGGGCCCCACCTGTCAATTGAAAAAAACAAATCACACAAAATAATTAAATCTTATTAATTCAATAACTTTAATTCTGTTTATCAGAAAAATATGAAATAAATATAGAAATGTTTAGAAAAATACAATCTAAATGTTTATCAACTTTTCAAAAATGTTTAATAAAATTTAAAATTAAATATTTTCTTTAATTAAATTAAATCATTTAAAATTGAGAAAAATAATAAATAATTCATAAAATCAGAAAAATACAAGTTATATACCAAAATGCTCCAAATGGAAAATGTAGTCCACTTATGATGTTTTCAAAGACATTTGACCAAGTTTTTATGTGTGCAATGTTTTGCCTCGTCATTCAATTCATTTAAAATTAATAAATTAATATCTTATTCAAATATTTTCAGAATACTTCAAATGAGATACCAAATTAAAGAGAAAAATATTTTCAACTCAAATATGTCAAACACAAAACATTTTGTTTAAATTATAAACTTGTTTCTAAGGGTATAATGGAATTCTATAATATTCCATTATAACCAGCAATAACTACCTTAATATCATTTTCCTTATTAATAAAACCCACATGTGTTCACACCTACTAAACCTATCATCACAAGTAATTAGAAAGTATTGTGATGATAGAGTTCATTGTACTAGTTCATCATTTTCAACTAAACTCATTGTCATTAGCTCTACACTTTTGGAACATAAAATCAAACATGTTTGTTACCTTTTCAATGATTGTTTTCCATGTGCTATTGTCTTGTTACCTCACCAAGTAATCAACACTTCTACTTAAACATGATAACAATTTTTTGCTAAGTAAAGTGAAACACATAAAAGTCTAAAAGAAGTAATAACCACATCACCACAAGTAATCAAACCATTCACCTAAAACCTATGTGATTAAGTTATCGTATCGATCATAGCTTACACTTGTAAGCTGGGGTGTTTTCCTGGGTAATTCACGATGCATCTCATTTCTATCCATGTATCATATTTCCATTGTTTTCTATAGTCCTTACCGGGACTACTTTGCTATCTTTCAGATGTCGGGATTTTCTACGAGACCCTTGAACCCGAAGACATGGATTATTACTGTTGTTTCAACCTCAGGCAAGTTCATCACTTGCTCATATCCTTTGCAGTACTTCATAACAAACTAATTGCAAAAACTCTATTATATTACCACCTAGTCTCAAAAGAATGCATGATCCTATTTTTATAATAATAGGACTAATTGAATGACTACCCGAGTGGTAGTGTTCTGTTTGGTGGGCGGATGGGACCATGGTAAGATGAATAGGTCAAAGGAAGGTTCCATCTGCATGGAAAAGTATTACCTTGGATTTAACAACAACTGCCGTCAGGATTCTTGCGTCGTAAATACCGCGTTGACCATGGGTCTTCTATGGTGGGAGTAAGTCAACTGTGATCTTCTCTCGTCTGCATGTCAACGGGCTGCCAGAGACGTACGCTCTAGGTCTTGCGAGACTACATGCACATGAGTGGGATCCCTTAATTCCCACGGACTCTGGGGTCTATGATGGTCTGTCAGGGGCGCCTACATATCCATCGTGAGGGGTGGAATAAGGGGTTCAACCTGCTAGCAGAAATGGGTGGGCATGCGTTGTGCGGAGAAGCATGGTTTGGCTTGGACCAACAACCGGGCCCCACACCTGAGTGGGAGTGGACAGGATCTCGATCCTGGTTGTGCAACATGGTCTTGGTCGCCCATGGGTAAAGTAATGCACCTTTGCAGAGTGTAAAAGGATGTGGCATGTTACCCCCTGTTCTGGGAAGGATCTGCGAACGTCGCAGGAAAGGCAACTCCATGAAGTTCTAGTCTTGTGAAGATCTGGCGGGCATAGTTTTCAGAATTAAAAGCAACCTCTTGAAGAAAGATTAAAAAAATACTTGCATTAGCTTATGACTCTTTCGAGTCTAAAGCTGTAGTTAGTGCATCAAACTACCCACTATATATCATGAACTTGCTGAGTAACGCTCGTTACTCATTCGTTCCCGGTTGACCCCCTCCTTAGAGTTGAAGCCTATGCAAGTCGTCACCGTGAAGCCATCGCTACCTCATGAAGCCAGATGGAGTCATCTATTAATTAGTAGGTAAAGCATCATCATCAACAACGTTGGTGGAGGAGAAGCTATCAAGGTGTAGGTGGAGTCCATTCTTGGACTTATTTGTATCAAGACATAGATTAGGGATGACATCAACCGTAGTGGATTTATTTCTGAGCTAGAGTTATTCTCCAGCTTAGAGCTTCGAATTGCTTCTTCTGATGTTTCATTTGCAGGAGATCTACTTGATTCATCAAAGAGATTCTCAAGATTTTGTAATGAAGTTTGTATCATATAGTTTTGCCTGGACCCGCTGTGTTTCTGTTGTACTACTCTGAGGGATGTAATATTCACAGGTAAGTCCTTCTGTGAGTATTATGTCATCTACTTGCGCACTACACATGCAGTGGTGTGCTGGGTCACCACACACTTGTTGCTGATCTTGTTGTCGAGGATAGGAGACACTACAGTAGAGACCGTCTGAATCATCCATAACTCCTTGAAAGTTTCATCTGCAGGCTGGTGCTCGGTAATTCTTTTCACAACATATGATGCACTAGGCCTGCTCTCTTGACCAGGGAATAGACGGTTCAAAAATTCCTCCTCCAAATCAAAATCCACTTGGTAGTTGACCTCCAGCGGGCCACGAGGCAAGCCGGTCATTAGATCCACAGACTCTTCAGTGAGAGGGATAACTCCACGACAGGGGATAAAAAAGTCTCACCTCGACGGGACATAGCACCTTCCAAACCAGCTAACCAAAGGGTTGTGGAGATCTTCACACTTGATGTTCAACAAACTGCCATGACCCATGTTGACTACAACATCACGATGATCATTCGTCAGACCATTCTTGCAAAGCTTGATGACCAGCGCTGGAGATTCCCTATTCCGATCTACTTCATTGGACTGCATAGAAAAAAGACACATGGAAAACAGATGTGAGAGATATAAAAAATAATTAAAAAATCAAATTGGCAGCTATTGGTAGTAAAATGAACTGGAAAATTAAAAACAATGACAAGTTGCTGCTAGAGATCAATTTAATAACTTATAGTTATCAAACTTATTGACCTTAGAAACCATGAAATATACAAAAAAAAATAACAGTGAGGTTAAAGATGGCAGGTTAATCGATGATAACTACCAAAAAATACATTCTACTAAGTGTGATGTTTACAAGATATAACCAACAAAAAAGTTGTACATAGCATGTTGATTTGTAAAAAACTACCACAAAAAATGTTCTCGGTTACTAGGATGCTGCACTCTCTTAGAAGAACAATTCTTTAAATACGAAAAATTCAGCACAAGAACGAAAAAGCTTGTATATACCATGTTAGAAACTAGTAGCTACGAAAAAATGGTCTCAGATACTGAGATAATCTATGGTAGTTGTCATAATTATTACTTTTAGTACCATCATGCTTACAGGATTTAAAAAAACAGCATATACCCAAAATAGCTTGTAGATACCATGTTAACCATAAAATCTATCACAAAAAAATGTCTCAAACACTAGGATAATCTATGACAACTGTTATAATCATGCTTACAATTTTTTTTTAAAGCAACATATGCCCAAACAGCTTGTATTTACCATGTTAAAAACTAGTAGGTACCAAAAAATGGTCTCAGGTACCAGGAAAATCTATGATATTTGTCACAATTAAGGACTAATTTTTAGTACCATCATGCTTACAAGACTTAAAAAGGCATCATATACCCAAACAGCTTGTAGATACCATCTTAATCAATAACAGTTACCAAAAAAAAGTTCCCAGATACCACTCTAACCCAACAAACTTGCCAAGCAAATAAAACAAAATAGGCAACAAAAAAGGGTAACTAACCTTGCTCTCCTTCTTTGGACCCTTCCTTTTGACACAAGCCTTATTCGGGACACGCTTCCTCCGATCCATCTCAACAACTATCTTCATTACAAATAACAAACAAACAAGAAACTATGTTAAAAAGGAAACAAACAAACAAAAATGGGTGTAAAATTGAAAAGCGGTATATAAAAAGGAGTGATAATGCTAGTTGGGTTGAAAACAAACACACAAGCATACCAAACCTTGTTAGTACAACAGAAAGCTATAAATTGTTGTTGCATTAATAAACAACTACTTTTCATTACCAGGAAAACCAAAAATAAGAAATTATGAGGAGGGTTCTAAAATGGACATTTAACACAATTGGCATATACTTTGCATTTTTTGATGATCAATAAAAAAAGTAGTAAAAGCTAAAAATTAGTACAAATTGGTTAACACTAGTCCAACAAATAAAATTCTGACAACATCTGTATGACATAGAAGAAACTGCGCAAACTAAGTGGAATTTACAAAACCACCAGAAAGCAAAACATGTCACATCAACTAAACAAGTTACAACTACATAGTCATGGACAACCAGATCGATTTCGTCTGCAACAAAAATAAACATGGGGAAAGGGCAGAGTATACACACTGAGACAAACAACGTGGCGATTTGATTGCATAGCAAATCAACAATCTCACCATAACGATGGGACGAGCGGTCTAAAACCAGCTACAAAACAAGGCCTACCTACGCATGCATCGACGCATAACCTACGGTGAACGACACAAAAAATAAATCCACAAAAACAACACTACGTAGGAAAGCGTGAGGTAGAGGGGAAACGAGGGCTCACAACAGCAATGAAGAGGAGCGAGTTCACCGGGTGGAGGGACAAGCGACGGCTCACTAGCGGTGTGGAGTCTCCCGACCTAGAACACGGGGACAAGATGTTGTTACAAACCACATATAACACCGCAAAATACGGGGGGGGGAGGAAAAATGGCAAGGGTACGCACAAGCTCACCACAAAATTTGGAGGCGTGGGCTCACCAGCGACGGAGACCTCTCAACCTGGAACCAGAGTTCAGATGCGGTTAAAGTGAGGCCTCGCGGCGCACGGCGGAGGAAAGGGGAAGGGAGACGACGAGCACGCACTCACCACGGTGGAGCAAGCGACGACGAGAATCTCCACCGGCGACGCACGGGCAGGCGGGGTGACCGAGGGCAAATCGCCTCCTCGTCGCCGGAGAGGAAAAAAGCAAGGGTGAGGAGCGGACATGAACGGGCCTAAGCACCATTCCCCAAATTCAAAACCGCTCACCCCTGTATTCGTCCCTATGACGCTGACAACGTGACCTAGAAGAGACGGAATAATGTGCGCAAACGTGGGCGTTACTCTCGTCGGAGGCTGGCAAGCGGGACCCACATCACGACGATGCGGGCGTTCTGCTGCGAGACGAATGTGCGCATCGCGCAGCCGTTTTTCTCTAGCGCGAGAATGATCGGTGGGACCAAAAAGCGAGAACATGCATGGACCGAGTCTAGCGGAGGCTGGTGCGGTTCACTCGGGGCCGCTGTCACGTCGGCTGAGTTTCGTTGCGTTAGTGTTAGGAATTTAGGCAATTTACAGATTAAATTAATCCAAGTATAAACCACGATCATGACGTAAGCATACTGATAATTAACCATATTCATGCATACTAGGTTGACAGTAGACACATCTACGCAAACTACTAGTATCGCACACATGGAAATAACAAGGGCAGGGATAAACGTGTTATACCCTGCAGTTGGCCAATTGGCAGTAGTCGTAGAAGAGGTGGCGGCCGCGGCGGCAGCAGCAGCGTTGGCGGCCTCAGCAGCAGCAGCGGCCTCGGTGGCAGCAGCGGCGGCAGCAGCAGCTCGTTCGGCTTCGGAGGCCATGTTGATGATGAGGTAGTAGTCGAAGTAGACGTACGGCAGCGAGCAGTCGCGTAGGAGACGCTCCCCAAAAACCTAATCGCCCCTCTCCCGTACAGGATCTGGAGAGGCGGGGTTTCGGAGGCCTGCTCTCCCGTCGGCCGTGTACGCGGTAGACGGGATGGGATCACCGGAGGCAGCAACAGAGAGAGGAACGACAGCGGGTACAGAGCGTATGAGTTATGTTTATGTGTCCGCCCCTGCGACCTCAATATATAGGCACGGTAGGAGAACGGTCAGCTCACAAATCAATTTGGCGTTTACTACAGCCGTTACCACGTAATCAATGCGCCGTTTTACTGCGCGCGGTTAACACGTGATCAATGCGGCGTTTTACTGCGCGCGGCTGTTACCAAAATAAATGTGACGCAATAGACAGCAATCAATATGACGTCTTATATTATTGGCGTGTCTGTTGACTCCGTTTCCAACTGCCAAAATAAAGGCATCGGCTCGGCTCATTCCCGCAACCCGCGGCGCGGCGCGTCGTGACGTGTCGTGACGAGGCGAGGCGTGGCGAGGCGGGCGGCGGAGGAGGAGGAGCGCGCGTGTGGAACACCTCCACTACTCCTCTCTCTTCATACCAACTCACACTAGTGGGAAGAGAGCTCACCTTATAAACTGGTGCAAAACTCTCCCAACTAGCAATGTGGGACTAAACTCCCACCATTTGCTATGGCAGCATGGGCCTTAGGGATTAAATGGAAATTGCCTAATGGGCCTGCTAGCCCATGCGAATTTCAGAAATCCCCCACCAGATCCCGAAGACCCATGTGTTGTCCTCTGTTCCATTCACTGTTTTTATATACCGGCATTTTCAGTGGAGACCCGTTAAGGTTGAACATCCACCTAGAACAAGTAGCTACACTACATCACAACTGAACAATGGACTATGCCTTGAATTGTCAGTTTGGCGTAAAATAGTTTCACTAAATGTCTTGCCAGTACTAGACTGCCGAAGGCTGACCCCTCGGGTGGAGCATATTAGTCATACTCCTGGCCTATTCTTGAACTTATTAGAGATCACCCAATCTCATAGACTGTGACCAGCAGTCAGGATCATATAGGTGTGTTCCTCCAAAGATCGCTCTGTAGGATAGCATCTTGCTTATACAAGCCTTGGAACACATTAAGACAAAAGTCAACCTGCCATACAGGTTTTGAGAGTACTGCATCTCCAGTGGAGTGGGTTAGTAAAAATTACTCTCCTCAGTTAACCACTAGCTTGTTTTCCCAGGTCCCACTTCACGGGATCTCCGATCACATAGGTTGGGTTACTGCCATGGCAACTCATGTGGGTCTCATACCCATCTCCCTCGATGCACTTTCTATCACAACACGTGATAGCCCTTTAGTAAAGGGATCTGCCAGATTTTTAGCCGACTGGATATAATCCACCGCTATCACTCCGGAGTTTCTTAAATGTCTGACAGCTTTTAATCTCATTTTTATGTGCTTTGTGGACTGTGCATTGTCCTTTGAACTCTTCACCTTGACAATCACTGTTTGATTGTCACAGTTCATAAGGATAGCCGGTACTGGCTTTTCAACCACAGGCAAGTCCATCAAAAGATCTCGAAGCCATCCTGCTTCGACACTAGACGTGTCTAATGCTGTCAATTCTGCTTCCATTGTCGATCTCGTTAAGATCGTTTGCTTGCAAGACTTCCAGGAAACAGCACCACCTCCAAGGGTAAACACATACCCCGTTGTGGCTTTCATCTCATCAGCATCAGAGATCCAATTCGCATCACAATACCCTTCAAGTACCGAAGGATATCCACTGTAGTGAAGTCCATGGTTCACGGTACCTTTCAGATAGCGCATAATTCTTTCTACAGCATGCCAATGCACATCACCCGGATTGGAAACAAACCGGCTTAGTTTGCACACAGCAAACATGATGTCAGGCCTCGTAGCGCTCGCTAGATACATGAGTGAACCAATTACTTGAGAATACCTCAGCTGATCCTTAGCTGTGCCTTCGAACTTTCGAATCCGCACACTAGGATCATATGGCGTTGGAGAAGTTTTGCAGTCCGAATATCCAAAACGACTCAAAACCTTCTCAACATAATGGGATTGCAGAAGTGTAATCCCACCCTCATTGTTTCTCAATAGCTTGATGTTCAAGATAACATCAGCCACACCAAGATCTTTCATCTCAAAGTTCTGGGATAGAAATGACTTAACCTCATTGATTACTTTGAGGTTGGTCCCAAATATCAGTATGTCATCAACATACAAACACAAAATAACTCCTTCGCCCCCACCATGGCGATAGTATACACATTTGTCAGCTTCATTAACAACAAAGCCAACAGATGTTAAAGTTGTATTGAACTTCTCATGCCATTGCTTAGGTGCTTGTTTCAGCCCATATAAAGATTTCAGTAATTTACACACCTTTCCTTCTTGACCATCTAACACAAAGCCATCTGGCTGTTGCATATAG